>CM068315.1:46551661-46644161 GCA_034766995.1 Acanthacorydalis orientalis | reverse complement strand
TAGTGCCACGCAGTGCGATCACGCTGTTCATAAGTTATACCGAAAAGTGCCACAACATTAAATCGCAATGCTCGATTAATGGTGTGCTCAGATTCTGTAAGTGTTCAGTCATGCCGAAGTTTCCTCTCCCAATCACTTTCTTTTAAAATAAACACAAACCATTCATAAACAATTTTTACTTAATGTACTGTTGTTTACATATACTTCTATCTAGTGAAAATGTCCAGCACATTTTGAAAATATAAAAAACAAAACGTAAATTATATAATAGATAAAAAGAAAAATCAAACAATTATTAACATCTACCACTTTTGAAACATAAATGTTTATCAAGACATAATGGGTGAATCCCTTTCTTGCACTGTACGCAAATTAAATTTGATCTTTTTATACCGTTACTTCTATTGCTACAAACCACGCATTGTCTTAAATTCCGTCCTGGTAATTTCATTAAACCAAATGTTCTTTTTTCAGTATCGATAAGTTGTTCTTTCTTATCTTGCATCCTTTCACGTTCTACTTTAGAAATAATCTTTGATGCAAATTTCGAAATTACCTTTTGTGCCGACAATACAAGAACTGTAATAACGTATATTAATCGTAAAACACAAATATTTCATAAACTTATAATTGTACGAGTGCTCAGTGTAACGTTTTTGACGGAACTGCTGAAACTCTTATAAACCAAAAGACGAAACGCAATACTAGCATGAAACGCGATCGCGCCGATTGGCATTTGACGAGATCATATTAAACAAGCGCTATCGTGCCGCGTGGCATTATTCGATAAGATTTTTGTAATGACCCCTGGCACTCAAACGGTTAAACAATGCATTAAAAAAGTACCTTGATTCGATCCGTCTGCGCCGTGTGAAGGTCCTGGTCTTGAATGATCCATATCCATATCATCATCGTCTAACGTTACAGTGAGGTCTTCTACATTATCGTCATTTAATTCTTCTTCAACGTACTCAGACTTTGGTTCAATCATTATTTCAGAATGAGGTTCTAACTTTTCTTTTATCACAGGAACTTGAGGCACACTACTAGCTAGAGGAGTACTTCTCGAAATAGGTTTAGACGATGATGGATCAGACGACACTCTTAACGGAGTCTCTTGCTCAGGCACGGTGGAAGTAGAAGCAGCAGGTACAGAAGATGCATTTAAATTACTATGCGTTGAAGACGCGTTAGACGTGCCATCGTGGTTATCTAATACTACCACACCACTGTCTAAGTTATCTTGACTTGTCCTGTGACGAAGTCTTTTTCTTTTTCTTGGGCCCGGGGACTGTGACCCTTCTCTAGACAAACTATCCGCATCTACTTCTTGCTTTTTACTTTCTAATACATTCCTAACTAAGGTTTGTTCAGGGGATCGATCCCTTTTTATGGGAGGAGGGTCTCTTTTCCTATGCGATTCTTCATCGCCACTACTTTTTCTATTATCTGATAAACCTTTTATTTGCAGTGATTCTGCAGTTTTTAATAACGAGCCTAACTGATCTTGTGAAACATTAACTTCGCCTCTGTACATATAGTCCATCATAGCTTCTAATTCCTGATATTTCACATCCTTAAGTATAACTATAGGATGTTTGTCATAATGGTCCGTTAAAACATTCTGAAAAGGGGAAAAAAAAATTGATAATGACTTTTTGTGATAATCTGCAGCGTTATATATAAATATATATTCAGTGCTGAAATAATTTTAAATGTCTTAATTTAAAAATTCAATTTGTGCATCAACACTCAAACACCAAGTTAATATATAGCCAAGTGTTCAACAATCATTTGATAAATACAACTTAACTCTTAAATAATCGAATGATTTTTTTGTTCAGATGCACACAAACATTAAATAATTTTAATAACAGTGAGCAACATTAAAATGTTCATACATACCTCAAAATATGGACTACAGGCTGATAATACTACTTTATGGGCTTTTAGTGTTCTTCCTTCAGCAGCAAGTGTGCAATCAACTAACAAATTTCTTTGAAGCATTGAATCGAAAACTGAGATCAGTGTAGACTGATGATTGTTCCACTTAAGACAGAACTGTTGATCATCCATTGTTGTCACTATTGATGAAAATAATTTTAATGTAAAAATATTATTATTGAAAACAATTTCTAGTAACTACAGGACTACAGTATATTTTTTTCCTTTAAAGTGAATAACTATTTTAATATAGACTAAGAATTAAAAATTGGTTTAGTTTAACACGTATGTGAATGGCGTAGTCCCAATGTTAAAATTTCTTTAGAAAACTTATTAAAAAAAAACAGTAACGACAATAAAAACAAATTCAAACACATTATTTCTACTTTCAAGTAATTTTACCTTTAACTGATTAATTAAACTTGTTTTTTGTGAAAATATTGTGAAAATTAAATTTTTCTGCAATGGCGTCACAAGAGGCTCCAACTAATGGCTTCAAAGTACAACCCGTTCGGTTACAAACGACTGGAAAATGGCGGACTATCTAATATAACCAAAAAGGAGAGGGGGGAAGACCGATAAAATGCTGATATTATTTTCCGAATTTTCGCATTTATTCAATAAACTATATAAATAACCTTTAGATAAACATTTAAACTTTCTTTCGTATAGAAAACATAAGAACCCAAAACAATACATTGTCAAATAAAACAGTTTTCTAATGCCAACGGGTGGTTCAACCGTTCATTAATTAAAAGAGCCAAATTTAGGTTATTAAAGAGTATTAAACCCACAACTAATATAAACATCAAACGCTCCTTACCTTATATTGGCACAGTCTTTAATTATCACAAAATAAAACTTGAGTTTCAAACTTAAAATTAAATAATCACCACTCTACTGTTACACTGCACGACATTCAATGGCGAATGATAAATGTAAGCAGATGGCGAACAAACAACTTGATATAATACAATGCTTAAACTGCACGAAACTAGAATTACGTCATACGACGCGGCGCATAAACTTTATTTTCAATAACTGCGCAGAGGATTTGGAGCAGAATGACACTCCTATTCAAAAGTTTAGTAAGCTCGATCTATATCATAAAACAAGCAACAAAGTCTATTTCGTACTGTACCAGAAAATAGGCGTGGCAATTTTCTACTTTCGTGCAGGACTTGAACATCTTTTGCAAACAACCTGGCTGTAGGAAGAGATGAAGAAAGACGAAACAGGAGATAAGCTATGAATTGGCGGGGAAAGAAAACATCAGCGAGAGAGCAAAGTAGGGAACAAAAAGAAAAAGAGTAAAGACGATATTATAAGAGTGTGGAGAGATTTGAACGCGTACAGGCCGATAAAGCTAGGCCACAACAAATACAGAGTAATACAGAGAACTGTGCAATGCTAGACACAAATTTCTATGCTGCTTGTTTAATCATTAAAAATACATATTTTACCATTTAGCTATTAATTGTGAAAAACATGTTTTAATTTAAATATAATATATTTTTCAATTACATAAATAGTACCATTATTTATATACATATACCTATAATATATGATTTAAACCTTGTTAACCTAAAGTGTTTAAAACTATGTGAAAGATTCAACTTTATCAATAATCTGATAAAGGTAAGAATTTTTCAAACCCAATTTTTGAATAACATTAATAAGTGTAATGTCTTTTAAATGTGTTTTATATATATATATATATATATATATATATATATATATATATATATATATATATATATATATATATATATATATATATGTAGATAGACGCATACACACACGCACATATGTGTGTATATACATATATACATATATATATGTATATATATATATATATATATATATATATATATATATATATATATATATATATATATATTCGTACATATATCTCTTAATACTTGTGAATCATACTACTTTCTACTTTCATACATAAGTGCATCCGCTTTTCTAGTTGTCATGATTTTTAACATTGTACTTTCTTTTGAAGATCTTGTTTTATTTTACCTGCTTGTTAATATTTCTGTTAAAGTAATTAAATATTTGTGTAATTTTAAAATTAAAATTAAATTCAAATAACATTACCCGCCGTTTTCTACGCTTGACGTTTTGTTTTGATATATATACGCATGTGCGTATCGTACACATTTAACTTCATTTACATATATTACTGACTCATTGTAGTTCTTTTTTTGGAATGTATTTGCTGAAATAAGTTTTTATGTATATAATGCATATATATATATATATATATATATATATATATATATCTTATCAAAAAATGAACTTAGCTTAAACATAACAGAGGTTGATATTAAAAAATAGTGATAAGCCCATATATGTATATATATATATATATATATATATATATATATATATATATTACTTTGTCATGTCTTAAATAATCTAAGTAAAAATAATTTGGTTTATTTCTTTTAATGTTTTGATATGAAATATTCCAAAATAAAACCAAAATATTTTTCTGCTAAAGAACTTTTAATATATATATATATATATATATATATATATATATATATATATATATATATATATATATATATGTTTGTATGTATGTATGTGTATAACTGTTTATTTCTTGTCATAAATTAAAAGTTAATATATCTTTCATTTTTCACCACTATTAAGTGCATATAGTTTATCAAAAAAATGTGAACAATAGAACAAATTTAATTTTCATGTACGAATATTATAGGAATGTAATACCATAAAAAGGAAATCAATTGAAGTTTGTAAATAATGTCCACATGTTATTATTTTACTTTAACCACTGACTTTTCGTCATCACTTGATATGGAACTTTTATTTTAGATATACTTTATAATTTGAAATATCAATATTTATTGATATATTTAACATTTATATATATATATATATATATATATATATATATATATATGTAAATGTGTGTATATATGTATATAAGAGAGAGAAACTGTGAAAAAATAATTTATTATGTGTACAAATTAATTCGGTGCTTTTTTTATGGAAAATGAATGTTTACAAAAAATTGGAATACAATTCGATTCTCAAAGTATCCCGTATTATTTTGTATAACTTTGCTTCATCTTTTGAGTAACTGTCGATCGCTTGTCGAAAAAAAGATAGCAGCTTTGGTCGATGAAATGGTAATGCATTTGCGAACCTCTTCCACCGTTTTAGAATTTTTTTGTATAATTTATGCGACACAACACTTTCCTCCTCCAAAGCTGACAAATCATTCTCACTGCTTCCTCAGTATTTTTTTCAACCAGAATGCTAAAAGTATACATGCGTAATATGATACTTTTGGCCGCCATCGTTCACACTACTGTATTGTGAGGTTATGCAAACTGCTTGGTCAAGATATATAGTGTTTTTAAATGTCTAGATTCGCATTTCAAACTCCTAAAACGACGAGAAAATCTTTTATTTTAAAACAAAGTTAAAATGTTAAAGTTGGTACTTCAAAATCCTCAGCCGACGAGAAAATATTTTTACACAAACACACACACACACACACACACACACACATATATATATATATAATGAAAAATATATACTAGTTCAAAAAAATCATTGTATTTACTTGTATATTAAATACCGCTTTGTTTTTGAAACCGTGTTCTAATAACACAGGTATTTATATGAATAGAAAGAATTTAGATGTATTCATTTTTAATAAGTATTATTCATTTAAAACAAGTATATTCCATGTGTCATAAAATGTTGTCTTATCGTAAACAAGATGTTTTATTTTAAATCAAATATTGATATAAAATATATTTATGTACAACATATGAAATATGTTGATGTATAAAATATGTTTTTTTCCCGAAAGATGCGTATACATTTTTGTTTTATTTGCGAAATTACATTCGTAATATATAAATGAAACAGTAATTGTAAGTGAAGAAAAAAGTATCTCCCAAATGCTTTCACATCTGCCTAGTTTACTTTATTCGTTGAACACCTGCTGTAAACGGCTATAGCATGTATCTTTTTCTTTGTAAACGTTTTACTTTTTTGTAGTACTTCTTTAAATATATTCTTATCTTTATAATAAATTATATACATACATGTATACATTACTCATATATATTAGACAATATTGGAGGGACTGTGTCTATTGGTTAACACATCGAATATTTTGTAATGTATACATTTTTCCTATATATACATACATACAAGCATATATATATATATATATATATATATATATATATATATATATATATATAATACATTTTAAATGTTGGTTAAGTGTACAAAAAAATTCATATTTTTAAATAAAAAGTATTTCTGCGAATAATTGATAAAAAATGTGCAAGTTGTTTATGATATATCCATTTTTTTATTTTCTTCGATAACCATATGTTTTTTATGTTTAAAATGTTTTATATTAAAATGCAATAGTAATTTTATTGTAATATAATTAGTTGGAACAAAGCATTTGAAGAACATGTATACAAAAATTTTGAACAAAATGGTATTATTTATTAATTTTTATGTTTACAAAGTTCAATCTTAATCACTATGTTACATAATAATATGCTATTTAAAATATGAAAATATTAAATTAATTTTTAGAAAATATCCTTTTTATTATTAAACAAATATTTCATTAATTATAAAAAAATATTTTTCCATATGTCGAATTTACCTTTTTAATTGTTCATCAGGTAAAACATGTTGTTAATATGATAAACAATTACAAATGTATTGTAATTTCGATACTGATCTTTGGTAAGTTTGATGAAGAAAAAAAATATTTCTCTTTAGTGCACTTTAAGAAACATTCAGTTTAATTTTCAATTTAGGAAAATAGTGTATGTGAAAACATGTTTCAAATTCCAAATTAAATTTTGTTTTAAAAATAATAATTGCTTTATACGAACTACAAGTGAAAACATGTTGATAACATGTTTAATGAGATTGTGGGTAATATCATTTTAATTCCGAGATATAGTTTGAAATAATGTATATTGATTGCTATACGTTACCATTTTACAACTTACGTTGTAAAGTTAAAAATACCTATGTACATAAAAACATTTGAGTACGGGTAAGATATTTAAAAGATTTAAACTTTATATAGAGTTGTATCATACTTTAGTTTCGTTTATGATAATAATTTATTAACATATCTGGCGACAAATATTTATCAATTCAATATAAGGTATGATGTTACACATGTCCTTTATCTTTACACATACTTATATTTACATACACATAACAGCTCTGATGATCGAGTAAAGATTTCCTCTGTTACTTTTAAATTATTCCAATTAGAACAATTATTTTCTTAGAATTTACAATTAACTTTCTGAACCTTATATCATCTGTTTATAGGTATATATTTTGGTATTATTTGTATTTTTTGATTCCCTGTTAATCATCAGTTGTCGTCTTTTTCTGTAATTAATTCCACCCACATCAGTTTCAAACGATACTGTTATTATTAGGCTTGTAATTTCTGTTCGTTTTTATATCCATTCTCTGACAGATAGCGAATATGATAGTTACTCAATATTAGAATATGTTTGTGTAGATATCTACATTTAATATATTAGAACAGTATTTCTTATAATAGTGAGATATCTTTTTCAAGAAAAAATAATTTAGTTATTATCTACATTAAAATTTTAATTAATTTGTTGAATTTTTTCAATAAAATAGAGGTATATATAAAAGAAAAAAATATTTTCAATTTTTCATAGAAGGATCACATCATAAAAATAGGCGCGGTTTATTTGCCATACACTTTTTCGTATTTTTCTCTAGTTTTTTTATGAATTAAATTGAAATGGATGCTTAAAAAAATATCGTAAAGTAAAATAAAAAAAATACTAAATACGATCTATTACGTACCCTCTTAGAGTAAACCCTTTCGCGTGTTCCCGGGAGTGTGTACCATTTTTTAGGAAATACTATATTAGGGAGAAATATTTCTTGCTTTTTAGTCTTTTTAATAATAATTTACCAATGGAAATAATACTTCTATTATTGAAGAATCGTATCAATTTAATTACATGAAAAAAATTTAGTGCAATACAAATGCATACACACACAAACATATATACATACAGTGGCGCACGCAGGTGGGCAAGGAGCCCTAGCACCCCCAAAAATCCTATATACACAGAGCTAATGTAATTCCCTATCAGTATCTCCTATGTGTACACAGATAGATTTGTGTAATCACGACTGAAGCATTTCAAGAGCTTTATAAAAAGAAAAGAAACTGGATTTTATTCTTTAAATAAATTTTTATAATCAGCTAATGAATTTTATTGAATTCATATTAAAAAAAATTATCAGTTCAACCCTCCTCCCCCCACAGAAGTAATCCTGAGTGCGCCTCTGCGTACAGACACACACACATACATATATATATATATGTATATATATATACACATATATATATATATATATATATATATATATATATATATATATATATATATGGTAGTATTATTTGTATATTATTTTATAAGAAAATAAACTTTTGAAAATTAAAATTTCCTTTCTTAAATGAGTCTCCATTTCTTACAACGCACTTTCATTTCTACTACGTACATAGGAATCTAAATAGATTAGATGGGTGTTGTCAATATGCTAGCAATCTTCAAACACGTACAGCGGAACTGTTACTGCCCTCTCTGTGTCAGTTTGTGCACAAAGCATTAAACTAAACGAAATATTGTAGATTTGAAGTCGGTTTCTTCTTTACAACAATTGATCTTCGTATTATATTCTGAATCACATACTCACTATCTGCAAGTTTCATAATTTATTAATATGTTTTTCTTTTTCAATTTTTTAATCTACAAATATATTACTTATCATTTCTTGTACATTATAGGAGTTACAAGAATGTATTCTAAAAGTTTCAAGCTTCAATATATACATCAATATTGTATGTTTATTAGTTTTTGAAATTTTTTTTATATATGAATGTTTTTCATCATATCGAAGTATTTAGAAATCATTTTACTGATTTAGATTTTGTATTTTGATACAATCCGATTATATATATATATATATATATATATATATATATATATATATATATATTTGTGTGCGTATATGTATATATATATATATATATATATATATATATATATATATATATATATATATAATTGTATTATCATCGTTATCATTAATTCATATATGTAATATCTTTGTAAACATTTAACTGAATTTATTTATAATTCGGCTTGGATACACTTGTTTATCAGTTCGTTTGTTTGTTTTTTAATATTCGCTAGAAAGCAGGCACGAAAACAACATCAATTTGTTTGCCTTATTGTTTTGTTGTCTAACGTAAATGTTTCTCTCGTCTGAAACGAGGTGTATAAAAAATTAAAAAATATATATAATTTTTATTTGTGCATGTGAAGTGTGTAATATATCGGTTATATAACGGTACGTATTTAATGCGTGTAAACAATTTATTCTAAATAAACAAAACGATAAAACTTTCATATTTATGAATATATTATAGATACGTTAACTGTCAATATAAATCGATAAGAGGATATTTTTTTCTATAATATTAGCGCATTTGAAAATTTTGTATTATTTTGTTACTTTTTAATTTTCCGATAATATTGTTTTATATTTATTATATCACTAACGTGATATAGTGTGAAATGCGAATGCTTATGTATTTAATAGAAAAGTCGTTTTAGTAATCCGATTTATTATTGAAAAATGTCTTTACTTGAGCCTGAAGTAATTTATACATTATCCACCTGATAAGTTATTTAAACTACGTATCTTTGTTCTTTTTACCGTCTTCATGTATAAATAACATTTTCTTTTTTGATTTTCAAGTTTTAATAAATGTTTATATGGATAAAGATCAGATACTAACGTTCTTTGAAAAAAAAATAGCAAATTGATCATTATTAAAAATATTTCTGTAATAATTTTTTTAACTATTTTTTAACATGTATTGATAAACTTAACATCGAAATATACAATAGCACTGTGCATTTTATCGAAATTTTAGAATTTACATGTATACTTTAGTAATAAAGAATGTTTTTTTAATATATATCAACGAGCTCTGTCCCCTTCTTACTACGCTGGCATACTCCCGGGGGGCTCTGCCTCCGATTACTCTCCTGACTTGCTTCACTCGTCTCACATATATTCGCTCAATATCATTATATATATATATATATATATATATATATATATATATATATATATATGTTAGTATAAGTATATAATCATTATTGCAGATATTTTGCATCGTTGAATACTAGTGAATGTCTTCCTCTCGTAGATATATTGCAACGTAGTTATTTTATATTCACACATCAATATCATAATTCTTCGTGAAAATTTCGTGTAACTTCAGTTGTCATCGTTAATAATAATTTAACATAAAATCTCCACATGTTTTTTGGTGGAATTTTACGGAACTTTTTTTAAGCATATATATACATTGAATTTAACTACAGCGGTTCCTACAATAACAAGTTTTCAGTTATTTGAATTGTTAGTGGCAAATGTATTTTTATAATTTATGTTAATGCAAGTATCGATGTATATGTTAATATGAGTGAAATTATCTATTTAAATATTAGCAAAATATTCCACAATAATTTATATTTAAAATAGCCAAATATATATATATATATATATATATATATATATATATATATATATATATGTCTGTGTGCATAGATTTTCGTAATGGAGAATATATATTCCCCGATTTACGTTAAAGATCCTTTCGGAAATAATGAGCTTTGAGGTGAAATGCTGTAATTAGAAACATGAGAGACAATACAGTGTATAGTGTAAATAATACTGTGTGAAAACACAGATCTATTATACTATGTAGTAATTAATATTATTCTGATTGCTGATTTAGTATTTACAAAATACACATGTTAAATATAGGTGTTTTTGTTGCTTGGAAGTATTTCAACTTGCATTCTGTAATTTTTATTTTCTTCAAAAAAAAAATAAAAAAACAGAAACAGTGAAAGAAACATGTGAAAAAAACACTTTGTCAACATGTTCAAATGATTTTTTTAAGTACTCTCTCCTACACACTTATAGACATTTAAAAATGTTTGTGACAAAAATTATAGAAACGAGGAAAACTTTTTTAATTGAATTTACTGCTATAAAGAAATTAATGTTCTTTTCAATCGTAAGTTAAATTGTATAAAAACCTAAATCGAATTGAATGTTACGAATTATTTCTGAAATACTAATGAATTGATGTATATCAAAACAACCTAAACTAAGTGTATATCGTTAGTCCAAAATGTAACTCTTGACACAATTTGCCATTTTTATTCAAACGGCTTTTGTAATATGTTATTGCATATGTACTATATATATATATATATATATATAATATACATATTATGTGTATATACTTATGTATGTATGAAATTGTTTTTGTACAAATTACTTGTGTTTAGTTTTTAATTTTTAATTTTAATAGGAATAAGTGTTTTGTAAATTAATAATTGACAATCTTATTTTAATTAATTATATATTGCTTCTTCTGACGTAAATAATTTATTTTTGAAGTGAAACTTCTTTAACCGTTTGAGAGTAAATTTTCAACGCCGAGACGAAAAAATGCAACGGAAGTTTTTATGACGTAAAAAGGGAGAGGTGCAGAGAGGATGACTCATGCGTAGACGGCAGAAACGAGTGACGGTTTAGTTAACATTGTCACTCCGTTCATAGATATGGCTGTTGCCATATCTAATTATTATTGTTTTAAATTTACCGCCTTCCTGTTATACTAAATTGCTCCTTTTGTCCTCTCTCCTATACTGTTTCTTAAATTGACAATAAACAAAAACGAAACCATTCATTTATCATGCATGATACCACGCTCTTAAAATTGATACCATGCTTATTTCAACCGACGGAAAAGAAGTTTCACTTCTGGCGCGTGTACTGTCTACAAGCACCTTTTTTATTAATAATCATGTACTCATACACACACACACACACACACACATATATATATATATATATATATATATATATATATATATATATATATATTAATATATATATATATATATATATATATATATATATATATTTATATTTATATGTAATATTAATTCAAATTAAATTAATAATATATCCATTGTTGGAAATTAAAGTGAGTGTTTATTAAACACTCATTCATTATTTAAACATTTGAGCAAACTCGAAATAATAAATCGTGTACATTGCTTCAACGTGTATTAATTAATGTGCTTTTCTAATGTAAATAGGTGACAATTTATAATTAAATAACGGATTATTTATTTGTTGTAGATTTGTTCTTTGAAATTCTAGTTACTAAGGAGAGTATCAGATATAAAAGACTGCATCGTCTGTGTTATAAAACCAAAGTCTTTCATTGTGTTCAAAATTGAATTAATGAAAAAATGGATAGTCATTTTCGGCAAAATCTAGTATCTCACGAAGAAGACATAAGTAGCCAACATTATTGCTTGCGATGGAACAATTATCAAACAAATATGACTTCTGTATTTCATCAGCTTTTGCAGAATGAAGCGTTTGTTGACGTTACGTTGGTGTGTAAAGAGTTATCTTTGAAAGCTCACAAGGTATGATGTTTTCATGTATTTAAAATGTATCAACTGCATTTCATTTTTTTTAATGTATATTTTTAGTGTAAAAATATCGAATTTACAGGTGGTTTTGTCTGCGTGTTCGTCATTCTTTCAGAAATTGTTGATGGATAATCCTTGTAACCACCCTACAATTATAATGCCACAGGATATTTGTTACAATGATTTAAAATTCATAATAGAATTCGTATACAAAGGGGAAATCGATGTATCGCAAGAAGAATTACAAGTAAGTCAAAGTCTATAATCGATTTTTAATTCGTGAAACTGTTTAACTGTTAAACATACATACGTTAAGATAATTTTCAATTTTCCCTGTTTTTATTTGTTACGTGTTAAAATACAAATTTTAAATTTTCTTTCTAGTGAGGGTGAAAGTGTAAGAATGTTTATTATTGTGTAGCGATGAAACGAATTGATTAACACTGAAATCGATTTAATAATTGAAAATAATCAACAAAAACGTAGTTGTAATTGTTGATATGGCAGAATACAGTTACATTCTGAATCTTTTTAACTTTGAAATTTGATTCATATATTTCTAGCGCTGATGCCTTAAATATCGATACAACCTTAAACCCCAAATAATTATCTAACTTGATTCATATTGTTGTATTTTTTCTTAAGTAGTTTATGGATATCGTTTAAAAAAGTAATTAACGTTATTATAAAGAACAAATTATTTTCATTATGCTTTTATTAATTTGTAATATATTACTTTAATCATTTGAAAAGTGTTTATATTCGCGTTATTTAAACTGTTCAAATAGTTGTTATTCTCATAGAATATTATTTATTTAAATAAAAAGTTATTTATATAGTAAATAAATCCATAATTCAAATCCGAATTTATTGTGTCAAAATATAATTATTCAATCAGATATGTCCATTTTGAAACTTTTCACATCTTTATACCGCCCTGAGTTGATAACATGAGTTTATTTCCTCTTTAAATAAGAAGTTGATTTTGTCCGATTAAAAAAGTGTGTGATTATAAGATTTTAAATACTTATATAATTAACAATTTAAAATTGTAATGCATATATATATATATATATATATATATATATATATATATATATATATATATATATATATATATATATATATATATATATAAGCTAAAATGTACTTTTTGAGAAGAACGTAATCAATGCACAAAAATATGTATTTAATTGTATAAGGTAGAGTATCTCTACGTTGAATTTGATTTCATGAAATTTTAAACATGTAGTTTTATTCTATATACACGTAAAGATAAACACGAAAGTAAAACTATCGTGTTTTCGGTAAAACCTTAAGTTAATTTTGATTATTAATATTCGAACAAATCTGATAGAATATAGTAATAATACAGTTATTCAATATTTCTGTTTAATTGTACAATTGTTACAATATTTTAGTATTTAATATAATTATTATAGTGAAAAATATTTTGAGTAATTATTATATTGTTAATTCTGCCTATTAAATTATTAATTTCAATGAACTGTGATTTTATTTAATTAACTTGCAACTCTGTGATTTGTTATATAAAATTCAGTTTCTAACGTACGGTTTTTGATTATAAAATTATTTAACTTCGTAGTTTTTTCAAAAACTGCAAATATATAAGTATAATTTTTGTTTTATATTAATGACATATATATATATATATATATATATATATATATATATATATATATATATATATGTAAAATTTTTAAAAAAGATTTAATTTTTTATGTTTATTATCTATCTATCTATATTTATGTGTATATATATATATATATATATATATATATATATATATATATATATAAATCAGTAATGGATTTTTAAAAGATATGTATTTTCTTCGAATGTACTGTAAAAAAATCGTACATTGCATCGGTTTCCGGTATACAGAGTGTATTATATTGTTATCTACCAAGTCTAATTATATTTGACTTTTTCTTGATATAATGAAAATGTATAAACACGGAAGTAAAATATTCTGATGTTGTGATTCGAAATACATTTAGACTGCGTATTGGAAAGAATCTCCGCTCTGTATAAAGCAGTGAACACAGAAAAAAATATTTTCATGCGTAAGTGTATTGACGCGGTCTCTAATTCGCGAGGTCGATGATTCGCACCGCGCGAAGTGCCTGCTTTCCAGCATGCCTGCCTGCCTGCCTGCTTGCTTGCTTGCTTGCTTGCCTTGCTTCCCTGCTGCTGTGTTAGCTGGCTGCTGCACCTCATCCCATCGTTCCCGAGAACTGCCGCGGTCGCTTTCCGTTTTCCCTCTCAGTTCGCGAATGCGTACACATCGCTTCGCACCACCCTGACGTATACGAATATTCTCCCCGTAAAGGGGATATAGATATATACACACGACTAGAAGGTCACATCATCTCGGCGAGCAGCATTTGTCGAGAGGAAAAAAAAGTTAAAACTTATCTTTTTAGTAGTGTTCCTTTGCCTTAGTATCGTTCGTTGTTATTGTTTTGGACCTATTTGAATGCTGTATGGAAACTGGTTACTGTTTCGTTCTGTTTTTCATTTTGTGCGTGTGGTTGTCAGTTATGTATTTTTATTTTTTCATCATGTCAATTCAACAGTCAGGATCGAATAAGACCAAGTGATGAATTTGTTTTGCAAGTAGGTGTTTATTATTAAACAGTGGTTCCTTTTTTTCTTTTAGAAATTTATTCTTTGGCATTGTTGTTTCTTGTATACGGAAGATGAGCTTAACAAACTTTTATTCTGGATTATTAAAACTCTCAATGTAAGTGAGTGAAATATATAGTGCCGTGTCATCATTTTTTATGTTAGTTAAATGTATACTTTTTATTACTTTATTCTTTTTGTGAATTCCAAAAAATGAATTTTTTTTTCTTTATGTTTATAAGAAAATTATATTTTCTCAATAAATCCGAGTTGAATTATGACCATACGACAGAACATTTTTTATATGAATAAATTCAATTACTATCTCAAGTTTTAATTGATATCTAAAATTAGTTCTCGTAAAATATTTTTATTTTCTGCGAAAACTATCAATATCCGTTCATGAAATTTCTTTCATTTTCACGCTTATGTATTTACAACTATAAAAATATTACGTTCTACTATTATCGTAACTTTTATCTATACAAATAATTGTATTACTATTTTAAATGTGGATCTATCGTTATTTTAATAATATGGTATTATTAACTAATTGTAGTAATGATAATATTATCATAATAATTTTATTTAAAACATATTTGAAATGTACATATAAAAGTATGTTAATTTCATGAAAGTTAAACTATGGAGTACAAAACTATTATTTGTGAATACGTTTTTCTTTTTTTAATTTTAAACGCATAAAAATATGAAAGTTTAGCATTTGTAAAAAAATATTTTCCATTAGTAATTGTTATTCCTTATTACTAAATATATTAATTTAATTGTAATTGATAATTTTTATCATACATATACACACCCACTATATATATATATATATATATATATATATATATATATATATATGTATATATTAAATATTTTTATTCTAAATAAAATGTATGTAAATTAATATTTTATCTGTTTAGAATAATACTTAAAAAGAATATTAGTAAATTAATATTTATTATACTTATCAAAGAAAACATTTCGATAATAGAAAAATAAGTGATATCTTTTTAAAGCATACATATAAATTATTTTTTTTCAATTTAAAAGTAGTATTACTAAGAATAAAATCAAAAGTAGACATTTTTCATTACTCATATATCTGCAAATTAAGAATTCGTAAATCAATAACCATCTTTTTTCTGCGAATTTTTTTTTTTTATGTTAATAGTATTATTGAATGAATAGTTTTCTTTCTCTGGAAAATGGGGAAAATATCGAAAGTCATATAAATATTACATACAAATAAAGTTTTACAACATCTCGACTGCGTATAAAAAACATCGCGGGTTTATGAATAGGATGACGTCAAATGTCTTTGGGACGAGTAGTAATGTTTGTTACGAATATGGTGGAAGTGCAGGGAATGTCGGGAACGGCTTTTACTTTCATTGGATGAGATATAACTATATCATATCGGAAGAAAGTGGTGCTTTAAAACTACATTCCTTGTGGAATTTTTCGTTAAATTTTATTTTTATTACCATGCATTGAAATTATTGAATTGTGTAATAACGGTCATTTATATAATTTTCATTTATATGTTCCATAGACACAGTCACATGTACACATACACACACACACATATATATATATATATATATATATATATATATATATATATATATATATATATATATATATATATATTGTCATAAATACAGCTGAATTAATGTATTTGAGGATAACAGGAAGACTTTAAATTTCAGAATTTATATTTGCCAGAGAGTTATATTTCAAAGGCGAATTACAGAATACACATATATTTTTTTGTATTTTATATTATAAAAATTATACATGTTTTTACCCAATTACAAATTTAATTTACTTACTAAATGCAGGTAAAGTATAGAATACACACACACACACATATATATATATATATATATATATATATATATATAAATGTACATATATATATATATATATATATATATATATATATATATATATATATATATATATTATACCTTATATTATAAAAGTTATAAACATTTTTTACACAATTCAAATTTAAATTTACTTATTAAATACACGTTTAATTCGGTACCTACTTAACTTAATTTTTAAAATTTGAATTTTATAATTGAAAAAATGTATAATTTACATTAAACTACATTAATCGCTACATTAATCAATTCATTATTTATTCCAAAATTTGTATTTTATTAAATTCAATATTGTTATTTTTAATCTTTACCGGGAAATGTTAAGTATAAATAAAATTTATTTTCTGATTGTATACTTCTTGTCTTCAATCTGAAATAATAATAGTTTTATACTTATTTGGTATACTTTTTTTTGATATATATATATATATTAAAGACATAAATTTTTCGTTTGCAATTAATATTTTTTAATAATACATTTTGTATATAACTTAAATTGAATAAAATGAATGGTTTAAATAAAAATACATATTAAATAATTCTTCAATTTAAAAATAAAATAATTATATCTCTCTGGCCTTATATTTAAATGTAATAACCTGAAGAAATTTTCACTGTACACAGATCGAAAAAAATGTGGATCAAAAATTTTAATAATTGTTTATTATCTGTATTATTTATAGTAATTTCAATGCAATGTCTCTTTTTCTTAGTACGCCAAGGTACAGAAAAAATAACAAAATGCATTTTTTGAACAAATGTTGTTTGCTTTTTATTTTCGTGTGTGCCTTACACAGAACAATATGCATGAAATTATAATTATAAATGATAAATAATATAATTAGTGTTAAAGATATTTATATTTTTTAGTGATTACTTTTCCTCTTTAATTCGTCTTTTAGTATATAAATACAAATTAAAATTTAATTACTTTTGAAACGTTTTTTTACTTATTTGTTGTTTTAAACTTTGTTAAAAAATTGTAATTCTTCTAATCCTTTAAAATATTAATATTTTAGTCTTATTTTTTTACTCATTTTAATCAGTTAAATATGTTTCAATCTTATGAAAAGTTTGTTTATATATTAAAAAAAATATTTTTGCATATGGGTATTTTTTAGACACTGACATGAAATAATTTTATATTAAAATGTCTTTCAAGTCTAGAGCTTGTAATTAATTTTTTTTTATGTTTTTTGATGTGTTCTAATTTCATTTCTGTTAATTTTTTAGTGTATTACATATAGTATACATATATAACATGTTTGTGCACTTATGTATGTACCTTTTTCTCTATCTTTATATATATATATATATATATATATATATATATATATATATATATATATATATATATATAAAGGCTTGCTTCTATATAAATGTACGATCAGAAAAATTAGAAGTAAATAAAATATTAAAATAATTTCAAAAAATACGAATACTTATTATTATTATCACTTATATTTTCGTTCTCACTTGTAAATATGAACTAAAAACGCTAAACATCGTTTTCCACTATCTTAGTACATGAAAATATTTTTAATTAGTTGACATTAATAATAAATCCAGTGTGTACTTGTATATTTATAGATTTTTTTATTCGTAGATCCTATACATTTATTTGTTATAAAGATACGTAATTAATATTTAATTTCATTTTAAAGTTTAATTATAAACATTTTTCAAAATAAGCTTTTATATAGAGTTATTCAATTTAAGCTTCCCCATGAAATTATTGAAAAATTACATTTTTTTTTAATTTTTGCTATTTTTTTAATACTTTCATGTAGAAGCCTAAATTGAATCACCTATATAAGTTAGTAAGTCTATTCGCAAAGTTTATTTCTGTTTTACATTCTTCTCATCAATTTTAATGTTTCAAGTTTCTTTATATCACTTTCTCGTCTGCTCAAAGGTCTCTCGACACTTGGAACATAAAAACAAGTCTCTGTTTGGTTATTGTTCCTGTTCACCTATCGTCACTCATTCGCAAAACATAACTAACCTAATTCCATTTGCGACGAGTTATTCCCTTAACATCATACCGTAGTCTTTTATCGTATCCATAAATCGGTCTTTCGGTCTCTCAATGATATTCGCAGTATAAACCTTTACATTGCTTTTTGTGCTATTCGTAATTTATTTGCTGTTTGTGTCAAGAATGTCAATTGCTCTATTTCGTGTAATAGAAAAAGTCGAACACTTTTCACATATAACCAGTTGTGGAATATCATTTTTATTTTTTATCAAATATATTTCTATCAGTTGACTTCTTGACATTTATTTTGTTGCTGTTTTTCATTTGTATTTAACCTTCAAAGAAAAGTTTTTTTTTCATTGCAAACAGTCATTAAAAAATACATTATTCAATTTCACTATGAAAGTATCAATTAATGTTGATAAGAATTGTTTTTAAAACTTTTTTTCCAATATTTGTTTTACAGTTAAGCTGTTGAATAAAAATAACTTCACAATGATTTTTTTTTAAAAGATTAATGTTTCACTTTAAAGGACATAAATATTATGCTATAGTTTTAATAAATAAATATACATATATATATATATATATATATATATATATATATATATATATATATATATTATATATATATATATATATATATATATATATATATATATATTATAATTATTCGAGCAAAATTTTGCAAATAATATTTTTTTTTATTATTGTAATTTCAGTTAGTATTTTAATAATATATTTTGTATTGTGTTCAAGTTAATACCTTTATTTTATTTACTTACATTAATGAAGATGCATGCCTTTTTATAAAAGTATTTATATTTATTATAAATATTAATACTTTTAATGTGATCAAGAACTTTATTATATCTATTAGTATATAATATTATAATAATTTCATTTATAATATTTCCATATATATATATATATATACGTGTATGTTATTTAAAAGGGACAATTAATTGTTTGTCTTATTTTCAATTTTATTGTTTAAATATTCAATCGAATACGTTTAGATATTGTATATACTTAAATATAATTTATTCTTTAATTTCTACTATTGTTTTTATATTTTGTACATTTTTTTTTAAAAAAAATGTATTGATACTAAAATATTGGCATAAATACTTTAAATCTTTTACGTTTTCTAAAAATATTTCTTATCTAATAAACAAAGAAAAATTCAGTTAAAATACATAAGTGTATTTCTATTAGAAATTTAGAATTTTTTTCAAATGGAATAAAAAGATTTCCTACAACCAGATTTTTAATATTTCAATTGATTTGAGAATTCAAAATATTTAGTTTAAGTAATATTTATGTGCTTAAGATATAGAAAAAGGCATAGTGAAATAATTTTATTCGTTTTTGTTCTATTGTTTATATTAATTCATATAATTTGTATGTTTATATATATATATATATATATACACTCTCATACACACACACATTATATATATATATATGTTGAAATGTCTTATACCAATAACGAATCGTCAAAGGCTAAAAATGATAATATACTCTTTTTTCTGTTTAGTATGTACAATTACGAATAAATTGAATATTTTTAAAGTAAGAAAATGATTATTTTGACATATATCATTATGTATGTGTACGTGTAAATTATTATGAATACACACACAACTGCATATAAAATCGATTTAAGAAGTGCAGTGTCATAGTTGCATTCATTTCATATGTAGAATTAGGAAAAGTATGTATTTTATATTTAGATTTAATCAAGGATTGTAATATTTCGTTTGATAAATACATTTCTTGTATCAAAACAAACGTAACTAGACTTACATTGTTATGTGTACTTATCATTTATATACGCGAATGAACGTCTTGTATGATATATTGAATTTGTTAAACAAGTATATGCAATAATCGCAAATATTTGTTAACAGCTCGCTACGTATAAAGAAAAATTCTATCTTTTGTTCTACCGGATGGACATGAATTAATCGTTTGTTATTTTATATTTAATAGATTTTATTCGTTCATATTAAAGTATATGGATGAATAACAACAAATGTTATTGTTCTTTGATTTCGAAACGAATGAGATTGATTTTGGAATCAATAAACTACTCAAATGTCGCTGCTGCAATGCTAAGTTTTGTAAAAACTTTGAACTCATCTCGTTCTTCTCGTACTTGTTTCGCTACTTCTTCATCACTTCGGTTTAATTTCAAACTCACGCACAGGCTGGTTTGTCGTCTATGCGCACGCTACTCCAGTTGGAGGGGTGCGGCGATGTATGCTTTGTGTGGAGGAAAAAAAGCAATCTCACTCCCCTTCATGGCTTGTAGGTCTCATCCCGTATGGGTCTTTCACAGCGTAGCTGAGAGTAGATCAATATGATGACGGCGAGGTACGGGTTCAAGGCCAGTCACGCTTGTCGCGAGGTTCTTTGTGAGAGGTTCTTCTTTATTTTAACGATATGCAGAGTTCGTTATGCGCGCACTCAATACAGATAGCAGCATTCGTTCTAAATCTCAATTGTAAAAATGCCAACACAACCCTAGTGTACATGTAGATATATATTATGTATAGCACTTTTGTATAATTACGTACGCTTTATCTGAAATGAAAATATTAGTTTTTGTTTCTGAGATGTATTTGAGTTTTTTATTACCTCTATTCATTGCGCACTTTCAAAATACTTCAGTGGATTCTACACGTTTTCATGAAAGTATATCGCATACAATCTTATATATGAAATGTTGTTTAATTTATTTTTCAAAAACATTTTATTTCGATACTCCCGTTTTTTATTTCGTTGTAATTTTAACTCGCTACGAGTCTTTCTATTTGTATTATAAAACATTTTTTTTTGTTTTATTAAATGGAAATAAAAATAATGATTTATGCATGTTATGAAATAATCATTGAATATATATATATATATATATATATATATATATATATATATATATATATATATATATATATATACAACAAATCAAACCATTCAGATTTTAGTTATTAGAATTTAAAAAAAACACTTTTTTAATATAAAAATGTATTTCTTAATATCATGGAATTTCTATCAATAATTTTTTGAAAGGTTTTTTTATTTTTTATTATTTTATTAAGTATCGATCAAGTGCACTTTAATTGTTTGTTTTGAAAATTAAAATAAATTGGGGGTATTAAAAAATTGTACTTTTTGTGAAAAAGTACAACATTGTACTTCTTCATGAATGATGTATTATGTATGTATGTATGTATATATATATATATATATATACATACACACACATCCACACACAGATACATTTTCATTTCTGTCTTAAATAAATAAGGAACTAATAATATTACTTATATCACTATATTTTATACATAATTGTGATTTAAAAAAAAACTTTTGTATCAGTATCAAAAATGAAAAATGTTTACATTAAAGAAATAAAATTTATCAATATATTGCCATTTTTATAAAAAAAAATAATCTACCATTTTATTTGTAGTCTCTTCTGAAAACAGCAGATCAATTAAAAATAAAAGGTTTATGTGACCTCCCAGGAGAAAATGAAAATGATCGCAATACACCAAATAATTCTTATTATGCATTAACTGATGAATCGCCAGTAGCACGTACTGGAATAAAAAAATCATATTCAAAAATTTGTCGTTTATCTGGATCTTCTACAAAACGAACACATAGAAATATATCTGACATTCCAGCAAAAAAATATTTCAAAGAAACACCAATAAACAGGGATATATATAATAGTAAGTAAATGTAAATTGTAATTTAAATTCTATAAAACTAAAGTTTATAATTTTTATACAATAGCTGAAAAGGCTGATCGTGTAATAAAAACAGAAAAAACAAACTATAGTTCATTAGAAGCAAGTGAAGAAAATGAAGAATTAAATATGCCAGTTGTATTATTAGACTCAAAAGATAAGCCACAAGGTGCATCGGAGGAACGAGACGTTTGGTCACCGTCTGGTACAAGTGACAATCACCCTGTCAATATGACAGGCCATGGATTGATTCCGGCTCAGGTATTATATTCTATACATATTCTACAGAATACTTCATATATTTCTATAGATATCTATTTTTATTGTTTATATATAATTGATATTCAGTCATTTATTTTATTAGGGATTATGTTTTAAGTTTTGTATTTTTTCGTATTGTAATTCACAATATTCACTTTTAGAATAGCTATAACTATATAACTATATTTTATAATAGCTTTCGTATAACCACTTTTAATCTTGATTTTTAATATCATGATTTTTTTATTTTATAGAATCTCTTTCCGGGTCATGTTGAACTACCACCAGAACCCCCAGCACCTGCAGCAACGCCAGTACCATGCTCACCACAAGAATTAATGCAATCTTCACATTTATCTCATTGTAGCCCCACAACACATCATGATCTTAGTGGTAATAAATATTTATTACTTTATCAAAAAAAAGTTATTTTTATAAAGTATATATTTTTTAATGCTAATATTTATTAACTAATAAGAGACTTTGTATTATCAAAAACCACTTTTCATTTATATGATTTTTATTATAGAATCAAATATGTCAACTGGTAGCTGTGCAGGTGGAATGGGAAGTGAAAATGATATTAAAATTAAATTTGAAACTTTAAGATCAGTTGAATCGATGGATGCTTGCAGTCGTGCTAGTAGTCATACATCTGGCTTAGATAATGGCGAAGAGCATCCAATTAGCTCACATTCTATGCATATGATGATAACTCCTGAATTATTAGGACTCATCCCTAGTGGATCAGGTATTGCCAATAAATCTTATAAATTACTTTTTTTTTTAATTATTGATATATGACAAATTTATAATGAAACAAACTAAGTTTAACAAATTTGTATTCCTTAGATATGGCTGATGATCCTTTGGGTTCAAATGGTATAAAAAGCTCAAATGGTCATAGTTCAACTGATAATCTTTCTAGAAGTCATATGAACAATGGAATAATGGGAAATTTATCAAGTTCTGGAGGTACCGGTCATGGAGGTGGACCTAAAACTTGGAGTCAGGAAGATATGGAATTAGCATTAGATGCCCTTCGAAATCACAATATGAGTTTAACAAAAGTATTACTTTTTTTACAAATCACTACTAACTTACTGTTGAATTAATACGCAACATCTATTTTCTCTGCTGAATATTATATTTTTATTTTAAAAATTATATTATTTTAGTAATATTTGGAGACATATTTTAGGCTTCTGCAACATATGGAATTCCATCTACAACATTATGGCAAAGAGCACATAGACTTGGTATAGATACACCTAAAAAAGAAGGACCTACAAAGTCTTGGACAGAAGAAAGTTTAAATTCTGCATTAGAAGCATTAAGAACTGGTACAATATCAGCAAATAAAGCAAGTAAAGCATATGGTGAGTTCATCTTATTATTATAATTTATAAATTTATTTATAATTATTGTATATATGTATTTATATATATTTAGGTATACCTAGTAGTACACTGTATAAAATAGCAAGACGTGAAGGTATAAGATTGGCAGCACCATTTAATGCTGCTCCTACAACTTGGTCACCTGAAGATTTAGAACGAGCTCTAGAATCTATTAGAACTGGACAAACATCAGTACAAAAAGCATCTGCAGAATTTGGAATACCAACAGGTACACTTTATGGTCGATGCAAAAGAGAAGGAATAGAACTTTCTCGATCAAATCCTACTCCATGGTCTGAAGATGCAATGGGAGAAGCTTTAGAAGCAGTAAGGTTGGTAACTATGTACATTAAATTTAGCAATCTATTATGAACTCCTGTGTAATAGTAATTCTTTTCTGATTTTTATATTTGAAAAATAAAAATAATTTTTGTAATTCCTTTATTTTGTAACTTACATTTCACAAAATTTATTTTTATTTTACAATATGTTCTGTACTTCATTTTTCAGGAAGTGTAGTTTTATTGTTTAGTTTCTAATACGACACAAAAGAAAATCAAAGTATAATAATGTATTAAATTAATAATTTAGTATTTTATTAATTAAATTGAAAGTATTATTTATTAAATTTGATTATTTTTTTTATCTCATTAGAGTTGGACAAATGTCTATTAATCAGGCTGCAATCCACTACAATCTTCCATATTCATCTTTATATGGACGTTTCAAACGAGGGAAATATGATACAGATACATCAAGTGGCAATATTGATACACATTCATCAAATGATCAAAATAGTTCTAGTGCAATTCAAGACCATTCTATGTCACAGTATCCAAATACAAGTAGTTCAAATCAAAGCCATACACATGTCCACAATATGTCATCATCACAAACTCATAATATGTCAGGATCACATTTAAATATGACAAATAATCAATATCAGCATCAAAACATCAGTTGAGAACTAGGATACCAACAGATGTCACCATCGATGCAATTATACCATAAACCTTTTTAATACTAATATAAAATTTGGTATGTTGATACTTCGGATCTGTTGGAATAAAAAATGCTATAATCGATATTTCGGAGAACATCAGGGCAAATTAGAGACATTAATTTAATGTATATTTAAACGAAAAGACAAGAAACTTCGGTTTTTGGATATCAGTTATGTTAGAATATAGAATTTTTATTTTTTCATTGTTTAATATTTTTGTTCTCATTTCTGTATTGACCAATATTATTAAGTATTAATTGCTTTCATTAATATGTTGTTAAATATTTGATTTCATTATTATGTTAGTACGGTTACAACAATGTTTTCTTAATTTTACTTCAATACAGTATATATATATATGTGTGTATATATATATATATGTATATATGTATATATATATATATATTTATGTAGAAGCAACATGTTAAGGCTAATATGAATTTTGCGGCCTTAAATTATTATATGCAACTCGATCTCATTTCATTATGTAAATTATTATTTGTGTATTATTACATGTTCTTTTAAATTTAAGTATATAGTTATCTATATACACTAAGTACTGATTAGATTTATTACTACATTGAAATCTGTCATAATCTATATTAAATGATTAGACAATACTCAACCATATTTATAGGAACTATTCTGCAGTTTATGAAAAATGACACATTTTATGATTAGAATGTGTACTTTTCAAAAGATTAAATTATTTGTTGAAAAACGATCCATAAATAAGATTTGTTTGTATACTAAAGTTAATTTATGGTTGATAAGTTAAAAAAATATGTAAAAGTAAATAATAAATATATAATATTTTAGGCAGGTTTCAGTGTATATGTTAATAATCCATTTGACGTATTATGAAATGTGACTATCACATATTTGTGATTTGTTGTTTTTCTGTAAATTTGTATTAGTATCTTAATTGGAAAAGAAAATTTAAAAATCTTATATATAAATATATTTTATTCAATGAGCACTAAATATAAAGTACAATAAAAGTTAGCTTATGCATGTAAAATAAAATTTAAGTGTGCTCATAATATTAAACCAAAATTTTTATTAATTTCATATGATCGTATTACTATGTATGTTCAAAAGAAATTTTCTTAAATATTTTATGACTCGACATATTGTTTCTGCATAAACTTAAAAAAATATTTTGTTTATACTTCAAATAAATATACATGTTTAATAATTTTGAACAATTTCAATAATTATTGAAATATTTCACAAATAACTGTTCATTTAGTATATAATTTAACATTTGATTTTATTCTGTTGTGTAGCAAATCTGCTACATCATGTAATTAACTGTAGGTTATTTGTTAGATGCAAGTAATGTTTTTATTAAATTTTAGTATCGATATGTTTTAACATCAAGATAATTGTATTTATGCAATATTTGGCAATCAAAAGCATATTCTTAAATCAGTTTTCAAAAAACATTACTTATGAAATATTGTTTATGTTAATCCTATTTTTTTTGTTCGTGTTATTATGTTGATTATTTTTTAATAGACATTGTTGATGATATTGGCAACTTCTTTAAAACAAATTAAAATAATGTAAAAATGATGCTTGCAATTCGATCATTTTCATTTCAATAGAATTAGGTTCATTTCACAATATTACATGTTAGGTAACACAATAATCAGAAGAGTTTAAATGTCCATTCTCATTTTAATTATTTAAAAGTATAAAAATAAACAGGATTTTTTTTGTTTTAAAAATAAACTAGTAAGTACATATATATATATATATATATATATATATATATATATATATATATATATATATATATTTATATGTGTATATATATATATATATATATATATATATATATATATATATATATATATATATATATAATATCGAAAATGTATTATCTTTTAATAAAAAATATATTAATTTGAAAAAAGTGAGTTTTAGTCTTAAATATTGCAAACAATAATGCTGCTCAAAAAGGAAAGTGATTTTATTTTGTATTCAGAAATTTTCAATTTTGTAAGAGTAAACCTTTATTTCTTTTATGAATTATTTTTTTGTTTAATTTTTATTTTGGTTCACGAATTTTTTTTAGTAACTTCTTAATTTTGACAAAAAATATGTCAGTCATACTCAAATTTTCATTTCTGAAATGTAATTTTCTTAGTTTAGTAAATACTTGGAAGTGTTTCAATTTGGACCATATTTACAAATGTCTAATATTTAATTATAGAAAACAATATTATGTACATTGCATTTCCCTTTTGTCGATTATCGATTTTGATATATTTGTACATATTTTTGACTGAATAGTTTAAATAAAATAAAATCCATCAGAACAGAAAGTATGGTAAAATTAAATGAAAATAATATTTTCAATAAAAATATAATAATGTTACATTATATTAGTTGCTTTATTCTTAAAAATATACAGTACATTAATCATAATATTTTATAATAATCAAGCTGAAAGAGTAATGAGAGTATCAAGTGAAATATAATATTTTATAGGTTAAAGAGAAATGCACAATAACCTTTTTTAATTAGTTAAAACATGAGTTTATTAAAACGATTTATTTGCCATTATCCCAAAGGAAATTTGTTAACTTTAGTCATTTAGTTTAATGGCCTTGTAAGTCAATAAGGATTTATCTATTTTATATAAACTTTTTGGTTCACTTCGTCAGTGTGTAAATTGTAACTGATCTGTGTATACCAAAAATCGAATTATCATTTATAGAAATAAACGTATGTACATTTATGAATAATATTTTATTTTTTATTTCACTTAATATTGTATTTAGTTTTATAGTTTGTAAATATATAGTCAAGAATTTAATTATTTGTTATATATTAATTATAATAAATCTTTTCCTTGTTATTAAATATTATTTATATTAGTCCCACATCCTGTAATTTATTTTTAGGAAAAAAGCAAGTACATTATTAAAATCCTGATATATGAGACAGATAGTAACTAATTTCTTATTATTAAATCTGAATTAAAAAAATGTTATTAAAGTATTTTTTTATATTGTCTGTGTTTATGTGTTTATATATACATATGTATAAATTATTTTCAAAATTTAGTAAATGCAAGTAAAAAATGTTTGTAAATGGTTGATGCAAGATTATTTTATAATTAAAATTAATGCATATTTATCAGTTGTCGTCTACAGTGCCTAATTAATTATAGAAATTCAGGCTTGTCACAATCTTCTGTTTGAAACAAGTCATTTAAAATTTTACTTTGCTAAATTATGAATGAAATCTTAATAATTAGTATTTTTACTGATTTATAGAAAACTATTCCTTGATACTGTTGTATTTATGATCTTCAAAAATATATTTAAATATTATTTGTAAAGTATAGATTTATATGTATAACAGATAAGTACATTTTTATCATGAATTTTAAAAGTCTAATAAGCTTAAAAATGTTAATACAATCCAATAAATTTTATATCTAATTATTTACATTTTAGAATGGTCAGTTATTATGAAAATGTCTTTTTTTAATGAAAATTGCAGTTTTTAATATCAAATTATTTATAGTACTAAAAATCAGAATTATGTTTGTTTTAAACATTTTTAGGTTACATTTTTAGCATGCATTAGAAATAAACATTGTTTAAAAAAATGTAAATTAAGAACTAATATTAAGAATTAAACTATTTTTAACTGTAGTAAAAATTAAAATTTCTTTATAAATATGTATACCGTAGATAAGACCGAATCTAGTCATGCAGGTAAGGAAATGTTAATAGCAAGATTTAAGAACTACGCACATTTTTTGCATTGTTTAGTTATGAATGTAAAATAGGAATTTAGATTTTGTTTTGAATTATTTTAAATATATTAATATTTATCTACTTAGTAAAAACGCTCAGTTTCATATTTTCATTATTGTAGAAAAATAGTATGGGGTAATTATCTCAATTACTCCCCTTAGATTCGATTATATTTATTAATAAAAAAATGTAATAAATGGATTTCTATGTTCCCTAAAATATACATACATTGTCGATTACAGTTTATTTACATCATTTTGTATGGTGAGTTCATTATTGAATTTTCTATGTAATAATTATTTAATTTTCGAATTCAGATTTTGTCGTCAATCTTTATAAAATGTGTCTTAAAATATTAAAATAATATTTTAAGGAAATTATTATATCAACAAAAAATATTTATATTGATATCCAATAATTGTGGATAATTTCAGACTGAATGTTACTTTTTTAGTAGTAATTAAAGGTTTTCCAATAAAGGGCAATTTTATAATGTGTTATATTTCACACATGTCAAACTGACAGCTGTATTTTTTTGTTATTTGTTAAGTTTTGATGTGGTTTTGACATTGCCATTTTTAGTTATGATTTCGTATACAACTAAACAACGTATTGAAATAATACAATTGCATTATGAAATTGTTCTATAAAAAATACATTTCGCAGATTGCGCGATATTTATTCTCGACATACTCGTCCATACCAATGAACAATTTTTCGATTAGTAAGGATCGATTCAAGATAAAGAAACACCGACACGTGTTCATAGTGCTTGTTCTGAAGAAAACATTGATTTGGTTCGTGAAAGTGAATAGGAAGAGCCAGGAATGTCAATTTCACGACGTTCACAAAATTGGGCTTTTCATAGACAACCATATGGTGTATTTTGCATAATGATTTATTGCTGAAGACTTATTAGGTTCAATTAACATAAAAATTGAAGCCCGTAGACCAATAACCGCGTAGGAGATTTGTTAATTGGATACTAGAATAACAAAACGCTTTTTCTAAAAGCTCATCTTTAATGATGAGGCCCATTTCAAACTCTCTGGCTACGTCAACGAGCAAACTTTCCGAATCCGTGATGAAGGAAATTCGAGGATGATCCTTGAGAAAACACTGCATACAGGAGTGACTGTTTGTGCGTACTTTGGTCCGGTGGGGTCATTGGTCTTTCTTTTTCGAGAATCAGGCTGGTAAGCGATTACTGTGAATGGAGAAAGATATCGAAAGATGATAACTTATTTTTTTGGTGTAGAATCGGATGATGTTGATCTGGAGGATATGTGATTCCAGCAAAACGGTACAAGCCACATAGCTAGTGAAACAATTGATTTATTGTGAACGAAATTTCCTGGTCTTGAATTTTTTTTATAAAAGAATGGTTACTTGTAAGAAAGCATGCAGCCGTCACTCAAGCGATATTATTTTTCCATTTATAAATAGCATATCCCCAACCATTATTTACCATAAAGAAACTTGAAATTTCAGCGCAAATTCTGTTTTATTTCAAATTAAAAAATTGCGTTTTTATTGGAAAATCCTGTATTTTTCTTAAAGATTTATCGGCACTGATTTGATTTATTCACAATAAACTATCTTCCTATAAAATAAAGCTAATTCCTTAAATGTGTCTTGTCTTCCGTGTAGGTAGTAAAGTATATTCGAAACTTTTTGGAATTTATTCATGATCAAAATACAATCACGATGTAATAATATTTCAAGTAAATTTACTTGGATACTTTTTTTATACTGAGCATTTTTAAGTATAAAATTACATGTAGCTTGATACTAGATATGTGTTATACTGAACAGAACAATTCACTAACGAAAAATTAAATAGTTCTTAGAAAAAAATTGCAAAGTTAGAATTTACTCAAACCGGTTTATAAACTGGTTGGATTGTGAAGCATATAGCTGAAGTGGCTAATTGAATTTGAGATTTTTTTTAATTGTACTAGATTATAACTCTAAATTATTTATTAATTTAGGACATAAAGTAAAATAAACAAGCATAGCATAGCTTTGACACTGGGTCTAATTTATTCATTCGTGAATTCAAAAAATCGTAGTTTATATTTTAACATTAAAAATCTATATAATTAGTTTCACATATATATATATATATATATATATATATATATATATATATATATATATATATATATACATATAGAAAAAAATTAATTGTACTTTTACCAATAGGTAAGTTATTAACAGGGAATATGAATTTTTTGTATAATTGTTATACGAAAGTTGTTTTAACTCTCAAATTTTAATATTTCTTGTGAATTAAATGTGAAATAATTTACACTTAATAGATTTCTGATAGTCTTGCTAAATTCACTTTCTCAAATTAATTATTTTTTTACCTCATAAAACTCAAAACTTTTTTTATTCGTTAAAAATGCTTAATAAATTATTACTTATCATTTTTGATTGTTGGTTATGAGCATTCCGATGGCGACATAATATCCTGAGACCGAGAAGGTAGAAAAAAATCTTTTTTTTCTGTATCAGATGTTTCTGATTTTTCTATACAAGCAACAATCAAAAATCATTAGCGATAATTTATTGAAGATTTTTCGCCAAATTTTTTTAGTAGTTTGTGGGGTAAAAAAAATCACGTGTAGAAGTAATTTATGGATATTAAAATGCCTATTTTTCATTTCTGAACGTGAAAATTTTGTTATCACTAGCATTTAGACGATGTACATATAGTTTTTTAAAAATTAAATGCACAGTTTAAACTGTATATATTTAAAGAAGAAATATTTATGTAGAAATATTGTCTGAATAGGTAAAATCATTTGAAACGTTTTAGATTTCATAGAACTATTCTAATCTATCGTAATTTTAGTATTGTAATGGCGTCAAATATTAGGCATAGTTTTAGCAGACATACTTTATTTGATACGAATTTTCAATACTTCAACAGCTTTATCTCGTTTTTATTATGACCGAAACTGTCTTTTGACAACTGGAAGTAAACTTATTTTACTCTACAAAATTTAACTTCTGTCACTCTTGTCATAATACTTACAACTTACAATCATTAATGGAAAATTCTAAGGAACTAGTTAACAAGAATAACTCTTAAATATTAATTTTCTGTTTATTTTATATATATATATATATATATATATATAAGAACAAATGATCTTAGTTGTCGAAGCACCCTAAAACCCCAAATAAATAATTCACTGTGCTGTATGCATTTGTTTGATACCAATTATACTACAATAGCTCCATATTTTTAGTTGCTAACTGGTTAGTTATTTGGGGTTTAAGGTGCGTTGACAACTAAACCACGCCGGTATATATATATATATATATATATATATATATATATATATATATATATATATATATATATATATATATATACCTTCCTCTTCGATAGCACTGCAGCCCAAATCGAGGCTTGGTCTCCTCAATTTTCTACCTCCAGACATCCCTCTACCTGGATGTCCTTCTCCAGTTTCTTACACCCACAAGTTCCACTGCATCCTTCTCTACATTGTCTACCCATCTAAGCCTTGGTTTGGCACACAGGCCTTCTTCTGTCTGTTATCGAGTTTTATTTTAGGTGACAGTGTGTGAATCTCTGTAACCATGTATTTAATCTGTAGTTCCTGGGGATTAGCTCCCTTTAATACTAGACTGTAACGTGTTTTATCTAACAACGTGTGGTCTGTCATGTGTCATAATCTTGACTTTGCTGCCTAGGAAAATTTGTCTGTTTATCCATCAAAGGCCCTTTATAGTACTCTTGATTCCGGTATGTATCTGCTCAGTGTGACCTGCCAATCACAGACGGACCATTTTTACAAAGACTGATAGTTTTAGTATATATATATATATATATATATATATATATATATAGAGAGAGAGAGAGAGAGAGAGAGAGATTTTTCCTAGTCAATGAAATGAAGTTACTATATGAATAGAGGTCAATATTTAAATTGATGTCAGATGTAGGTGTTCAGGGCGTAAAACCTCCAGAAACTACCGTCACAGAATAGCCGTTTGATTATATTGAACCGAATACCAGAAATTACACCTTTTAAACTATCCTAATATATATATATATATATATATATATATATATATATATATATATATATATATATATATATATGTGTGTGTGTGTGTGTGTGTGTGTATATATAACAAAAGTTTTTGTTTCCTAGTTGTATTTAATGCAATAAAGAATAAGTTTATTTTATAAATATTGTTAAATATGTAGATTTTTTAAGCAAATAATATTCATTTTTGATTTTTAATAATGGCTATTGATATTGCATTAGTTCAATTAAAAATTATTATTAATTTTTAATTCAGGTTCTTTATTTGAGGTGTTATAATTTGCATACGTTTATTTTTTTCATATTTTGTTATTGTTGTAAAAATTATAATATGTTTGTAAAAATTTGACCAAGACTTGTTGAAATAAAGAAAGTGGGATTTTTATAAAAAGAGATAGCAAAATAAATGAAACTCCTGTGTCTATGTATATATATATATATATATATATATATATATATATATATATATATATATATATATATATATATATATATATATATATATATGAATGTGTATGTGTATTTTTATATGAATTGTAGTCAATAAAAATATATGTATACCTAACGTCAACAACAATCAATTTATTGTAGGTAGGCAGTTACATATAACGGTCGGCCCAGTAACATGACAGTGTTGGTTGTGATTGCAGTTAGAAAAAGATGACCGCCCATATAGGGCGGAGCGAATTTAGTTCAATATAAATACCTGGTAAACAGCGCATACTGGTGGTGATTATTCTAAAAGCTGAACATATATATGTATTATTTAATTGCAAAACAAGTAAGAACTTTTAGCAAACAGGTGAGATTTAGAACATAATATATTCTCTGTTATATCGGTCGTTATTTTGGTGATTAATTTAGTAATTATATTTTCTGTAATGATGAAACTGATTTTAAGAATTTTCATAAATATACTTAATGTGTGACAAAAACGAATACACATTTGTATATTTTACAAATATTTTTCGATTTAATAGTACTCTTTATTGTTATTCTGTACACAATTGTTGCCATATGTCAGAACTAAGAGTGGTATTAATTTTATTTATAATTAAGATTTATCGAATAATATCATTATTTTTTAATATATATATATATATATATATATATATATATATATATATATTATATGTTCGAAAATTAATTTTTCTCACCCCATAAACAACAAAAATTTATGTATTTAATCGAAAATGCTCAATAAATAATTATTGCTTATTTTTAGTTGTTGCTTATGCACTTTTAAATGACGAATCTATCATCTTCGGAGAATGAAGATACAAAAAAAACTGATATATAATAAAGAATACATTTCTTTGTCAAAAATTATCATTTATCCCTTATTGAACACTTTTTATCAAATTTATTTATGTGGTTTGTGGGGTGGAAATGTAATTCATTTGTGAATCATGCTTAAATGTAATATTGTTTAATATTCATTGTGTTTTCTGTTGTTAGTATATATATATATATATATATATATATATATATATATATATATATATATATATATATATAGTATTTCAGATTTTTGTTTTAATTCTAAATTGAGAATTTAGATTTATAATTGTATTTTTTTTTGTAGAAAAATATGTAAATTTCTTTGGAATATATGTGCATGCAAAAGAAAAAAGAAAACAATATTTATATTACGATGTTACAATATTTACAAATAAAAATAAATTTTAAATGTCCGGCTATAAAGAATATTTTGAAGTTGAAGACAAACTTATTTCCCTATTCTCACTAATTAATCTGCCTTAAATGTATGTCTATTTGTAATTCTTATAGTATTTATTGTAGTTTCTTATTTTTATGTTCCTAAACACTTAATATTTATTTTTATTTCCTTTCTTTGTATAAATGATTGAAACGTCATAAAATCAGATTTTTTCTTTCTCGTTCATTAATTTTTAGGGACTGTTGAAAATAAAAATATAAACTTTACAGATTTTTTAGAATCTCATTTAGTTATTATATCGTTTAATATTTAAAACTTTTTTGATCTCAATCTCAACTAAAAGCTGTTTATTTAATCGTGAACACTACAATATGTGATGAATCTCAGAAAACAGAGATCAATATATAGACACGTAAAGAATAACAAAAAGAGGTATGAAAGGATGGAATCTGTAAAAAGAAAAACAATAGTTACATAGGCAATAATTTATGTAATGAATTTGAAATAGAAATGTGTGAGAAGAGAATATAAAAGATGATTAATAAAATAGGAATCAAGAAATGTAAAAATTTAATGGATCGGACGAATAAAAATAAAATTGATTAATTTTTTGAAAAATCCATTGAAACATTTAATTGAAGAATTTGGAATATGTTTTTGTTTTGAAGATGCTCAGTAATGGAGTATCAAAGGTTGTTTATATATATATATATATATATATATTGGTAAGTTATTTGGGGTTTAAAGGCATATCGACGGTGCAAAGCACATTTTATTTCATTAATCAATTAAATTTTTAAATATACAAAATTCGAAATTAATGAATGGAGATGGTATTTGTAAAATATTTTTTTATTTATTTCATGGATATATATATATACATATATATATATATATATATATATATATATATATATATATATATGTATGTATGTATGTATGTATGTATGTATATATGTTCGTTGGTTATTTGGAGTTTAAGGAATATCCACAACGGAGGGAATATCGACGGGCCATAGTACATTCTATTACGTTAGCCAATTATATTTTTAAATACATCAAAATCTGAAATTAATGGAGAGAGATGCTATTTGTAAAATATTATTCTTAATTATTTCATGGATATATATATCCATATATATATATATATAAATACATATATATATATATATATATATATATATATATATATATATATATATATATATATATATATGGATATATATATATATATATATATATATATATATATATATATATGCGCTGGAAAAAATTCATACAAATATATAACTGTTTTTTATTGTTTTATTGGTATTATTAATCATAAATTACATCAGTACATTCCTTAATTATGAATAAAATATAAGTTTTCAATACCATTTTGTAATTTGATTTATTGTTCTTAAATAATGTATTGTTCTTTTTTACTTTTGAATAAAATATTATTGTTGGTAATAACAATTTATGATAAATCTTTTAAATATCTATACACATACATATATATATATATATATATATATATATATATATATATATATATATATATATATATATAACTACTTCTGTTAATGTATAGTAACAATTTAGTCTTTTTAGATAGTTGAGTGAAAATTAAAAAGAAATACAAAAGCAATTTTTTATATAAGTATTATTCAATTATATTTTTATAAAAAAGAAAATGTTATCTTAAAAGTGTTACAAGTCTGCCTCTAAAATTTATATTAAAATTTTTGAATATAGTTCTTGACATTTTATCTTAACTACCTGTATATTTTTTAAAATTGTTAATAATTATAAATAAATCTAGAGAAATGTGTAAAATATGTAAAAATATAAGATATATGTATATATATATATATATATATATATATATATATATATATATATATATATAAAAAAATTTAATTATTCTTATAAATTATATTGTGTTAATAAAAGAAAAGTAAATTATGAGTTAATTAATTTTTATAAAATATAAACAGTGGAATAAATAGTATAAGTATTTCAGACATACTTATCAATGAAAAATAATAATTTATGAATACATTTACTAAAAAATATTATAAACATTATATGATCACAAATATTGTATTTTTATGCAGTTTATATTCTTCTAAATGCTTGTATTCACTTTATATAGAAAAATAAATTATAGTAAATGAGTTCAAAACGAAAAAATGAACCATACGACGCGAATTCAAGCACACTATGTATTCGAACGCTACGAATTCTGGACGAATATCCATAAAACACGCAAATTGATGCCGGCGTATAGCCTGAGGTCGGGAGATGATTCTCTGCCGTGTGAGAAGAAGAGGAGACTGATCTGATGGTCCAGGTATTGTACAGGTAAGCACGACGAGTGTTCAGTTCGTAAACATGAATCAGTACTAACTGCGCAGCGATTCAGAACGGTGTGTTGTGTTCAACGGTTATTAATCGCTTTCTATTATACGTTTCGCATGGATTTTTTTCAATCGTATGATTTCCGCGGCATATTTGAAATTTAAATATAATTTACATATTTCAACATATAGGTTATGTCATAAAATGCATGTCAGTTTGATAAAAGTATGTCAATGAATTGTTTATTAAACGCAATGACAATCATTCTAAATTACAATTGACGAATTGAAATTTATATTTTTGTGCCGTGAATCAGTAAAGTGTTTACAAAGTGTGATTTTTATAGAAATATACAAAAGTTGGTATTTAATTTATGCAACAATTATTTGTCAGTTAACGACGGTAGAAATTAACATTTTATTATTCCTTAAATACGTAAAAAAAACTTTATTTAATGTTAATGACGTAAGAGTGGTGAAATATTTAAAAAAATCGACGATTTTGTTACGAATTTTTGATAACGTTGGAAATAAGATACTAATATTATAACGTGTTCTTGGATCTCTGACAGGAACTCTATACTACATTTTAATTGTTTAATATATCAAATACATATTTGTATTATTTAATGCGAATAAACAAATGAAAACGTTATTCAATGTAAAGAAATCATTTTTTTTATTTTACTGAAATAAATTAAAATCAATATAGGTACGATAAGGAAGTAGTAAATGTATTAATTTTGTATATAAATAAGACGGGAAAATCCGGTAAAAGGGTAAAATAAATAGTATAAATGAATTAATCGAAACGTTGAAAATAAATTCAATCGATTGAATAACTAAGCAGTATTATAAAAATCCACTTAAAAATATGAATTAAAAATGTAAATAAATGAACAAATATTTTTATACAAGCAGTTATTTTTTACAGAAGAATAAATTCACAGCAATAATTAAACAGGGAATGATTATATAGAGAACATCGCGGCTTATTGCCAGTAAATAAAAATTATAGTGCTCTTAAAACAATGTGATGAATATTTTAATCGCTTAGAATTGTATCGGAATGACGTCTTGTTTTTCGGGACCAGCTGTTTTGTCAAGATTTTATTTAGTTTCAAAAGGTAAACACCGTAATTTATTTATATTTGTTCTATTTCAGAATATATTTTTGTAAATTTATAACGAAATGGTTAAAAAATAAAAAAAAAATCATAATAGAAACTCAACGTACTCTGTGAAAACGTTCACTTGTGTCTAATGCGTCTCGGTTTTCATAAAATATAATCTTTGTAGAAAATAATTCATTAAATTGACACTAGGGTCATACTAAATTTCAAAAGCGTGTTTATTATAAATTTGATAATAAAATAAAGAAACCGGAACTTGTTATTTTCTATCAAAATATGATGATGGTCTTTAAGAGATTAATATCAGTTCATTCAAACACTCTGTTATTTTATTAAATTTCTTTTTATTATTTTAATTTTTGTGTATTGAATCTGTAGAATAAATTATAATAATTATGTTATTTTTCATAAGCGAATTCAGTATTGGATTTCACTTCATTTGCGATGAAAATTTAAATTGATTTAATGGTTATTTTCGGTTTCAGTTATAATCGCTAGTTATCATTATTTTTAAAACAGTTTTGTATAATTTCACTTTTTTTTGTATGCATATCGTGTTTTAGATTATATATTTGTATCTGTATAAATTACTATTTATTATAAATAATGTATATTGATTTTTATGAACTATGTGTTTTATAAATTCTATTTTTACAAGTCTCTTATTTTAATTTGCACGAATTTCATCTGCCTAACACTTCAGATATTCTATTTATATGAGAAAATTTAAAATAAAATATATTTTTCATTATAATACATATTAATGAAAATATAATTAATTTACTTCAATTAAAACTAGTGTTATATCACTGACTATTATAAATACATACATATGTATATATATATATATATATATATATATATATATATATATATATCCGTATATCTCGGCGTACGAGACACACTTTGAACACCAAAAAATTGGTTGTAATTTTCGGATGCGTCTTATACAGCAGGGATAAAAATTATGAGTTCAAAAATTAGGATGTGGGGGGGGGAGCGTCTCTCTAAAGTATCAAGCGAATAAATAAGTAAATATTTTATTACCTTATATTACATTTTATACCTTTGGAATTTCCCATTTAGAAATTTATCTACTGAAATTATTTTATTATTGTCATACGTTTTATATCACCAGTATGCGAAGAAATTGAAAGAAATCCTTTTAAATTCAATTGCGTCTTATAGGGGCGTTCTATATGACGACATATACAGTATATATATATATATATATATATATATATATATATATATATATATATAATGGACTTAAGGAATTATGAATGTTTCTATTATTATATTTTCTTCAATAATTATAAGTTAATATTTAGATTTTGTTTGGGTCTAAATATGTATTGTGTTTTTCATGTCATTTTGGATCGAAAATGTATGTAATATAAAACATATTTTGTTATCATAGTTTGTCTGATTAATACTCCTTTGGCTTTGAAAAAAAAATATTAAAAATATTAATATTAACTTTTGATTCCAAATAATATCGATTTTAAAAACTTAACCAGCATTAACATTACTTAATTTCTAATGTGTTAATATTTGATTTCTGTATTTAATTTTCTACATTAAATTCAAATATGTTCTGATATAAATAGATATTTTCACTTACTTAAATACATGTTATGTAGAAGTAGATGTTGATAATCTAAGAAAAAAAATTATTTTATATATCTTTAGTATATATTTATAAAATCATCTCTTATGCATGCAATAGTAAAAAACCCATAAATAAAATAAGACGTATGGTTTTCTGAAGTTTGAAGTCGATTTTTCAACCGTTAATGACGATATCTCATTCGAGTAATAACTGGTTTATTATAATCAATTGTACGTTATACGACAATACAATTATTAACATATCAGCGATTCGAAACGGTGTGAAATATGTCTTTATATAACTTTTCGGTGTTTTATTGCTCGAGTAATAAAAAAAGTATTCAAGAAAAAGCAGTTTGATGATGATTAAATTTCTATTTGTAATTATAAGTTGTTGTAAAATTATCTGTAAACAGTAACAAGGAACATTGATTTTATTGAGTGTTATTCGACTTGACTTAATTAAAATAAGCTAGAGTATTTAAAAGTAGTAGTGTGGTAAATTTTTAATAAATAATGTTTTAGTACGTTTTATCATCTGTATTAATTTCAAAAAAATACATCAAGATTTGAATTATTATTCTGTTGTAACAAGAAAATAATAAAATAATTATTGAATTATTATGTAAAAAGAGTATAATCATTATTAATACGCACACGTGTATATATATATATATATATATATATATATATATATATATATATATATATATATATATATATATATATATATATTGATGGTGGATGCAGGTTGAATGGATAGGGGAGAAAGTAATGAATTTCAGCAATCCAGCTATATATTTTGTTTATTATCTAGTCTTTATGAATACTTGAAGGTATTTAAAATTCGTTTGTAAAATGTTAAATATTTTAGTATTTATTAAAAAGTTTTTAAATTATAAGAAAAAATTAAAGTCACTTTTATAGTGAAATCAGTGGGAAAAAATATGGGGATATTTATATTTTCTCCTTCGATGTTTTACTGAATAGGTTTAAATTGTACAGAAAATGACAAATTTTATATATATATATATATATATATATATATATATATATATATATATATATATATATATATATACACAATATCTTTAAATAATTGAAAATATTCTGAAATAATCTTATTATATAAAATAAAAATACACCTTTTTTTAAATCCGTAAATATTCTTATATCAAGTGAAGCATAGCTGCAAAGAACATCAAAAACTGTATTGTCATGTTCGGCCGATAGATGGTAGTGAATGTGTATAAATGTCGGTTGTTTCCTGCACACACGCTGCAATAGTCCGTTATGTCAATGGCGCAAAGTGATTATTTTTTCTATAAATTAGAGGTGTACTTTTTAATTTTCTTACATGTGCATGTTTACATATGTCTATTGACATATTATTTACATATATCTAGAAATATTTAAAGTGATTGACTTTTTAGTGTTCAATGTTTTTAGTAATTTTAAAACTTACTTTTTAATTTATGAACTTGCATATTCAGGTTTATATTTTAATTCCAACATTCGTATCATGATGTACATTAATATTCATTCATTTCAATTGACATATATAATTTTTATATCTTTTTTTCAAAAAAAGATAAAAATATATGTTTAAATCACCTTAGGGTTGTGATATATGTGTAAATTATTTTTAGGTGTTTATATTTTTGATAACTCTGTTTGTATTAACAGAGATTTGGTTTCAGGCAAAGAACACAGATTCAAAAGAGTTATAATAAATTCATATTTATTTTTATTATTTATTCTCAATCCTTAAGTACCTACTTAACATTATTAAGGTTATAAGTAAAGTTTTGCCGTGTTGTAAAGTTGAATCTTATGGCGAACAAATAAATAATATGTATTTTTTATTTGATATTTATTAAAAATTTATTTTAATTTCAAAATTTGTTTCAATATAAAATGTTCAATGTAAATTAATGATGATTTAAGAGTATTTTGAATACTATCTGTTAATTTAAGAGTATTAACTAATTACAAAACAGAAGTAAGTGTACTTCTTTTGCACATAACAATATCCAGTGTATTAAGACATTGAATGTGATTTTTCGACATGTGTTAGTGGTTAAGATATTTTTTCATTTCAAATACATCAAAATGGTCTTAAGAATGCAAGTTTATAATGAAAATAAGGAATATAAGTTAATGATAAGAAATTTATTAAGAATTTAAATAGTTTTCGAATATGCTTCGTTCCAGTCAGCATTATATAATATAGTTAAGTATTAAAGAAATGTTTTTTAAGTTATTTATGATATATTTGTATAGAATTTTTGTTTTTTTTTTTAAAAAAAAATAATATGTTTATTAAATATTGTACACACACACATACACCCCCCCACACATATATATATATATATATTCGTACATTATTAAACAGTACTTTATTCTTTGGAATAATTTGTATTACTTTTTTTTACACTTATTTATTTTGTTTTTTTTTTTCCTGCATTGCACCTCGTTTTACAATAAATGCAAATTGCTTGCAACAAATAAATATATGAAATTTTAAATAAAATTGATTTAAAATGTATTTCATTAAAATAAATCGGTACACTCGTCAAATCCTATTATAAAATTTGTAACTGGTTAAAATGCATTTATTTATTTAATATAGACTGCTTACGACCAAATCTCTGGACTTGTTTATATATAAAAAATGATACAATTTGATGCACTATTTAATTTCAGCAATAAAATATCATATTTTTTATTATATTCAACATAAGAATGATTTTTTATCCTGTGTAGGATTTCAGACAATTTAAATAATAGTTAAATTAAAAATATCAATAAATTGTAGTATGATTTTGAAAATAGTTATTTTCAAAATTTATGTCATTTGGATAAATTTTCGATGACATTTTTATAGTCATTACTATTTTTTTGACGACAATATAAAAGTCATATTTCTTATAAAAAAAGTTATACTGAAATATATTTTTTAAATTCAGTTTAAAAAATTATAATTATTGAGCATATTATTCATATTTCAATTTTTTTGATAGGCAGTTACTATCATTAACTTTCAAACATTTTAAATTGGGGTGAAAGTACTTATATAAATATTTACTTTTTATCAGATTTCAGCATTAAAAAAAGGAAATTATCATTATTCAAGGAGCACTCAAATTTATTATTTGATTCAAACTTGTTCTGTCTCTTTCAGTATCTAAAAATATTGAAAAATCGGTTATAGAATAAAACAATAAAAAGAGTAACATTAAGGAAATTTATGTCTGTGCGCATACATACATATATCAACAAATACATACATACACACACACACACACACATATATATATATATATATATATATATATATATATATATATAAGTGGGTATTGAAATATATAAATAATTATTAAATTTCAAGTAGACAATGTAGATCTAAACTAACGGACAATTTTTTATTAAATAAACAAATCAAAATGATAATTTGTAACATACCTTTGACAGCTCTAATTAATTGCATGTAGTATCTTAAAAAGGTTTGAAACTTGACAAGTGCTTTAAGACTAAAAATATTTTTTTAAAATGACATACCTTTAGTTCATATGCAAATAAACAAGTAACAGAACATACATAAATTCAATACTCTTCAAATAATTTAGATAGAGTGTGAAGGATTGGACAGTGTCAGAGCAACAGTCACGTTTTCTAAACAATAAATTAGTGCAAGGTTACTACAAACAACATAAACAGTGATATAAAAAAAATAACAAGAGGTGGATATCTCACAGAAAAATAATGAGATATAAACAATAGAGATATAAAAGATTCAAGTAAGAGTATATACTGTTTTTTCCTGTACTGTAGTTTTCAATTAGGTTCAGTCAGGTTAGCAATCGAAATGCGCACAAGAAAATATTTAAAATAATCATTGATAGCTTATTGAATATTTTTGGTAAGAAAAAAATTTGAGGCTCTTGTGATAAAAAAAGAATTCGTTTGTGAAAACAGTAAGAAGCTGTTTTCGAGGCCTCTGGAGTTTCGTTGGTTGAAACTCGAGATGCGGCATTTTTTGCGGGTTATAAGGCTAATGGCGCCACTCTTGAAATAACATACATGAGCAACAATGAAAAATGATCATAAAACATTTTTGTTTATAAGAAAATCATAAGTCAATATAAAAATTGTATTATATAGTATATTGCATGACATGTTATTATTTATTGATGTAAAAAAAGATATCAACTTATACACATTGTATATATATATATATATATATATATATATATATATATATATATATATATATTAGGTTGGTTGGAAAATAATTACGGTTTTTTACTGAATTCCGACCCTAATTTTTTTCAATGTGTTATTTCATCGTGTTAATGTTAAGGAACCTACGGTGCAACGGTGGTTCTAAAAATTTCGTGTTAGGGACGAGCGCCTTTAAGATGAAGGTCCTTCTTCAGTTCATAACGACTAACCGAAAGCGTGAGTGGTATCAGAACCACGTACAATAGTTCGATAGCTTACATAAAATTTAAGTCTTAGTCATCCAATATTTCTGGACCACTGAAAACAATTAGGAAAATCAAAAAGCTTGACATGTATATGAATTTCAAGGTAATAAACAGCAATTATTTTGTACCAACCTAATATATATATATAGGTACATATTGTATATATACTCGTACAAATAGTTATCATAATTTGTAATGTTGCACGTAGTTAAATACATTTTTCTTAATTAATTAATTACTGATAATTATATCTTAATATGTACTTTGAATGTAAATCAGCTATCAAATCGATTAATTATAGTAATAATTATATATATGGACACTTTTCAATATATATTTATTATATATATATATATATATATATATGTATATATATATATATATATATATATATATATATATATATATATATATATATATAAGTTATGACGTTTGTAAAATATCTGTGACTTTAAAATAAAAGCTCGTATATATTTATATATATATATATTATATATATATATATATATATATATATATGTATATTTATAAATATATATATATATATATATATATATATATATATATATATGTATATATGTATATATGTATGTATTTATTAATGTATACGTAGTATTCGTGAAATAGTAATCTTATAAATGTCAAATACGAAATAAATAAAACGATTCAAATGTCAGTAGTTCTAAATAACGGACACTGTTCTATGTTCGTATGCTCTCATTATAAAAATAATGATTAAAATAATGGCCTCTTCGTAAATATTTATGTATATATATATATATATATATATATATATATATACACATGAAGATATTTTAAAATAAAATGATGCAAATTCGATAATTAAAATGAAAATTGCTTGATTGCTGACGATTTCGAAGCATCTTTAAATTCCATTAAATTAGTTCAGAAATAAAATAGACGAGGAGCACACCAGTTCAGAAACGTACATAAACAGCTATGAATTTACGAATATGTTGTTCACACATTTATGTATTCGTAATTAAGTTTAGTTTGTTAAATAAGATAATTTAGTGTTATTTTATTCCACGAAATATCGGTATATGTTTAGCCTTTAATCTAGTTAATACATACACACTTTTAATTATATTAAAATAATGAGATTGTTTTGACAAAGTATCATTGAATTTTTAATTCGTTTTATAGCGAAATAAATTGATCTTTACTTTTTATTATATATCTGAAAAGTAAACCATTTGTTCGTTCATTCATTATGAATGTTTGTCGTTAATTATTTTTCGTTTATTAGTTTTGTCGTTACATCATTAATCTGTAAAATAAATATTTTGCGTGGTTAAAACAATTACAAGTTGAATAGCAGGTGAAATTATAATGAGATTTTTGTCCTCAAAATTTTTTTTAAGAATATTATTATCAAATTATGTATATATATATTTATATATATATATATATATATATATATATATATATATATATATATATATATATATGACAAATCTCTTTCTTTCTATATATATATATATATATATATATATATATATATATATATATATATATATGTATAGAGAGAGAGAGCGAGAGAAAGAGAGAGGTTTATATTACATTTAATTTAAAAGTTAAATCAATTTAAAATCGTAGTTTTTTTCAATAATTGAAATTGGTTTCCTTTTACTTGTAGAGAAAAACACTAAATGAAATTTTGCTTTAAAAGGAAAATTATATATACAGAACTACATGTACTATACGTACAGAATATAAATTGATATATGTGACTCGAAATTTTAATATTTTTATGTGTGTTTGATAGAGAAATTATTAAATCTATCTTCAAAAATAATAGTCAGATATTTTTTTATATTTATTTTATTTATCGGTAAAGTAATATCCTAGAAATTTTATTTACATAAGCTACATACACTCTCTTTATTTTATTCATGCAGATTTTCACAAATAAAATATATTAAATAATAAAGCTTACAATTATTTCTTTACCTCAGTAGTAGTTATTAAATTGTATCTGATAATGTGTTTCTCTTCATGAAATTTTTAAGAAATTCTTTTGAATTGTTTCAATTTTTTTGTGTCAGAATAAGGAAACTAATTGGTATGTGAGTTTAATTAAAAAAATTATTAATTCTGATTATTACTATTTTATTGTAAATATTATTGTATATTTGAAGAGGGTTGTAGTCAATTTTATTTTACTAATTCAGGGTTCTTTAACCTTGTTAGTTTTACACCTCCTTCGAAAGTAAACTTAAAATTCACTCCTCAGATCCTTTTCAAAAGCAATTAATAATGAATAAATTACGTAATTGCCATTGAAATTTTATTTTATCGTCCTCAGAAACAGAAACTTTTTAAAAAAACTTGGTTCTTCAGGAACATTTTACCTTTCAGCATGATTATGAAGTAACTTAAAGTCCTCAGTGTCATTTAATCATATACTTGTTGCTGCTTTCGATCAATGAATTCGAGGTAAAATCTAAATTAAATTAAAAAAAAGCAATTACAAAAATGTCATAGAGAAGAGTCACACCTCCCCACTAACCTTTTTGCACCTTCCCAAGAGAAACACACCTCACAGGTTAAGAACCCCTCTACTAATTTGTTTTTCGTGTTACAAATTTAGTTTGTGATTATGACATTCCATCGTTCGTCCATAATGAAAGTTCTTAATGAAGACAATATTAAATTTTTGTCGATAATACGGAAAAATGAATTAATTATAGGATATATATATATATATATATATATATATATATAATTTATATTTTTAAAAACTAAAAAAAATGTCAAACAAATTTGTTTGTGGCAATGTATGTTGTACTAGTGAATTATTTAGTTTATAATTAATAATTTAAATACTTCACTTACATTATATTATTGTGTATAATCGGTAATTATTATGTTCAATAAAAGTTCGGAATTAAAATATAAAAATATTAAAAATATAAATTTTAAATTCATCCATTACAAACGTACTATAAATTTGTTAGACCTTAAAACTTCAGTAGTTAGTTATTTTATTGTTCTTATATATATATATATATATATATATATATATATATATATATATATATATATATCAATTATGTCTGTTAAAGCTAAAATAAAATGTTAATAAAACAAATAAAATTTAAATCAGTATACAAATATATGATTTGATTAAAGATAGTTCATCATCTAAATATTTTAACATAAAAAATAAGCACCTGCATCTACATGTTTTTATAATAAAATAAGATAGAAATGTTGGTCACATAATATTATTCATGATTCCGATTCCGTTAATTTTTTTTCCAAAGTACTATATCACGGATGTTATACACAAGCTGTTTTTAACGTTATGTCAACGTTAGGAATGAGATGTGTGTATTTTGCACATCCAGTTCTGTAGATTTATTAACGTCTTAAAGTTCCGACTTCTTCGTGATAAATGGAATTTTGCATTGAAAGAAAAACCGTACGTACAGAATATAAATTGATATATGCGACTCGTATGGAGATTTTAATATTTTAATGTGTGTCTGATAGAATAATTATTAAATGTATATTCAAAAATAATAACCAGATTTTTTTACATATATTTTATTTAGTTGTACCTATATTAATATGTTTCTTTATTTTTTTCGTCCTCGTCAACGTTTATATATATATATATATATATATATATATATATATATATATATATATATATATATATGGCGTGCAAATTAATTCAATGCCATTTTTATGTAAAATGAATTTTTACAGAAAAATGGAATATATTTCAATCTTCAAAATATCCTCAATTATTTTGTACTACTTTGTTCAAACTGTCAGGTAACTGACGAATCCCTTGACGAAAAAACATGACGGTTTTGAGTCGATGAAGTTGTAATGCGTTTTTGGACCTCTTCTACTCTTTTAGGATTTTTTGCACATTTTATGCGTCACAACACCCATCTCCAAATCTAAATAATTTTTTCCACGGCTTCGGTAGCATTTTTTTCAACTGGAATATGAAAAGTATGCAATTCTTAATATGCTGCTTTTCGGACAACATCGTGTTCATTACTGTTTTGTGAGGTTATGCCAACTGATTGGCCAAGATATAGAGTGTTTTAAAATGATAAGATTGGCACTTTAAAATCCTAAAACGACGAAATAATATTTAAATTTAAAACAGACACATTTACATTTAAAACAATAATTGATTCAATTTAATGGCACTGAATTATTTTTACACCTGATATATATATATATATATATATATATATATATATATATATATATATATATGTAAAGATATATCTGACATTCCAGTGAAATTCTGATTTTTGTTAATTAAATACAAACGATATAACATAAAGAAATTAATGAAAAACACTTTTTATGTTAGATCAGTGTAGATCATAAGATAGTTGACATTAATTAACTTATAGTAAATGTAAAGATTTTTTCTTTTTCAGCATACTGATTGGTAACATTGTTTATTTTCACAGTTATTTTTTCAACATCCAATTTATACCATCCGCACGCGTATTGGACAACTGATAAAAGTATCGAATAAACTGGTGCACACACTTATCAGACATTTTTGATTACTTATTTTTACAAACGTTAATAGAAAGCAAATTTATGGTGTCTTTAGCGTGTAGATAAATAATAAACAAACCACCTGAATTTATATAATCTTAAAAATGTATTTATTATTGCTCTTATAAAGATATTTTCCAGTACAGACTGTCAAGTACTTACATTTATATATTTTGTTGCTGAACGAAACTTTTTAGTTAATTGAATTCGTATGAATGATGAATGAATATTTATTTTACGTAACTTTTTGTAAGATAATTATATGAGTACAAGTAGAGTTTTTTTTTGTCGACATTTTAAATAAATAACTACTGAAGAGCCTATAATGTGTATCTCAGTTACAATGAACTATTTATTTGTAAATAAATTTAACTATTTTTCAAAAATTTGAAAATAAATCGGTATATTTAAATAAAATATTGGATCATATTGATATATTATTTCAGTCTATAAATTTACATATTAATCTGTGTTTAAGTATTTTTTAATATTCTTATTTATGTTGTATTTTTATTTTGATATTAATTGACGAATCGTTTTTTTATGAGAAGTCTTATAATTTAAATATGCATTATATTTCCACCAATGAATTAATACAATATTACATACTTTTGTCATATATAATGTATAATAATTATATTTTTTGTTACGCTAATGCAGCGGTCCTCAAACTTTTTGTGAGGAGGGCCATATAAGTACATGTAAAGTGCTTGGCGGGCCGGATTTAAAAGAACATCTATTTTATTTTCCTGTAATTATACATAGCATATTTAGAAATTATAAATGGAAGAGTTTTTATTCGTAAGAAGATAGAAGAATGCAAATATACCAAATATACACATTAATAATTAAAAAAGGATAATTAGATGTTGTTTTGTAGGAAAATAGGCATGAGGAAAGAAATAATTTTTATTTATTCACATGAACAGATTTTAAAAAAATAACTCAAGAATCAAGGTGGTATCAAATCAATACCTCAAGAATGACATGAGTATTAAAAAGCACTAATGTGAAGAATGAGCTTGTTTTTTGACCTTTGAAGTGCTTCTTCAATATTTGGTGTCAAATTTGAAACACCTATTTTTAAAAATCTGTATATAATATCCAATATGTCCACGGGTTATATAAAAACCTTTCACCGATTAAATCTGGCCCGCGGTTCGTAGTTTGGGGACCCCTGTGCTTATGGATATGTCGATCACAACAGCTTCATCTTCAGAGTATAAGCAAAGAAAAAAAATGTTTGTATTAAAGAAGTATTTAATTTCTCTCTTTCTCTCTCTCTCTCTATCTATATATATATATATATATATATATATATATATATATATATATATATATGTAATTGTGCGTGTGTGAAAATATGTATTTGCGTATAGGTGTTTTTATTTCTATATTTATATAACTGTTTTAAAAGAGCTATGTATTACTATTTAGGATTACAATATTTAATTATAAACGAAATTGCATTTCTGAAAATCAAATCTGTATATCTGCAGATCAACATTCAATTTTTTGATAAGTGAAGATATCTTTAGATTTCTGAGGAAAAATAATTACAAATCAATTACAATTTTTATTTTAATATTTGATGATGTACATCATTGATGTACTGTTACACTTTTTAAAACATGTGTTATATCGCAAAATTATATCTTTATTTATAAATTTATTTTTTTTCACGATAAATAAATATGTTTGCTTGTTGTAATTAGAGCAATGAATTACAATACAAGAAAGCATTACGTGTGAATTGCTTAGTACACATTATCTAAAAGTACTATATTGCTTAAAGCAGTATGGATGATAAGTTTCTTTGTTGTTTGAATTAATAAGTGGTGCTCTTTAAATGTCAGAATTATTTGAAATGTATATTCATATTAATATTTATGTAAGTGCTTTTAATTATTTTATTATTTTTATATTTACTAAAAATAATGTGCGTTCATGAATAATATTTTTGAAGTTATTTACGTTTTTCTGATTATATAAAGTATTTTTTCTATAAAACAATAACTTCTCGTAATAATTGTTTTCTAGGAATAATTTAAAATTTATTCAAGAAAAACTATTATTTAACTAGATCTTTCTTTAAGAGATGTAGATTCTTTTTTGGTTAATATTTATTCAAACGTCGTATTTAGTTAATAAAAGAAAAAATAGTAAATAACATTTTATGCCTGATTATAGAAAATATGTGTAAATAATATACAAGTTAATTTTTAAATAAAGTTTTATATTTAGAAAAATCTTATTCACTTAAAATTTTACCAATGGAATAAAGTTCCATTTTTAGAGGGTATTTTTCTAAACTGGATAGAACACAAAAGTATTTACTTCTAGTAAGTGATACTTTTTAATATTTTTTTTCTTGAGTTTTTAAATTTTTTTAAAATATTTTTATTTAATTAATATTTTGGGTAAGGGTGGCTAATAAAAGTTATAATTTATGATTTTCATAAAAAATAAGGCTTTAGTATATATATATATATAAATAGGTCATGATTTGATTTTAATTTTATAGTCCAATTACAATAATCTTTTTTTTGTAATAAATTGTCAGTTGACATTTATCCGCATTTTAAATTAAAATATTTGGTCTTATTTGATGTTTAAACAGTTCTAATAGAACATAATAGATAAAACTAAATATCATTTGATGATGAAACATATTTTTCATAATTCTGTAACGATCGTCTCTGCCACTGAAGAAATAATGACGCCAGTTACTTTTTTTCGTTGAAAATCAACCAAATGTAATTTGTTCTGCGGACAATTACCTTTATGTATACCATATTTTCAATTAGTGCGCCTGTTAATGGCAATCCGACGAAAATGTCAGCAATATCTTATGATATTTGGTCGATAAATCTTTTGATACATTCAGTGTTACAATAATTAGAACATCTGTGTTTTGTAGAAATGTTAACAATAATTGTTAATTTTTGAGAAAGGCATCGTTAAGATAACTGGGTCGTGATTTCGTTCAAATTCTTTCATTGAAATTTGTTAATTATAAAAATTACATATTGTTAATAGTTTTTTTTGTATTTATAATAATTGGATACATATTTAAACCAAAAATAATTACACTAACATACGATGAATACACAAATATTTATTTTAAATACACTAATTATTCAATTTCATAATTATCGTCATTATTCTGAAGAGTTTTATAGAAATTAAATAATCATTCTATTTGTAATTTTTTATCATGTTAGAAAACAAATCTGGAAAACATACCGTTATTAAAAGGAAGTTAATGATTAAATTTCAAAGTACTAATGATTAAAGGCATGTTTATTTTTTTTAAAAAAAATAGTCGACTACGGTAGCATCATATTTTTTTGTACTTAAATAAAATATTTGAATGTCTTACTTTAATACGTTAATACTAAATTATTGTTTTTAGATGATGTTTAATAATATCAAAATATATATTTATTTTCAAATATCCATTTCGTATTTCTATACCTGTTTTTTGGCCATTTATTTGCGTGACTATTTTTTTAGTTTTATTTTTGATAGGTTGATAAATTCATAACTTAAATGAAATATGCAATTAGTTTGACAAGTTTTTTATATATCCGAGTAATTGAAATTGTTTTTTTCTTCATATTAGAAATTATTTCGAATCTAATAATAAATTAGAAATATATTTGACAGTTCATGATGATTTCTTATGGTCCATTCGTTGATTAGCATTTTGTAAAATATCTGTAAAAAATGGATAGCATGCATTCATTTTCAAAAAACATGTTTTAAAATTTAATATTTTTGTATTATAATGTAACATCATTTAATAATTTCATAGAAACATTGTAAGACGTTTAAGATCTTGTTTTTTTCATTCTCTTATTTCGTTTGTTCTATATCGAAAATATTTTAATTGATTGCATCTTGATATTAAATATTTTATTAGACTTCAAATTTTGAGCACATAAAAATTGTACGAGTGTTTATTTCTTTTTTGCTTTACTGATTATTAAATAGAGCAGAAGTATTAAATTGGTAAAAAAGAATTCCGATTTATGCACCTATTTGTCAAACTGTTTGTAAGTAGTACAGAACTGTTGAATGAATAACGCCTAATTTTTGTGCAAGCTCTTGAAGGGTTATGCATGGTTCTGATTCAACTAACGCCTTTAGTTGATCGTTATGAATTGAAGAAGGACACCCGCGACCTTCTTCATCTTCAAGGCTCTTGTCCCAAACACAAAATTTGTGGAACCACCATTGCACACTACATCCCTTAACAATACCCACACTAAAAGCATCATTTAGTGTACGAGCAGTTTCTGCTGCTTTACCACCTGTTTTAAACTCATGCAAAGATTGCTCTTATTTACTTCTTTTCTATCTTTAAGTCAGTAGCCCAATTTGAAGCAAAATGAATAATAAAAAAAAGTTGATGTTACCAAAATATAGACCGAAAAATATACTTTAAAATAATATTAACATGAACACGATGAAAAGACACTTTTATTGAAAAAAATTAAGGTTAGAATTCAGAAAACAAAAACCGCAATTATTTTCAAACCAACCTGATATTTACGTTGAAAAATAAAAAAAATAATTACCAAAATACAGACCGAAAAACATATTTTAAAATAATATTAACATGAACACGATGAAAAGGCTTTTATTGAAAAAAATTGAGGTTAGAACTCAGAAAACAAAAACCGCAATTAATTTCTTACCAACATAATATTTACGTTGAAAAATAAAAAAATAATTTTCTTACAAAAGCGGTTATAAGAATAGTACTGAAAAATTATGTCAATTTTTTTTATTTTTATTTCGTTACCTTATTTCAAAAGATACCTATTCAGAAATGTTCTTATGTATTATACATAGTTTATGAAATAGAGTACATAAATGGATGACAGATATTATTAATGTTGAAATGTTTGCGAACTGTATTTTATTTCATTACCTTTATAGATTATATACATTGCAGTACTATTTTATATTTGTAGATAAATGTTGAATACAATATTTATTCGTGTTACAAAATTATTTAAAAAATCAGGATATAAAAAAATATGTATCCTTTACATTGATTCTATTATAAAGGTATTGAAATACTAATCTCATTATAGTATTAAAATACTCATTTAAAACAGGAAACATTCGCCAAGTTAACTATGAGTTCATCCTCTGCAATTGAAACATACTAATATAATTAATCATCTAACCATAGCTAAACACTGTTGGTATTTCATGTCACATTTATTCTCATATTATTTTATAGAATTTGTTTATAGAAATACTTTCAGTATTATGCTTTTATGAACAAGAAAATGAAATGATCTCATATATTTTATATGTATGTATTGTATGTATATAATCAAGATTACTTCTCAGTGTTTTTATTCTTATGATGGCAAATGTAATTTATTTTGTAATTAAATATGTAGCCGTCTTTTATATATTGATATATATATATATATATATATAAGATTTTATTCTGTAAACTTCATATTTTAACTTTGTTTAGAGAAAAAAATGTACACTAATGATTCATGATTTAATTATTGTTAAACTGAGTAAGCGGTTATTCTGTTCATTATTTTTAATTTTCAAATATTTTCTTACAAAAATATGTTTCGTAACAAGATAAGTAGTTTGTTATTTAATTCACTATAAAAGGAATTTTAATTAATTGCCTCAGTATTTATAAACATCAACTTGAATTAAAAAAAATGGTTAGAAGTCAGATATTGTTTCTTTGATATAAAATAACTGCAATTTTTTCATTAAACTAACAAGTTGAACAAATTTTTAAATACATATCTTCGTTATAAGCATTAAGTTCAATTATACAATTATAAATCAATTATAGTAACTATAAATAGGGATGTTTATATGAAAACCATAATAATAATAATATATTGAAATATTTTATATATAATATTTTGACAAATTCTTTTGTTCGTGTATTCATGATTGGGTCATTACTATTGTATTTCACTACGGATACTTTCAGCAATTAAGCTATCTACAGAAAGTTCAATACTAAATTTTTTCAAATATTTTTAGATTCCTTTATTTTTTCTTGAACTTTTTCTTAATGGTAATTATATTTTTTATATTATTTCTGGAGTTCCTTTACTATTAAAAACATGTTATTTGGATGTCTTCTTTTGCGCTTATTGTGGCTACTGTTAAATACTCTATCTCTAATTCCCTACTCTTAAATTCTAATTTATTGAACAAAAATCCTGAAACCTCTAAATCGTGCTTCATCATTTTTATCCGCATCTGAGATTTAGAAATACTTTTTTTGAGATCTATCTATCTATCTATCTATCTATCTATCTATATATATATATATATATATATATATATATATATATATATATATATATATATATATATATATACATATAAATATATATATATATATATATATATATATATATATATATATATAAAGTTGTGGCAAGTGCATTTTATTTATAGTGCATAAAATATCTAGGAGCTAATTGTGTTTCTATATTCGTTGAATTTTTTTAAATTTTCTTATATATTTATTTAATTTCCTTTTATTTTTTATTATTTTCATTATATTACTCGTATCATATATATTGTATCCTTTATTATTATTTATTTTCCATGACATTTGAATAATTTCTAGTATATTATTTGCAGTGAAGTATAAAGTTTATGATTAAATGGTGAATACTAGAAAAGAAGAGTACAAGAGCTACATAGTAAGAAAATTTACATCTTTTGTCTTGATATACGAATATATTTTAACATTTTTGTAAAACCGGGATTTAATTTTTAACTAATTACGATTTTAATTTTCAGCTCTCTAAAAAATAATTAACTCATATAAAAAGAAAAAGGACAGATGATTTTTCTACTTATATTCATGTAATGTAATTACCTCAATGACTATAATTTCATGTCGTATGAATTCAATGCCTTTATTTCTGAAAATCATCAAAAATAGTGTGAAAAGGAAAATCAATTTTTGTACTTTTTTGGAATACCTGCGATTAGATTTGAAGTCATAATTGAATTTCATTACAATTATTATTATTAATGATAATAATTGTATCTGTTTCTATCTATCTATTTATCTATCTATATCTATATCTATCTATCTATCTATCTATCTATCTATCTATATATATATATATATATATATATATATACACACACATTCAAACTAAATCGGTTATACGCTAATCATTTAAATATTTAAATCGGAACCTTCTGATCTAACTTACTCAAATATTGTATGTTATTGTTATCGCACCGAACATAAAATATTTCTGTACGAGTACAGTGTGTATGTATATATTTATTTAACGTCTTCGAATTTGTACATATTTATTTAAGTCAGTACAAATAAATATGCACAACACATATTTTTAATATGTACAAAATGTACGGACATAGAGATTTGTTTGGATTTCTCTTTTGTTCGAAATTTAGCTTTATTAATTTGTGAGATCTATATGTACTTATATATATATATATATATATATATATATATATATTGATAGAGAGAGAGAGAGAGAGAGGTAGAAAAAAATTGATCATATATAGAATGGGATGTCAGAAAATTCATGAGAAATATAGAAGACTGGCACTGAATCGTTATATTTAGAAATAATAGAAAAATAATTTATAGCTTTTATCTGCTGTTAGTTGAAGGTTGTGATTTATATATATATATATATATATATATATATATATATATATATATATATACACATATATACATATATGTATATATTATATATACGTATGTATGTGTCTATTAAGCATAAAAAGAGTAAAATACTAAAGTACTCTAATATATATATATATACAGTGGCGCACTCAAGATTTAATCTGGGGGAGAGTGAGTTGAAGAGGAAAAATTCTTTTTTTTGAATTCAATAAAATCCATTAGGTGATTATAAAAATTTATTTAAAGAATAAAATTTAGTTTTGTTCTCTTTTTAGAATGCTCTTGAATTACTTCAGTGGTGGCTACATTAATCTCTTTGTGGATATAGGAGCATTTTCGCGAGACGATTTTGTTTTGTTTTGTAGAGTTTTTTCCTCTCTCTTTGGGGAGTGTCAGTGTCTCTTTCCCCCTTCACTGGGTGCACCTCTATATGTATTATATATATATATATATATATATTTATATGTTTATGTATAGAGTATATCTTAAATTAAACAAAAAACAAACATTGTTCAGTAAGCTTTGAAGAGAACTAAAATAAAAAAGTCAATAACTAAAATTGAAAAGATGTGTCACTGATCGAATAAGCAATTAAAAAAAATAATGAAATTAATTTATAATGTTTAAATGTATCGTATAGTTAAGAAAATTAAACTTGAAATTTTATATTATTTATATAGTTTTAGAGTAGTTTAATCAAAGGTAAAAATAAAAAAAATATTAAATTTAAATATGAATTATAAAAAAGTATATTATGTAAAAAAATAAACACAATTTGAAAATTTTATTGGAAGAAACACAATAATAATCTGAAATATGAAAATAGTGATATTAGACGAGTGTGTGTTTGATAGATGTTTTTTTATATTTCTTCTCTTAAATATATTTTTAATTTTCGTTCTTTACAAAATTTCAATATAGTAAATAAATTTTATTATAAATATTTAAAAAATAAAGTAACATTTGTAATTTATTTAAAAAACTTAATTAAATCATCATTTGACCTATGGCGTTTAATTTCATTTTTATTTGAAAATATATTTAAATTTAATAGTTTTTGTATCCCCAGATTATGACAAAATGATAAGATATTTAATAGATGAGCATATATATATATATATATATATATATATATATATATATATATACACGCCCATACTATGTATACTAAATTTTATTTTTACATTTTGCACATAAGAGAAATCGTTGTCAATTATTAGACAACACTGGATGTCACAAGTACTGACAAGTAGACTATCATTTACTATCGATAAGACGTATCTGGATTTTTCGACGGTAACACGCTTTCAGTCTTCTTGAAAACACTATTCATCATACATCATTCAGTTTTTTTCATACACAAAAAAATCAGGTACAAAAATGTCTTGTTTGTACTAAGCAAAGTAAAAGACGAGAGCCCAGGTATCATTGTCTTTAATGCGATGTTGGTTTATGTGTCGTACCGTGTTTTGAAATCTATCATCCAAAACTTTAATGTTAATCATCTTTTTATCTTTAAACATTTTTATAATATTATCATTTTGTAACTAAAAGTATCATAACATGTTAAAAACATAACATTTTCAAGAATGTATTAAAATAAATGAAGTTATTTTCAAAAAAATATTTCCAATTACTGTAATAAACCATCACACAGTTTATTGATCAGAAAAGCAATTGTGCTTTGTAAGCACTCCGTATATCACCATCGAGTCGTCAGCGACGCGTTCCGTCCACAGCGATTAGATTTTGTCATAAGCGCGCCGGAGTGAAAGGGTTAATCAGTAGAATTAATTAGCACTTGATCTCTTTTATTTTCAAACTTTTATTTATGTCAGTGCATGTTAAAAGCATTAAACATTTTCTTTTATTGTCGGTATTGAATTTATTTTATTTTAATAAATTTAATTTGCAGCTTTACGAAAAATACTTATTTTAATATAATTATATATATATATATATATATATATATATATATATGATTATTTGTGTAGGAGATTTTATTTTATATTATTTATAACATTTGCCTATCTATTGACATTCTGCACAGGTGTCATATTTATACATAAAATTCTTAAATGTGTAATAAAAAAAACTAATTTTATTCAAATACTGACATACTGACTGCCAATCCATTATTGGACGTACATATGTTGTCATGCACGTAGCCCTAATCTTAATATTATTTACATATCGTTCTTCTGTGAGGTGCTAATGTATGTTACGGCTTTATTATCTTTTTTATGTAATCAGTCTAAATATTTGTTTGAATTTATAGTTAAAAATGTATATATATATATATATATATATATATATATATATATATATACATATACTGTTTTAAAACGTTTATTGCTCAATATAAATGTTAACTTACTATCCAGTAAATTCCAGACCCCACTTTTATTTCGATCCCCTAATATTATATGATTTGGTACGTAGCTTGTGTAAAAAATAATCTTCTGTTTAAACTTTTTATCACTTATATATACTTGAATATTTCTTTGTAAATGTTTTTAAGTATAAGATAACAAACTGTTTTTCATCAATAGTTTTTTTAGCATACTTTTATTTTGTTTTTGTTCCAAATGTATTTGTTTTTAATATATGTACACAGTTACTTCGGCATTTCTCATTTAATTTCATTTAAAATGTTTTATTTAAATAATTTAACAAATTCTTTGCATTTATTTTAGTGTTAACGACTATTAGAATTTATTGTGTAACGAATTACGAATATGATTATTTTGTTAAAGCCATGCAGTTTTACATTATGATTGTAACTAAAAATAACTGAACTTTCATGGTGACTTTATTCTTATAATGTAAATAAAAAATTGCCAGAACATTGATCGTTTGTTAAAGTATCAATTATTCAATTAATCTTTTTATAAATAATGAAATACTTTCTTTTGGTGTATGTCACGAAACCGTATGTTATTATTTGAAACTGGACTGAAATAATGCAAGTTAATTTTAATAGTAATATCATCAACTTGTTTATCTGAATATATACTACAGGTTTTATTAAAGATATGTATTTTATATTTCAGATGAACCAGCAATGCAAGGTATGCGGAGAACCTGCGGCAGGATTTCATTTCGGTGCGTTCACCTGCGAAGGATGCAAGGTAGTTTTCATTTTTTCAATTATATTTAATTTTTCTAAATATGAAACGAACAGTTTTCAATTAAACAATCTTGTAATTATCACAAAAAGTCATTGTAGTCATATATTATTTCTTAATAATATGTAATCAGTCGTTCTTAAAATCTGTACGTGGATATAAAATGATTCTTTAATTTATAGATATTCATTAAACGTAAATTAGAACATTACTTTTTCGCGAAAAATATTCTTCAAATTGATATTCTCAAAGATAATTAGAAGATTTTATAATAAGGCACTATATATGTGTTCGTATATGATACTAGTTCATTAAAAGACTTGGTCATTAAAAGACTGGATCATTAAGGAATCAGATCATCATTGAAAGACTAGACTTTGTGTTAATAATGAATACGGTTATTGATATTGTTAAGGTTGTTGATATTTTAACTACTTGTAGTATATATATATATATATATATATATATATATATACACGACTTGGTATCCATATATGATATTTTACAAAATTCTCAACGTTTAACAAGGTAAACGTAATTAATTTTCTTTATTATACCGATTATTATACCTTGATTGAACCGTTCATCCACTTTATATTTAAAAAAAAAAACATTTTTAAAAGAAGCAATAAATAGCTGTGGTGTTTTAAAGAGATAATAGTAGTGAAAAAATAACAAAATTGAATGTTGAAAACGGCACATATTTTAAGAATATAAATTAATTAACAAGAGTATTTTAAATATGTTTCTGATTATTATCAGTATCTGATCTATTATATAGAATAAAATTTGACAATGAAATTTATAGTTTTATTATTTTATTAATAGTTTTAGTTTTTAATTATGTGTTTATTTTACTTAGAAATAATGTTAATTAACATGCTGTAATCAATTAAATTATAAATTGGGTCTAGGTAAAAGAGTATCGATTATATAATAAATCCACTTATATTAATTAGTGTTCAACATACCTAAATCATACAAATTAATTTAATAAATGCCATATTGAAAATAGATATATTATTAATAAACTATTTCCGGTAACAACAATTATGTTAAAAGTGTAATGGTACCATTAAATATTTTTGAAATTGTAATTAATAGGACAGAAATAATTTGAGTAATTTGTTCATTTCTTTACATATTTTAAATGATTGTTTTTGTGAAAGTTTTGATACAACATAATACAATTAATTTGTTAGTAAAAAGTAACGTTTTTAACGTTTGTGAATTTTCAGTTTGTTCGAATTATATTATTAAAATGCGTGTTTCGAGGATGAACTACATTAAAGCATGCGAAAACCAGTGCATTCATTGCAAAATCTTTACAATTAGACTGAGGAGGGGAATCTATAACGAAGAAAGGAGTTGATCCTTATTCGAATCTCTCTCTAGAGTACCTCTATATCTAGATAATCTCTATCATTAGATTACTTGCTTTGTACAGATGTATTTATAATTTTTATTATTTGTGTGAATTCTTCAATACCAACAATATACATATGAGGGTCGTTTGATAAGCTTTATTATAAGCTAAATTTGTATAATGTGCTACCACCATTCTGGTAACGGCATGGTTATTAAGTCTTATTTCTCAAACTAGCATGGTCGAAATTTCAGTCAAAAGTGACGTGTTGTTCACGTTCTACAGATGTTTGAAGCTAGCATTGTAGTTCCCCCAAAAATGGAAAACAACGAGTAAGCTTTTTGTATTGAATCGTCACTGTGGATGAAACATGGATCCATGAATACACACCTGAGTCAAAGCAGTGGACGACAACTGGTGAAAGTACGCCGAAGAAGGTGAAGACTATTTTGTCGACTGAAAAGGTGGTGGCCACTGTTTTTTTGGAATTTCCAAGGAATCATCCTGATCGACTACTTAACGAAAGGAAAAAACGAAAGAGGAGCCTATTATGCAATATTATTGGACCGTTTGAAAGAAGAGTTGAAACAAAAACGGTCAAGATTGGTGCACAAAAAATGTTCTTTCACTAGATCAACGCGCCGTCACACAAACCGACCGTCGAATTAGCAAAATTGCACGAATTAGACTTCGAATTGATTCCTCATCCACCCTATTCTCCGGACTTGACCCTCTTGGACTTTTTCCTCTTCTCAAACTTGTTAATTTGGCTCGGTGGGAAGACATTCTCATTGAACGAGGATGCGATCTTCACTGTCAATGCATATTCACTGGACAAAGTGTACAGTCCTCAATGGTTTTATTATGTTGAGAAATAAAATCGATTTTTCTACAAAACGGTGTTTAACTTGTTTTTTACCATACCTATCAAACGACCCACGTATATTAGTGCAATGGTTTTGGAATCTATTAAATTACATTGTTATAGAAATAAAAAAATTCAAATACACTTTTTTAAAACTAAATAAGGTTATTAATAATAAAGATTTTTAAATTAAATTATAACATGAAACATATACTTTCGTGTATTTTCATGATCGGCGATAAAACTATTTTTTTAATTCATATATTTTTTTTGAAATATTTTCTGTTGTTATGTCCTGAAGAAAAATTCTCAATAGAGAGTTTTTAATTGTTTTTATGAACACTATGATTCATCAGAAGTATAATTTATATATATATATATATATATATATATATATATATATATATATATATATATATATATATATATATATGTATGTGGCGTGCATGCGTGTGTGCGTGTATAAAACAAATTAAATAATTACCGAACTAGTTTGTAATTAACAAACAGCTATGCGACCATTACACTGCTCGTTTTGTTGCAAACACATATACGAATCTTTTTAACCATCACATGTCAAAACGTATGACAAATTAGACGGCTACATTGTAAATCAGAACACGAAGTAGAACGCGCGCGATAACGATATTTATCGTGCCGATTCTAAATGGGAAAATTAAATTAAATTAGTCGACTACGCGATTCGGGTATACGAATCAAAGATTTGTGTACGCCGAACCGGTATACATATAAACGTCTATCCAGGTACACTTATTATGGTCGAACCTCATTAATACGAACATGAGCCGAAGATCAATCATATCTCCAGTGTAAGCTATACACTTTTATACGTGCTATATAAACAGCGACGATAAATATTTCAACAAGTATATAATTGTGCTGTCTGGATATAGTATGTGATTATTTATCGATACAAATCTTATATAAAGTACTAAAATACCTAATGATATAAATAAAAAGCTAATTAAACGGAAAAAATGTAGTGAAAAGTAAATTGCTTTCGTAAATATACGGAAGAAAGATTAGATACATGGATTGTTTATGTGGATGTTAAAGTTGATAGTAGTGTTGAGTTCAGATCTTCAAAAACAAGCCAGACATTAATCTCATAATATGTTTTTTAAAATTAATTTTTACATAACACACTTATATATTTCATAGTTGTACAAACATGGAAAAGAATTTAATTAATGATTTTCAAAAATACATTTGATTTAAATTATCAGGAAAATTTGTATTTAATTTCACAATACGTTTCCAAGTATTATAACTAAAGTATTATAAATTATGTTGTTATTTTTAAAATAATAAAAACGTCTTGTTCATCTGGTTTCGTTGAATTTTTATCATATAAACATTTTTTTTAATATAAGAAACATGAAATTCTTGAAATTTTATATACTATATATATATATATATATATATATATCATATATTTATATCATATATTTCGGCGTATAAGACGACTTACATATAAGACGAGGTAGAAATTTGAAGATAAACTTTATATCTAAGTAACCTCTATCATTAGATTACTTGATTTGAACAGATATATTTATAATTATTATTATTTATGTGGAATTATTTAATACTAAAAGCATGCAATTAGTGTAATGATTTTGAAATCTATTAAAATGCATTGTTATATTAGATTGGTAGCAAAATAATTGCGATTTTTGTTTTTTATTTTATCTTTTTACTAAAAGTGTCCTTGCATCGTTTTCATGTTAATATCCTTTCAAAGTGCATTTTTCGGTCTGTATTTTGTTAACATCAACATTTGGTTTTATTATCGATTAAAATAAAGAATTTGATTTCCACATAAGCACATTTTAAAGGTTCGATTTTAATGTTGGGCGTGTAAGACGCCCTCCTATATTTTGAAGAAATTTTTGAGTTTTAGGGGACGCCTTATACGCCGAGAAATATGGTATATATGTTCAAAAGTTATCTGAAATATAATATCACTTCTTCAAGCAATAATCAAAAATGATTGATAATCAATTACTAAACATTTTTGATCAGAAAAAAATGTGGTCTTTGGGAGATTTAGGAAGAATTTTTCTGGTTGTTTTTTTTCGGTATATTTCAAATTACTATTTACAATATTATTCTTCATCGAAACTATTTCAGAAATGTAGTTAGGTAGAATAGTATTTATATTCTGGAATAAAATTTATTGATGTAATACTGGTAATTCCAAAGATAATGGTTCAATGCGCGCGTCGCGTGACCGACCTGCGTCTTGTAACAGTATAGAAGGTATGTTGACCCAGTTCACATGGATCGGCGCGAGTTCAATGTAGACACATTACATAGACAAAAAAATGTAAATACATATACGTATGTGGGTGCACATTATTGATGACTGTTATGTAAGCTGAAATTTTGGCGTTATTATCTGTTAATTTTTTTGTAAGTTTAATGTTTTATTCACACATTTCACAAATTGTTATAGAATTAATTAGAAATTAAATGATACAGACACGTTTAGACACACACACACATACATAAATACATATATATATGTATATATATGTATACAGAGTTAGTAGAATATATATTATTTATTTGGTTTCAATTAATTGATATTATTGTAGTAGACAAGTCGTGCGTTACGAAAATACGGAAGACTTTCTTAATATCTTTAAAATCACCATTAAATTTAGCTTTATCAATAATCAGTAAAATGGTAATTTTTAATACCTGTTTGATTTGAGGGCTAAATTAACAAGAACATTTGTTATAGAATAATTTAATAATAAATATTCATATTATAAAAAAAATTTTTTTAAATATTATTTGTAAGATAAAAACATTTCAATATATGGTTTGGTTTATATAAAGATGAAAGTATATTTTGTAAATAATGATAAAAATAAAAAATCTATTAAGCTGTTTAAGAATCAAATAAATTTTTCTAGAAGTAGGTTTCCTTATTATATATATATATATGTATATATTTAAAACAACTCATATGTTTGATACTTTCTTAAGTTAATCAAAAAAAGATTAAACAAATCAATTAGTTTTTTCTGTGTCTCTGAGATGATGATCTCGCAATCAAAATGCGTGTACTCAATAATCTAAAAAAATAATACTCATGTATTGAACCTTTTTCGATAAGATTTTATTTTGTGACTATAGAGTAATTTCTAATTTATTTGTTCATCTTAATTTTTATTGTCTCTTTAGAAAAATTAAAAATTAATACTGTGGCTTTATTTTCAATTAACAAGTATTATATAAAATATATATTTTATTACAATATTTATTGCAAGATTTTACCAAGGATCTTACTTCCCTAGTAATCCTCAACCTTATATCTTCAGTATGAGGTTTTAGATATTCCTTATACAATCCATATAAGGATTAGAAACCTTATATCGCCACCTTATATATATCTTAAGTCGGCTCCATACATGCGGCTATTCGCTCATTTTTTTGTCGAGTGGTGAGCATACTCGAGCAAAAACGTACACATATGCATATTTCTCCTAGCATCGATTCGTTATGGGAACGACAAGTATTCTCTTCTAATTGTCAAAAACGTAAGGTGTTTATGATTAGTACGAGACATTCTAAATCACCAGTTCTTCTTCATATATATATCCAAAAACACCAATTCAATTTTTTAGACCATTCCATTTTATAATTAACTAACTTTCAATTAAATTTTAACTGAAAAGAAGTCTATTTGAAAAATTAAGTTTTTTGTTTTTTCGACCGTGAATACAATTCACGAATACAAATATATAGTTAACAGTGAACTGTTATATAGTTCTAGTGAATACAGTTATATAGTTAATAAGAATTGAAATCTGGAGACTAATTCACTAAGCGCACAGCGTGATCGATTTATAAATCGTTTAGGGATGCATTACAATTAAAATTTCAGGTATGATACACTTTAAATTTCTTTTGTTACAATACTAAAGGTTCAAAACTATTAATTTACTACAACGAATTAAAATATTTTCGGATCTTTCGATACTGAATAATAGAAGAAAGTTTATAAGATCGAATTCGATTGAATAAAGGCATGGATTTTCCGTACTTTCGAATTGCTCTAGATGCAATTCTACGTACAGTAAATTAATTTTAAAACCCGAATTTTCAAGTTAATAATGTGATTTCAAAAATAAATAAATAGATATATAAATGTAAATGCGAATTCAGTAACCAAAATTTCAAAAATGAACGGCTCAGATGTGCATATCTGCATTGATCGATACGTCGATTTGTGGACGACGTGCATCTTTCACGATAAACAGGTGTTCGTTCCCTTTGATTCGTGATAAAGACCGACACCAAATGGGAACAACGAATACCGAGCATTCGCTTAAACATTCGTATTCACAGATCCATCCACACATTCAGCGTTCTGCTTAATTTTGCTCGGTATTCGGCGAATAGTCGCACGTTTCGAGCCGGTTTAAGTGGGACTTACTAGAGATGTTGTACTATAACTGGTGTATTATTTTTAATTTTCACTCGAAAAAATATCCAGTTAATTTTGTGTTATATAACTTATGAATATATTAATCCTTAATCCATAAGTACATTCGTTTATAACGCAATCACTTATATTGAACAATTTACAAATGTATCTTTTAATGTATTTCTTCCCAATTGATTAGATAAAAACGACAAAATATTATATGTCATATTTATTAATGTCTCTCATAGGAAATATTATATTGAACTGGATAAGTATCAATGCTAAATAAACAGAAGCAAAAAATCACTTACAAAAACAAATTTAAACACTTAAAACATTGCCATTGTCATCACGAATGTTGTTAGTTTATATATCATGAATATATATTGTCTAGATTAGCACATGTAAGAGATAATTTACATTGTAATTATGTGATACAAAATAGATTTGACTATATATATATGTATATATATATATATATATATATATATATATATATATATATATATATATGTATAAGTTAGATATAAGTTATATGAATAATATTTATTTCTTTCCTGTGAAAAAATAATGATACTTTAAAATTACAACCGAAATGTAAGCAGAAAAAGCCGTCGATTAAATGCCAATTGCCGATGACCATAACTTAACGGAGGATTCACAATTATAAAAACTTACAAACAAGTTTATATTTTAAATAAAATTCTGTACAGTGTGACTGTTTCAGACGGGTTGAATATAGCACTGGAAAACAAATTATGTTTCACTAATACGAAATGAGTGAAATGAATATTTATAGGAAAATTTATAGGCGATGATAACTGAAACAAGTAATTAGCGATTTTAGAATTATGATATATAACTTATAATTACCCAATAAAAACGAGTTACTATTAATCTGAGTCGTTGGTAAATTTACATCTTTTAAATTATATGCGAACTGCTGACTGAATGATCGATGTTTCAGAAATTTAATCTAGTGTACATTTTTAAACGATCCGTTTCTTGTATTAAAATATTTACATTTATTTTGTATCATTACTTTGCCTGCAATATTTGAGACATGTAGACATTTATTTACAGTTTAAGTATATTAAATTTCAAACTGTAATAGTGTTTATTGTTACTAATCAAATAGAAATAGCTCTCTTCTCTATTTTCTAATATTAAAAACACTGTAATATCTTATATATATATATATATATATATATATATATATATATATATATATATATATATATATATATATATATATATATACACATGAATATGGCATGTAAGTGTATATTTTAGGTTCAATAAGTAGAGAAAATATTGTACATTAATTATGCGATTAGTGAAAAAAGAAAATAATATCGATTAGAGACCCCCTTACGTTTTTTTTTTTATAATTAACTTATAATCAATTCCACACTGCACGATTTAATTATAAAACACAAAACCTGTAATTAAAGTTTTCAAATACACGTGAGCGAGCCTGGGCTGAACTGAGGCTCACTATTGAACGATTATTGGCTTTTTTACATTCGTAAGTTTGTAGACTGTATTTTGACGAGTCAATTAAATTATGAGTTTAATTAGCACTTTACGTTAATTTTTCTATAAACATTTATTTTCTTTGAATCCATGAGTTCCGTTACGGTATATATATATATATATATATATATATATATATATATATATATATATATATATATATATATATGAGGTCATATTTGTCTATAAAATTGATTGGTATTGAGAACTTTATTACTTTTTATAAACAAATGTTTATTTGATTTTACATTAAATTTTCCAAATAAAATTTTATTTATTGTTATGAATTTCTTAAACTGAAAATGTACTTTCTTTTGATTAAATATGAAGTGTAAAATTAATTGTTAAATCAAACAGCTTTTTTAATATAAAATTTATTGTTTTCCAGATGTATTTTTGTATTAAATAATTTAAAAACTAATTACTTTTTAAATGCTTTTTACAAAATATTTTTTTAAGTAATATATTTGTGATTTTATATAATTTTAATTAATGAAAATTCTGAAATAAAATAAAGCAATATCAAAAAGATTATATATTTTTTAATTTAAAATGAAGGTTAGGGTCTATTTGTACACTAAAATGTAATAAAATAATGATGTAGTTTCAAAATATTTAGAAAGCGTCTTATTTCTATATATCTTGTTTATCGTTTTATTTAATATATGAGCAGCAGTGACATCAATATTCTTTAACATTTATTCAAGGATTAGTGTGTTTTTTTTTCTCAAATGGTATTATATCACGATATATTTTGACTAAATTCATTTTCATAAATAATTTTTTTTACTCTACAATCACAAAAAAATTCTGATCTAAAAAGGTTCAATAAATGAGTCTTGTTCTTTTTAGATTATTGAGTACACGCATTTTGATTGCGAAATCATCATCTCAGAGGCACAGAAAAAAACCAATTGATTTTTTTTAATTTTTTTTGAACATTTTATATTAGAATAATTTGGATAAAAATAAATATATTTCTAATTATTAATAGTATGTAAATGTTCATTTGATATTTCATTGACAATATTTTCCATCTAGTTGTGAATAATTGTTAATTCATTTTTGTTCATGTGAGTGGTTTGATTTTTATGTTTAATATTTAATAACAATTTTAATAGACAAATACATTTTTTTATTGGGTATTTTTAAATTGTATACAAAAAGAAAACACAGACGTATAATTTTTACATAATATTCAACATTATTTTTTATATTTATTTCTATTATATTTTTTTAAATTTCGCAATATAAACAAATTGACAGATATTTATATACAGGAAAAATAATTTAACAATATTACTGTAAGTCATGCGTGTTATTTTAACATATATATATATATATATATATATATATATATATATATATATGACCAGATTTACACTAGGTACTGCCCTTGGGTCACTAATCAAATGCCTCCCGTTCCCCCCTACAATTTTATCCAAATGGATTTAGAGAAATTCGTTACTGTTGGTAATTTTGCGAACATTCCAGCAGAAAAAAAAATAATGATCACTAAAAATTTGTAAAATTTTACATTCATTTAATTTATTTAAAAAATACAAATTATGAAGTTCTGTTACATAAATTTCAAAAATAAAATTTGAACTATAAAAACTTATACATTTAATTTTTCATTTCACATTTTTTATATCTGTAAATCGAAATTATGATTGAAAATTAAATTTTCAACTTTACAAAATTTGCTATATTTCATTTAAAATATATAAATAGTGTTTTTGAACGGACACGAATGTTAATAATTTAATCAACATTAAGAGCAATTCTACATAAAATATAGTTGGTTAAAATTTGTAGATTTTTTATTAAAATCGTTAAGTTCAAATATTTAGGTAAATTAATAATTCTTTAAATATATTCTGTTGTTTGTTTATACATATAATAAAATATTAAAAAAACATAAATTACTTTTACGAGCAGAAAATATACATGTTTTGTAAATACAATCAAAGTCTTTTGTATAAGACCGGTTAAACTTTACATACATGTCTATAAATAATATCTAATCATAGTTAATACTGTTAACAAACATTTCTCGACTTCGTTAATCTGATAGAATTTATCATATAACACAGGCGTATTTATTTTTTTCAAATGATATACAGATTGTGAATTCTCTGCGAAATGTTATTGATTGTTCCAACTGCATATGTTGTGGAATAGGCTAAATGCTTAACCATTGCTTTATGTTGACAGCGGTTAGTAGTGCAATTTGTCAGAGCGTCTGTTATTGACTATTACGACTGTCGAAGATGTTTTTCTTCGACCAGTAACCAACATGTTTTGTTTATTTGGTATTTATGTACGATATTTATTCCTTGAATGAAACGAACAAATTTTATAATATTATAAACAATAATATGGTTACCTTATTTCAGACCATTTTTTTCATTTTTAAAATCCTCCATTTTATGCTAATAACGAGATTTAACTATAACATTTTCTAAAATGAATTATAAAATGAGATAACATGATTGAATTGAATTCAGATAATGAAGTTAATAAATATTTGAAAAATAGTATGAAAAATTATATGAAAAACTAATAGAAAGTATGTCGTAAATGTATAGAAGTTAATACTAATTCAATATATATATATATATATATATATATATATATATATATATATATATATATATATAATTTATTGCCTTTGATGATTTATTATTAAATAAAATACTTTTTCATGTTTACTTAGTATGAGAAATACTGTGCTCCTCTTTTTAGACACACTTCTAATTGTATATATAAATAATATATATTATTTATATATATATATATATATATATATATATATGTATATATATTCATGAGTTTGTGTATGAATTTGTATATGTAACAATCACTTTTTCTCAAAATGTTATAGATCACTTTTGAATCACTATATAAACACCTTTTACTATTTATGATTGTAAGATTAACGAGACGAAATGATTTCTATCGTTTGTACATACCTTTTGCGAAAATAAATACGAATTTCATCTCTGTTCAGCTTGTTAGAACGACTAAAAATCGCTCCACTTTCTCGACATTGTTGTAAAATTAAAAACGATTTCAAATAAACGAGTCAATTCTCAGATTGTCTCGAGCCATAACTGAACATATGAAAGACTCTTACTTTTCTATCACTTCATATGTTATATAAATGATGGCTCCTAGAGAAATGCTTAGAAGTGTTAACATTTCCTTTCATGGATTCAAAGAATCCTTTTATTTGTACATAATAAAAGGAAATCACATTCGATGTAATTACAGATGTTATTATTCTGATTGAATTAAATGAAACGAACGTTCTAATTAATACATCTTCATTTTAAATAGATTCATGCGGATTCATCTAGGCGGGATACTGTTATGTAATAAGATTTTTACGTGAACTTGTAGATCAATAATACATTTCGATCATTCATCATGTTCTTTTTTATCACAAATAGATTAATGATTCTCAATTAATTTTGCCGAAACTTCAAACGTCAATCCTTGATGTTGTTATGATTAGCTCGAAGTAAGAGTAATTTTTAAATATTGACGTATTGATCAATGTTTTTACTGTGTCTGGACTAAATTGTTCACAAATTATTTAATTATTTTTAACAATCAATATTGTTATAGATTTTTTTAATTGTTATATATGTATATATACTTTTTATGACTCATATTCTACATTTTAACCGGATATTTGTAATATTTTTTAATTAAAAGAATGTTTTAAAATACGCATATAAACTGGTTTTATTTTTGTTACAATTATTATATTTTTTTTTGATATGTTACTTATCAAATCCGTATAATATAATGTGGAGCGGATAACAGTAAACTTTTTTATATTAATGCATGATTTGTATGCGATTTATTAGTCTATGAATATTGTTAGTTTCGATTTGAATTATTATTATCCTTTAGATTTGACACATTTTTCATTATTAGATTCTCAGCAGTGTAAACACCATAATGTGAAAATTTTTCCAAAGCTAGTTATCAGAAAAATCTGAATTCGAAATTTTTTTTAATTTGTTTAAAAATATAGATTCATTGACTAATTTATTTGGCATCACGTTTGTAAAAGTGTAGCAAATTGAATAGTTTGAATAGATTGATAAATTTATTTTTTAATTTAAAATACTAAGTTGAAATTCGATGTCAAATGCACCACTTTACATTTAGTCAATGTGCAATAAAAATATATTTAAAAACATTATATATATATATATATGTGTGTGTGTGTGCATGTATAGATGTTTATTGTATGTATGACATGCAGATATTAACATTTTTTACATTTAAAAGAAATTTATATGGTTAGTAAAAAAAAATAAATGAAAGATCTTTCACTGACTTTTCGATTTGTTTCCCACGACCCCGCAATCAACTGAAGGAAGACACTAAACAGGGTGTGGTCGAATGTGCAAGAGAGATATCATCATTTATGTGAATATGTCATGCGATCCATAGCCACCTTCATCTGATAACCACTTTCATTTTGTTGAATTGAGTATTTCTTCGGTGTACTCTAAGACATGTGATAAATAGAGACGGGTTATTTGAAATAGATGTTCGACAACTATATCGTTCTTATTTACGATTGGAATTTCACTTTGCAGTGGTCATTTATCAATCGTCCGCTTAATAGATTTCCATAGAAAAGAAATACATATATAAATTACTCATTAAAGACAGCTAGCTCTATGGGCGTCGCAGTATGTCATTCGAAGGGTTAATTTTATATGCCAATGTATACTGCCGACTTTTATATCTGTTTTCTATTTTTTTTTTAAATTCATATCCATATTAATTTAAGGTCACAGGTGCACTTGTAATAAATCAAAACAATATTGTATTTAATTAAACAAGATGGCATTAACATGGTGTCCATAGTTTTTGTTGCATTTTTTTGCAATTAAATTTTAAAAGTGAAAAACAGTTAACCAGAACCTATTTTGTAGAAAAATGCAATATAAAAATAGAGTAATATAATATACTTTCAGAGTTTACATATTAAGAGAAGGGTTATATATATATATATATATATATATATATACATACATCCATACATATATATGTACGTATATACATATGTGTGTTTATAAAATCAATAATATTTTTTATATTAAAAAAATGTTAAGACACCTAAAAAAACAATAAAGTTATATCATTTCACCGGCTTTGTAAGAATTGAATCTTCTTTTATCTAGATAATTTCATCTCACAAAAAAGATCTCATTTTTATTTACTTCAATAAAATCATTACACGAATGTTGCTTTACTAATCGTTAATATTTCTCATATACTCGCACAAGCGAAAAAAAGCAAATAATATTTATAGGTTGTGTTGTGAGTTTGTTTTTTTTTCTTCCATTTCGTACGAGATAGTCTATGCTAATTGGCGTATAAATGAGGTTGCTGTCTTTCTTTCTTGCTTTATTTGCTTTATTGATGGTTATTTCAGGTATATAAATAGTTGTATATAATGAAAACACTGCGATATTGGTCGTACGGCAGCTACTTTATGGTAAGAATTACTGCTGCAAGTTAATTGTGTAAAATTTAGAAAGAGATTTGCGTGTGGGAAAAGCAATTTCTATATCGTCATATTATGTTGTGGCTTAGTGACCAGGGAGTGTTTATTATTCAAAGGATGGGTTTTTAAGTGTGGTTGATTAACTTTATATTTTATTTTATTATGTGAAATGATAATTTCTCTTTATAAATCATATATTTCATATAAGTATACATTTATTAAACAAACATTCATATATATATATATATATATATATATATATATATATATATAAAATTTAATAATTTGCACATCAAATAGGAAACAAATTAATATTACTACATTTTAAAACTGATTACTTTTTTCTATCAAAATATACATACACAGATATCGAACAGATATATTAATTATACAGAAGATTATTCAATGTTTATAATTTATATATGATTACCGTGTATTTAAAAATAAATTTAAAATACTTTTTACTTTATTTTTACTTTATATTATACGTTTATAAAATATAATGATTGTATATTCCAGTTGTACCATTTATAGACTACATAGGGGATTGATTAATTTTTATATTTTTCATTAATTAAAAACAGGCAATATATTCATACCTGGACACACACATACTTGTATATATATATATTGATTTATTGAAAGATATATAATAAAGGTGTTCTATAAATCAGCACGACTTAGATGGTTGACATCAATTTGTATATTAGAACATTATTACAGAAATTAATATCAAAAAAATGTAACTATTAAATACTTTTTGAAAATTTATTAATTAATTCTATAGTAAATATTAATATCTGTTACAAATTATCATAATAAAAATAATAATTAAAGGCAGCAGAAGCATTTAAAGTATATCAAAAACTATTTTGGATAATACATATGCAGTAATTTTATTTTCAGCACATTTATTTACAAACAAATTGATTAATTTAAATAAATGAATTTCTAGCTAAATAACTTATTCATAAGTTTATTATCATTATTATTATTATTATTATTATTATTATATATATATATTAGTAAATTAACAGAATGTCAAAGAAGAACTAATGCATAATAGTTTAATTAAAACATTATATTAAACAATTTTAATGAATATTTTCAGTAAATTTGAATATTTCAGCTTTAGTATTAATATGGCTGCAAAATTAATAATTTAACTAAACGATATCTTTACTTGCTTGATCCTCTTTGATTATATATATATATATATATATATATATATATATATATATATATATATATAATTTGTTATTGACCTGTTGCATATAATACACATAAAGATTAATTTAATAATTCGATTAGAAACTCTTAAAGAGATACAAGTTATATATGAATACACGTTGATAATTCTCATATGTTGGATTTGAATCGATTAATCTGATGTGCGTGATTATTATGAAATAAAGCGAGTGATTGATTGGTGGGTGGAATTACATATTGCTTATTAATACAGAACGTAATTTAGTTCTAAAGGTTGTGCTCCTTTATATACTGCTTTTAAATTGATGATAAATTTACCTGATTTTTACGTGGTTAGGTTAAACATGATGATTGATAATATTGAAACATTAAATAAATGTACAGTTTATTAGATTTTTTTCAAACACACACTAATAGAATTTCTGTAAAGTAATGATAGCGTTGGCGGCACATCTGATAATTTATTGTAATAATTTTAAATGCTATTTGTTAATTCATATATTATTGAATCATGTTTAAAATTAATTTAAAACCTACAATTAATTAAAAGAGCACAAGTTCACATTCCACTGACCGTTATTTATAATTGTTGTAACCTTTGTGTTTACAAAAGTAATTTTTAACATTATATATATATATATATATATATATATATATATAACTAATTGAGATGTTTTATTTAAAGGAATGTTGAAATTAAGTTTAAATTAAACAAATGCAAAAAATATATGAATGAAAAATAATGATTACTTTTAGTCGAATGTAATATCTCAGACAATACAAATTGAATAATTTGTTCTATGGCAAATCAATTTATTATTAAAGGAAAAATATTAGAAGATTTAAGGGAAAATTAATGTATTTTTTTTTAAATATTTAATATTATATTTTAAAAATATATTCGTGACAAAATATTGATTGATTTTATAAAATTAAATACTTCCAATTTCTATAAGGAGTATAAAACTTAATATTGTTTCTAATCGCATTATTACTGAACAAAAAGAGATTATTTTTCTATAGAATTTCATTCATTTTTATGTTACAGTTTTTATGATAATTTGTAACATCAAAAATGTGAAATCAATTGGAAAATATTTCTGAAAAAGGTTGAATATTTTTTCAAAGAGATAAAAAAAATTCATCCAAAATTCAAATCAAAATAATTTATTTTAATTTTTATATACTATCATATGGTATATATATAAATATATACACGAGAGTATATTGATAATTACCTGTGTGACAAGAGATGGCAGCACTGATATCAAACTGAAATATCTTTTAACAGCATTAATTTTCAAACTGCTGTTATCAAAGTTTGAGCACAATACGTTAATTAGCTTACTTTCGACAGTAATTCAAAGCAAACAGCTATTGGTTTTTTTTAATTATCGAAAAAACATTGTATCGATCAGTGATAACATTTCTGTTTTTGGATGGAAAAATGTATGAAGAAATTAGAGAAAAGTTATTCGCTGTCTACGGAGACTCTGCACCTTCGATGACAACAGTTAGATATTAGTTCAATGAATTTAAATGTGATCGTACAAGCATTTGTGATGAAGAAGTTCGGGTCGTTCGATTGAGGTGTCTACTGAAGAGATAATGGGAAAAATCCATGACATTGTGATCAATGATCGTAGAATCAAAGTGAATGAGATAGTAGGCATCTCAGAAGAATGTGTACGGAACATCTTACACGAAAATTTACATATGAAAAAGCTATCCGTCAGATGGGTGCCGGTTTGCTCACAATCGATCAAAAACGCATTCGAATGAACATTTCAAAGGAGTGTTTAACGATGTTTGTACGTAATTGATATGAATTTTTGCGTCGATACAAAACTGATGATGAAATATGGATTCATCACTATTGCCTGAAACGAAAAAGTAATCAAAACAATGAACTTCTCCTGGCGAATGTGCATTAAAGAAGGAAAAAGTCGTTGCATCAGCTGGAAAGGCTATGACGACTGTTTTCTGGGATGCTTATGGAATATTGCTAATCTACTGCCTTGAAAAACAGAAAACAATAACAGGATCTGATTATGCATTATTATTGGACCAGATGAATAGTGAAATCAAGAAAAAATATCTTCATTTGCCTAAGAAAAAAGTGTTCTTCCATCAAAACAATGCACCGGTACACAAATCAACAATTACAATGGCAAAACTGCATGAATTGCACTAAGAATTGCTTCTAAATCCACCATATTCTGCAGATTTGTCACCGTGTGACTTTTTTCTGTTTCCAAACTTGTATAAATGGCTCGGAGGTGAAAAATTTGCATCAAATTTAGAAGTTATCGCTGATGTAAATATCTATTTTGAGGAGTTTGTCAACCATACTATTCGGAAAGGATGAAAAAATTGGAAAAACGTTGGATTAAGTGTATTGAGCTAAAAGGAGATTACCTTAAAAAATAAAAAAAATAATTTGCTCAAAAAATTATGGTAAAAATTATGGTCTACTCTTATATATATACATATATATATATATATATATATATATATATATATATATATGTATATATATATATATATATATATATATATATATATATGCGATGTTATTTCATTTTTTTCAAAAAATATTAAAGAATCATTGATTTATTTTTTCACTTATTTATTTTTATAAATAAATTACATATTTGTTTATTATTGATGAAGAATTATTACAACCTATCAAATACATGAAGTTATAGTAGAAGAAAAATTGAATAATGTAAATAAAACTGCTGTGTTAGTATATATATATATATATATATATATATAATGTAGGCATGTTTTTTAGTTTATTTTGCTTGCATTGAATTTATGAAGAATGCAATTAAGTTTATCCAATAAGTGTGCAGTGTTATTATAACTAAGTTTTATAAAGAGAGCTTTATGTGTGTAGACATGTTCTGCACAAATTTTCTATAAAAAATGCATAGATAAAAAGCAACATATGTGTAATTAAATATACGGCGGTAGGGGCGTAGTTCTTGTAATTTTTTTATGTCAGAGTTTAACCTTTTCTAGATTATAATGTACTACATTATTCAGAACAAGTATATTTTATTTCGTATTAAGGTTATAAACACTAGATATAAATCTAAAAATGTAATTAATTATAAGACGTAAGCAAAATGTAATAAATGTTTGAAACATTAACGTAGATGTTCAATATTGGAATAAAGTGGGTACGTTAATTAATATTTCAAGTAAGAGAAGAAAAAAACTACACTTAAATATTAATAAACTTATAGGTTTTATCCAGACTACACTAATTGTGTTCGCATTCAATGTTCGCTTGTACAGTTAAATTTATCCGAGTTACTTGTAATATGAAATGCATAGGTGGTCTGAAGTCTCTGCTCAACTTAATACTTCTGGTCATTTATATTCAATATTTCTTAATATTATTAAAAATGTTTATTTCAAATTTATTCTCTTAAAAACAAAGGATATCAATCTAGAATTTTTATTAAAACGTTTTAATTTTAATGTTGAAAATGATCTACATGGAATAGTTATTCTGACGTTTATATTTCCTTGATCTTTTTTTTACAGTACGATTCTGTATACTATATGATAGGAGAGACAATTGAAGTATACAATATTTCATTTATATTACACATAAAAAATAATACAACTGCCGAAATCAAAAAAAAGCAATGTTAATATGTTATTCTATATCTCACAATAGTTTTTACATATCTTACTTTAACACATTTATTTTGTGTAAGAAATCGTTAGGTTAAGTGTTAAATCAGAAATATGTCTTTTAACAATAAAATGTACTTTATAAATTATGGTTTTATTTCATAATATTTGAATTAATGAATCATCCTATTTAATTATCATAATATATATATATATATATATATATATATATATATATTTATAAGTGCGTATGCGTGTGAAGTTTTGTTTATTCTCTACATAAATAAGATAATAATAATGTTTATTTTTTTCAGTCATTCTTTGGCCGAACATACAACAATTTGAGTTCGATTTCCGAATGCAAAAACAACGGCGAATGCGTTATCAACAAAAAGAATCGTACAGCTTGCAAAGCGTGTCGTTTACGAAAATGCCTCCTAGTTGGGATGTCAAAAAGCGGTTCTCGTTACGGTCGTCGTTCCAATTGGTTCAAAATCCACTGCTTACTACAAGAGCAACAGCAAGCGGCTGCACAACAGGCGGCACAACAAGCGAGTTCCACAGTTCCTATGGGTCACGTTAGTCCGACAGGAACTCCGTTACATAAACACATTCCTCAGGATTTAGCCGGTTTCTTTGCTCAAACGTTCGCGTCTAGTTTACATCAAAGCAACAATAATTTTTTAAGTCCTATGTATCAATTTCCGTCCGGATTAACTATACAGCATTTACAAAACGATTCGACGACAACAAAAAGTTCTGCGTCGGATAGTGGGACGTCTTCGGCTGAAGAAGATGGTGAAAGATCTCCGAGTGTGTCTAGTCGATCGAAGTCGACGACGAAGGATCAAAACTTTTTTACGAATAAATTAGTAAATCATAACAATAATAGGTATCATCCTTTTCAAAGTACTAACGGTATTTTCTTTCCAACGCCGCTCGACAAGTCGAGTTCAAACGGGGGCCTGGCGCATTATAAAATTCCTTCATTAAATCTACCGATTTCGCCAGCTAGTGACCCCGGCGGGTTTTACACTGATAAAAGATTAAATGAAAAACAAATGTCCCCACCGTGTCCGAAACCGCCATTGACTTTCTGTTCAAATCGCGTTTCTGTTTCTTCATTGTCATGGCCAAACGCTTCGGCTATATCGCTGACGAATAACGGAATCGGAAACATCGATCCAAACGCATGGAAAGATTTATGGTTACGATCTACACCTGCCGTAGCAGACGCAGCTGAAACTCAAGAAGAACCAATTGATTTATCTGTTAAAGGTACAAAAGACAGTGACGTCGATAATGAAAGTTCTAGATCATGTTCTGTTGATGTAGATGTAGAGGAAGAAGATGAAGATAAACAGGAACACACTAAAACGACGCCGCTAGATTTGAGTTTAGATGCAAAGCGATCTGAAGAACTAGCGCTTTGATTAGTTTAATTTGAAACATTCTTTTAGATCAAGCATATTTACGTCTTATTTTGTGTTGGGAGTCTGTTAATAGTTTGCGTTAGTTAAGATATTGCCATAAAGAAGACAATAATTTATTATTATATTTTGTTCGTTCGGAAAAACTGTAAGGGTCGTGTTTAATGCAATATTCGGAGTTTAAGGTAGTTTAAAAGCATTTTTAAGCGTAACATACCTGATTTATATAATAAATTGTAAAACAATATTAATTAATAACATGTTTTCTACATGAAGGAAGTTATATAGAACTTCTTAAGTAACATTCCCTAAGATACTTTTTTTTTTTGTAAATTATGGTTGATAATTCAAGTATATTAGAAAATTATTACTTTTGTTGTTTCTCAGTAATATATATATATATATATATATATATATATATATATATATATTCTTATGTAATTGCGCATTGTTTTAAATGCTCTATTTAAAAAATCGTTGTATAAATTATTCCGAAAACATTAAAAATATAACATGGTAAATAAAATATCATATTTAATGTTTTTTATACAAATAAACAATTTTTATAAATGTTAAAAGGATAATATATGACATAAAGTATATAAATAATATAAATTTGTATTATACTTGAATTGATTTATATTTGGTAGAATGTTTGTGGTAAACACAATAATTATTATAAATATTTATAAAGGTGCTAAAAAAAGTGTTCATAAATTGGTAAGAAGATGCATAAATTAATGAGTCTAATGGAATATTTAAAAACCTGAATAATGAGTAAGCTGTTCTTAATAGAGTACCTGAACATTGACAATACATAAAAAATTAACGTTCCAATTTATTTGTTTTGTTTGCATTGAGTTCTTCTTACATAAAACACGTATAGAATGTCTTCTCCTGTATTATATATTTATCGCTTTTTTTTACTTTTTTATAAAATAATAGCTTCACAATATCTGAATCAACATAATCAAATTTGAATTTTAAATTATGTATTTGATGTTGGGAACTACTTTTTAAAATTTAATAATTTTCGATATAAAAAAAACAATGAAGCAAATGAATAAATAGCTTCGAGCATTTCTTTTCTCTTTTTATTATTATTATTATATAAACTTCAATTCAAAGAATCGTAAATTTGGAAAATTAGTTTTGAATTTTAATTGATATTTTTTATAAAAGTATTTTAAATGGCTCTTAGTAAAAAAAATTATAAGAAGTGTTAAACAAGCATTGCCACATAAAAATAATATTTGTTTTTTTTTTATTCTAAAGATTAATTAGATTGTTTCTTTTGAATGTCAAGGGAAGACTTAAATTATAACACTAAACAACGCATATAAATTTATAAAACATTCAAATTTTTGGAAAGAGTTATTGTAGATTATCTAAAATAAACATATATATATATATATGTAAATATATTATTTATTATTTATGCTTGCCTGCATTGCTTTTATTTTAAATATATTAAAAAATTGAAATTACACACAAAGAAAAAACGATTCTACCCAGAGAAGTATGTTTATTATTATAAGATATGATTCATGTATAGAGATACATGAATCAGTAAAAATATAAATAAAATATTAATGAAATCAACGGGAACAATTATCTTTTGGACAATAAACAGGTATTTAAAATATGGTACATTTTTATAAATTTTATATATTTTTCTTAAAATGTGAATTGTAAATCAAGAATGTCAATTATATTGTTATTAATTCTCAGTAGTGTAACTATTGAATACAAATTTTTATTTATATATATATATATATATATATATATATATATATATATAAATGTATATAAATAGTTATGACGCACCTGTTAATAATATATTCTATAAATGAAGTGTTGTAATGAATTTACGAGTCATTTATGTTTAGAATACCTACATTTTGTATTATAACTTGTTTTATTTATATAGTGTATATGTTATTATTTTGTTTTATTGAGAATTTTTAAATTATTTTGTAAAATATCAATATTTCACACAATGTAAATAAATTAGGCAATAGTAAGAGCTGTTATATACTTGCATAAATCGAATGAATGGTTCTAGTATTAAAATAAACAAATATGGTCAGTATATTTTATACAGTTTTAGGAATCACACTCAACGGCCAGTAACTATATGCCTTAAAATGAAATCTTTTCTGTTTTAAGAGTAAACTATATTTTATACATTTACATATTTACAGATTTTTGTAATGCTTTAAATAAAAAAAAATATTTTGTTATCGACGTCTTTATTATTTTTCGTTTTTTGTTTTCACCGTACCTACACTTTTAGTATTGTGTTGTCATACTTTTTGTTTGTTCCTTGTGCCTGTCATTCTAATTTATTTATTACTTTGTACACAGAATATACTGTTTATTTACAGAATATATAGTTTATTTTAGTGAAATATATCGTCTCAAAGAGGTGAGTACATAAATTTTGACATAAATTTCATCTCAATGATTTAAGATAGCGATTTAATTATTTCAAATTTGAGGTTAAGATTGTTTTACATATTAAAGTATGTTGAAATTTCATGATTATTAACATGGAAATTATTAATTATCAAATGTGTAAATCAGCATCATAACTGATATTGTTTATTAGCAAGAATTATATATATATATATTTTTTTTTTCATATTATTTACATTTTGTCATTTATGAAGTAATTATCGTGTTAGTAATTCAGTTACTGAATAGTTCATAGCAAAGTTAAATGAAATAATTTATTTTAGATTGGAATTCTTTTTACTACTCAGATAATCATTGTCTACTGATGTGTTTCAAAGAAATAAGACTAAAATTTATAATTTCATTCACCTCTAGTTAATGATTGTGTGATTTATAAACATTGTCGTAAATACTTTCGGTTTCAATAGAAACAATTTAATTTAATTGAACATATGGATGATACAAGTCAATGAATCGACCAAAGGTGGAAATAAGAGACAAGTAAATGTGTCTTGTAGATTTGCCTACTGCCGCATGTAATGAATGTTGATTACTTCATAATGTGTACTTGTTAGTTAATAGAATGGACTGTATACGCCTTTCGGAGCTATTATTTTGCTAATAAGTACTTAACTCAGACTATAATGGAATCTTTACTATTTTTTTCGAGCTGTTCTATTTAACTTACGTTTGTTAGCCGATCCTAACGTCGTACATTGAGTATAAATCAATCAAGTTAATTAAAAGACTTGAAATAATATTATGTTACGTTTTTACTGATTTCCAAATGATTTATATATCTATATATGTTATAGCAATAAATATCTCGAGTAATCTTAAACATTTCAACTATATACATTGTATCCGGAAATAATTACAAAATAATTATTAGAACGGTGTGTGTGTGTTTTTAAAATGAAATAGATGTAAAGAAAAAAAACAGCCGGTTCAAATGTATCATAATGACTTTGAGTCAGTTTTCTACTAAAAAATGCACATTTTTTTGTTGATTGAATAAACTATAATATTTTGAATATTTTTCATTTCAAAGTATATCATAGACTCTATGATAGTCTATTAATTCATGCAGATATGTAAATGAAATGGCGTTTTTTAATAAAAATATATTTACATCAGTTATGTATTTTTTTATATTTATCAATTAACACAAAAATACTATATATATATATATATATATATATATATATAATGTATAAACTTTTAAATTATCTTCATATTTTTCAAATTTGATCATATATTGAGACTCTGTGAAAATATCTATATTTGCATTATTAAAATAACGATATTTTTAATTGCCAAGTAAATGAGTGATATTTAATTAGTTGCAAATACTTGTAGAAAATAAACGGTTTTATTAATTATTAATGGACGGTGTAATAAAAATTATTGTTGTATATATAAGTTAATAATTTTGAAAATAAGTAGTAAAATTTTTAAATTAGATATTATGTTATGTCGATTCATTCTTAACATTTTCAATTATGTTTTAATCAAATATTTTTAATACAATTTACATATTACTTAAATTTTGGAAAAATAGTATATTCAATAAATGGGATCCATTAAAAAATATAAACAATTTATTAAAATTTAAAGTATTTAGTGTATGTTACATGTTACTAAATCGATAATACTTTTTTTATATATTTTATAATTTCAAAAAATAATAATTGAAATTTATTTTGGAATTATAATTAAGATAAAATATTAATTTATTTATTCGATAATTATTTTTAAATTATATATTTAATTTTTCTCATACTTTATAAATGGGAAAATTTAATCGACATCCACATAGAATCATTTCTTTTCTTTATTAAGAAATACTACTTTTATGGCTAGCTAATGAGTAATTCATACTATTTTTCCTCCTACAGTTTATGAATATTTTAATTTTTGAATTTTTTTATTAATAACATTTTTTCGGAACAAATAAAATATAGTTTGAATGAAGTTGAATGTAGCCGATTTATTATAAATATACGAGGGGGGTTTTGAAGAGTAACTTGGTTCGATTTAGAGAAATAGCTTCAGTTTCAAAGTATACTTTATTTTTCGTCATAATCCTCTCGAAGTTCAACGCATTTGCCCCAATGTTTTCCTCACTTCGCGATTCCTTCCAGGAAGTGGGTTTCTTCGAGGTCCTTAAAATAACAGTTTGTGGCTTCTATCGTTTCTTCATTCAACCAAAATCGATTTCCAGTCAAGAAAACTTTAAGTTTCGGGAAAAGATGGAAATCCGAGGGAGTCAAATCAAGTGAAGAAGGTGGATGCGGAATGATTTTAAACATTAATTGGGACACTTTTTTTTGAGCGACAACGACTGGATGAGTCAATGTATTGTCATGATGAAATAACATTTTTTTCTTGACTATTTCGAGACCTTTTTCCGAAATAGTTGTCTTTAACTTCTCCAAAAGTACTGCATAGTATTGGCTATTAACTGTTTTTCCCTTCTGAAAATATTAGATCTAGAGAATGTCCTTTACAACACAGAAAGATTGCGTTTTCGATTCTGGTGTGTAACGGTAAATCTAAGTTTCAACCGTGGTCACAAAACGCGGTATGAATTAGTTGGATTCTTCTTATCAATTCCAAGAAATCGGTTGATGTTCGCGTACGAACTCGTTTTTGCTCTGCAGTTAGTAAACGCGGCACCCATCTTGCGGAAAGTTTTTCATGCGCAATTCATTATGCAAAATGAAGTGCGTTCACTCAGTTGAGATGCACATGACTTCTGTTATCTCGCTCACCTTCACTCGTCGGTCAGAAAAAAACCATATCGCGGACTTTATCGATGATTTCTGGCCTGACAGCTGTTCTCAGTCCTCCTGAACGTGGTGCATATTCGATGATAGTTCTGCTACGTTTAAATTCATTCATCCAAAGTCGAACGATTTCGTAGGAAGGATCAGATTCATCCAGTATAGAAAATAGCCTCTCGTGGATTTCGCTCGCTGTTTTCTCTTCCAAAAAAAAGAACTGAATCGCATCTCGAATTTCAGTTTCATCCATTTTACACTTTCGCACGAAATGCTTGTGTTGAAACAACTGTCAAACGAAGAATGAATAGCGGAATGGATTCCAACTTCACATGCGTTACTGAAAGGGTTGAAGCTACATGAAAACACATAGCTGTTCCCCTCTTACTCAGAGAGTACACAAACCAAGTTACTTATCAAATCGCACTCGTATTAAAATGATAAAAATTTTTTTCAGTGTAGTTACATAATTAGAATTATTTTTCATTTTTTTTTATAATTATATATATATATATATATATATATATATATATATATATATATATATAATAGAGTTAAGATTAATAAAATACTTACTAGTAATTGAAAAAAATAAATTTAAGTACCTCCATTAAATATTTTTCTATTAATTAGAAATTTGATAGTCCTACCTGATATTGTTATTCAATATGTATGTATATATATATATATATATATATATATATATATATATATATATATATAATTTGTATCCATGGAGAAGGAAGTATTCATGTTAGAGTCACATGAAAACGAGGTTAAAAGTCGCACATTTAAGTGTAAATTTTAATGAAACCTAACAATTTATAATTACTCGTATGTAATAACTTTAATTCTTTATAATTAAATATTATGAAGCATATCGTATTTAAAACGGCATGAATATAATTTACCATTACTATTTTCTTATTAAGATAGAAGACAAAATCAGTGCCGTAACAAATTATTTAATTATCATTATTAATTTATTTATAGGACATTATTGGTGCATGTACGTACTTATTTAACAGTAGATAATATTATGAAAAATAAATCAACTTTAAAGTGTGAAAAATTAATTATTCAACTGACATCAAAGTATAAAGAACCGTTGAATATTAATATGAAATTTACTTAAGTTTATGTTTAAGATAGAAATGATTCAGAGATTTATTTGATTCATGAATTTTTTTATTTAATAGCAGTTGAAACTATAAATAAGTACATTCATTCTATTACACGTTTTGTTAAGAATTGAAAAGTTCTGCTTTTAGTTCGAGAATAAAAAAAATTAATGCGTTTTTCTACTTCATCGATATTGATAAATCTCTTTTTGATTAAAGATGTGAACAAATTGGATGTCATTTGTCGAACTGATATTTTTATATTAAAAAAATTCGTTTTTAAGGACATCACGCTGATCGCAGACTGTATAATCATACAGCCTTTTAGAGGCATTAATATTAAAAGCGGTACGAGTTAATTATAATCGAGAGCATAACCAGCTAAATATGATATTTCAAAATGATTATACTTAATAATATGTGAGATATTCTTTAATAGTATTTTCAATGAAATTCCGACGCATTTTTTATAAGTTTACCCGCTGATTGATTGATTATTTGATGTTTAAAGAAATGTCAGCAGTAGAGTCTATTAGCGCCTATACATACGTATTAAGGTACCTTTCACTAAATTAAATTAATACTGTTTAGTTATTTGTGGATTTACTGGTGTAAAATAATCGCAAATAGCGTGTACTTTTTTAAAATAACTGTTATTACTTTTCTAGCAATTTTCTAAAAATGTTCACATGAACTATGTGTTTCGAATCGACCACAAACTCGTTATGTTAAATTTTCTTATTATGTATATACGTCCACATCGTGCTTTTTTGATTTTTTTTTATAAAATTCAATAAATATATATAATTTATAAATCGAAACTTCAATTATTTTTATCACAATTTAGCTGATTGTTATTTTTGTATAAATGTAGTATAGACACATTTTGTTTCAAACCTCAATTCGTATATTTTAGAATATTATGTGATAATAAATAGAAATAAAAACAAATTATTAACTCGTTTAAAATATTCAATTCAGTTTTAAACAAATAATTTGATTTTAATTTAAATAAAAATTGCTTTATATGTAAAGTATGTGTATTTTAAATTGAGAATCTATATATGACTTAAAGAAATTCATACGATTTTTTTAATAAAAGTTGTACTATAGACTATAAAACCATAGATAATTTGAGGATAGTTCTATAATGAAATAATAAATAAAAAATTAAATAATGTTATTTTTCCTAATAAGATTAGGAAAAATAACAAAAGTGTAGGAATAATTGACAAATATATCATTTAAATAGTTTCAGTTTTGAAATAAGATTAAACATTTTATGTAAGTAGCCAGAAGAAATTGATATATGAGTAAAAGAAATAAAACAGATTTTTTTTAATTTATTGATTATCAGTATATGATTAAATTAATACGTCAAATAAGAAAGCTACTAATAACCTTGTTGCCGATGTGCTCTTATACCCCAAACAACAACTAATAAAAAAATAAATTAACGAAATTATATTTTCAGGATAATAGATTTGATACTGTTTGAATCTGTAGAAACAACAATTCAAATAAATTGTTAAAAAATGAGTGTTCAATTTATTCCCACTCATAAAATCGTTGATATTAATTAATTAACATAACTATTGAATGAACATTCTGGTTAAGAAAATTTAAAAAATCGAAAAATTAAAAGAAAATGTGTTCTTCATTATTTGTGTTTTAGATTTCCAATTCGAAAATACTTTTCATATTATTTACCTACAATAAATATTCAAATATGTGTTTACATTAAAAAAATAATACACTTACAATAATATATCTTTTTCTTTAAAAATATTCTTATGATGAATTAATCAGATATAATCACTGAAGAGCTAAAAATGTTCAAATTATAATTATATTTCCATTCAGTAAATTTATACCTATTCAATAGAAACATTTTATTAATCATGTATGTCAAGGTCTGTTGAATAATTGTTATATATATATATATATATATATATATATATATATATATATATATATATATATATGTATGTATGTATATATCGATTTTTGTTGATGTACTAAATGTGAAATTAAACAATCTTTGTCTCATTTAAAGACATTTAATATTTTATGCCGTGCGTCACATTAAACGACATTGTAGTCAACCATCTGTCAAACTTGCGATGTTAGTTACTCAGTGAAGACACTTAGCGGCGCTCGACTACAGCGTCCGACGCACCGTCTTTAATGATCCCAATTAACTGTTAATTGTATTGATTCAAGTCGGTAACATGGATTGTTTTATTGAAATTATATAAATGTTCAGTTAGATTTACTAGTTATTCGCAATTGCTTCAGATACTTCTTAAAACAATGTGAGCGGTTTGAAGACGTTACAATGTGTAATAAAGAAAAGGATACTTCGAATTGATTGAAGAGCTATTTTTTAATTCAATACTTCAATTATATATATATATATATATATATATATATATATATATGTATATATATATAAAGTTTGGTAAAAAAAATACTCCAAATAGCGACTTAAAAATTTATTTTTAAAAAAATATCCAAATTAAAATGGCAAAATTTAAAATAGTCCTCTGCACCAGCTATACACTACTACCAACGCCTTTTTACTCAAGTTCTGGAAGCACATCTTGTATCTACTTTCGGGAATTGTTCTTAGATCAGCCTCGGAACTTCATTTATCTCCTTAATCGTTCGAAGACAACGTCCTTTTAACTATTTAGTTTTAGAAACAAAAATAAGTCATCGGAGTTAAATCAGGAGGGTACGGTGGGTGGAGAATAAAGTTTATTTCCAAAAGAAAAGAATGATGTGGTGAGTTGTCTTGATGCAACATCCGTGATCATTTTTCCAACTTTCGTGTCGCTTCTTTTTGTCTGAGTTATGTAACCGTTTCACAATCTCAAAATTAAAATGTTGATTTAATGTTCGACATATTGGTACCCATTCATGGCAAATAAACCCCCGAGAATCGAAAAATGCGATGATCGAGACTGTCATATTCGACTTCACTTATCGAATTTTCTTTGGTTTTGGAGAATTTGGTGTTTTCCATCGTGATGACTGTCTATTAGTTTTCACATCATAGTCACAAATTCAAAATTTATCGCCTGTTATGATATTATCCACGATCTCTGGTTCGATTTTCTCTTTTCCAAATACCTCTTGATATTTACACTCGATTTTTTCCTGGTATTCTGTTAAGCGATGAAGAACAAACTGCGATAACATGACTCATGCATGAATGGGTTAGGAAGACTCTTATGAATATGCCTACTTGTTTTACAACTTTTTTGTCATTCACTGATTCGTACGGATAAGTTTAAGTGAATTTCGATAAACTTTTCATTTGCCTTGGAAGTAAAAAGCCTCCCCAGTCTTTCATTATTTTTAATCGAAGTTCTGCCTTCTATGAAGCACTTAAAATCACTTAACCTGACTCAGAGCACCTTTTTCAAAGCCGTTTCTAGTTGAAGAGTTTCTGTTGCTATCTTTCCTAGTTCAAAACGAAATTTCACATAGATTCGCTGATCATTATTCAGTTTGATCTTAAAAATTTAATTACGAAAACCACTCTCAAAAAAAACGATTTTTCAATCCGAATTGTACAATCAATTCATAACTAATAGCTACATCATATCATATCACTAGTTTCTTTGTCCACTTACTAAATATTGAACTGTGCACTCAGTCTGAAATGAAAGTGGAAATGTACATTAATAGAAGAGTTGGAAGATAGAAATTATTGATAGGAAGACAAGATATTTAAAAAGTCAGAAAGTTCATTGAAAAAATCTAGAAAATGTAGCTTCGGATTATTGAAACTAAAATAATTGGAAATGTCCTTATTCAATTACAGAATATTAGTGTTAAGATTCCAAATTCGGTGTAAAAAAATATTGCTAGGAAATTTTGGTTGTATATAAAGAAATATACAATGTTGTATAATCTATGTATTAAGCGATCTATATTTTATTTACACGAAAAAGCAGAGAATATTCTTGGTTGTACTTATTTGTAAATATAGTCCACTATAGGAGAAAAATTTGTAAAATTTATTTAACATGAGGAGAGTTAAGATATTAAGGATATATATATATATATATATATATATATATATATATCAAAACTATTCTGTGCACTTATTATTGCTTTTATAATATTCAATTCATTTAACATTATTTACTATGTAATAGAATAAATTTTTAGTCGATTTAAAAATAATTGAATTACAAAAATATGTCACTATTAATGTAACGTTCATAATGAATGAAAATAAGAAAACAGTTCTGACACTATGCCTAAATTCACTTTCAAAAATTAATTCGTTTCACTTCAGAAATTACACAAAATATTTTTCTGACTAAAAATATTTTATTATTGATTATGAATTATTCCTGAAATCCGCATGAACAATATTTTGATTGTTGTTCATACGCATTTCAATAGCAATGTCATCATTTCGACAGCACTAAGGTATAGAAAAATCTAATTTTTCCATAAATAAGATTTTTTTTCTATTTTGGCGCTTGGAAAAAAATTGCCTGGTTTTTGGGGTGAAAATAATTCATTTGAACAAAAATTTAACATAAAAAGAAACAAATTCCATAATAACTTATATAGCAGTAAAAATTAATATAAGTGGAGTTAAGGTAATTGATTTTTAGAAATACCTTATATTGAATTAAATCTGTTTTGTGGAAATTTTCCCTTATTTAATCTCTGTTTCAAAACATTTTATTATTGTAATAATACGTCGAGGTGAAACCTTTAGACAGAGACCAAAAGTAAAAAAAAAATATTGTAAAGGAAGTAAATTTATAATAAATGATCTCGAGAATCTTCGGAAATGAACTAGAATGCATTTAAGAATAAAAACAAGTAAATAATTAGTTCGATGCCTTTTTCATAGAAGTAAGTTGGGGAATTTGAACGAAGTAGTATAATTATCAGGCAGAAGAATTTATTGATAGACCGGCGTCGAAGAGACGTCAACGTCGACAATATAAGAAAGTTATATATATATATATACACATACACACACACACACACACATATATATATATATATGTATATGTATATATAACGTATATGTATGTGTTGAATATAATTAATTAATGAGTAGCAATTTTCATAGCAACAAGAGTGAATTAAAAAACTAATTTCAAGATCAAATTAGAATCTAACATAATATTGATAGTAATTAATTATTCTTGCATCAATCATTGTGTTTAATCACATGGCATGCAATGGTTTATATATAGAAATGCATATATAAAATGAATTTATAAGTTTTGCAAATATAATACAAATCAATATATCTGCATACACGGACGACGAAGAATGCAAATAAGGAATTGTATATTTACAGTGCTTTGTTTCGACATTTTCCATAGCTGTAATGACCATGTTTGACGCTCGCGTGGGCACTAATTGAATCTGTATTTCTCGGTTCGCACTAAATAGATTTATCGACCGGAATAATCAATACAAATTCATTCAATAGTGTAATCAAATAGATGTAAAGATATAATCATCTTTTAAAATGGCGAGGTGTGTGACTCTGTCGATAAAATACTCGTTTCTGTTTCAATGGGCTTCGAATTAATTCTCTGTAAACATATAATTATTTCACATCAATCTACATATCGTAATTTAGATATTTTCATGCCATAAATGAACTTTTATGTTATATAAATAATTCTTATTTATTGCTAATTGAAATTTTATCATTAAATTGAAATTTCAGCGAGAGAAAATGAGATAATTAAAATAAATAATATCAAATATATGACTCTGGAAAATACCTTCTTATCTAGAACTAAATTGCTAAATATTTGCATGAAACATTGAAATTAAGTTCATTATTTACAAACCGTACGCGTTTATGTTATATTTGATGTATACTTACTTTATGTGCTGTAAAACGATTAAATAGAAATATAATTTATATATATATATATATATATATATATAAACATGTGTGTGTACATGCTTGTATATGTAATATAAATACATAGAATTTTTTCCGGCAGAAAATTTATCTCGAAACGGTCAAAAGTAATA
>CM068315.1:46441661-46546661 GCA_034766995.1 Acanthacorydalis orientalis | reverse complement strand
ATATCGATTTTAATATAAAATATAAAAAGAAACTAACATAAAACTGTTTTAATGGAATAGGATTTTTCAGTAAATACAATTTTAGAAAATTTCTTCATTACCTTATAATAAGGTTTTGAATGTATATCGTTTTTACAAATGTATTGTTGTTTCATTACACAAATCAAATATGTATCGTGATAGTTTTTAATTAAAGACATTTTATTAGATTACATTTGCTTACATCAAAACGTATTTGTTATGGTAATTAAATTAAAAACAGTGTATAACTAAATTATGTTCTTGACAAAAATGTTTTGTTTTAAAATCTAAATTTTATGCATTTTTCTTTATTTATTAGTATGAATATAATTGAAGTTTATCATTATAATTTGCGAATTCGTAACTTTATAATCACTGGATATATTATTGTCTTCATGTCTGTGATGTTTGAACGATTCATTATTAAAACAAACCTTTTTTTCAAGAAAATGAAATTTAAAATAGTATCTATTCAAATTCTTACGGGTTAAGCAACAGCATCGAACACAACTGAACACCATTATACTGTATTCGTAGAGACAGCACATGATTGATTGATTGATTGATAGTACACGTCAATTTTTTTTAATGTGTGCCTTAAATGATGTGTCGAACATAAATTTGCACCGATAGTTCCCTTCCCAAAATCTCACTAATGTGGGAAACAAAAGAAACTCGTCTACATTATTGTTTCCATAGCCACATAGTCATTAACTCTGAACTATTACCCCATAACAGTGCAAGGAGTAGATAAAAACCAACATTAAGCGAAATAAAAAGAGCCATAAAACGGACACTAAAACGTGCTCTAAAAATCACAATTTCGATCGTACTGCCTCGAGACACGTACAATGTGTGTATATATGCCTATGTGTGTGTGTGTTATGTACCATCCATGTATGTATATCATACATATATATATATATATATATATATATATATATATACATATAAATTTATATATAGAGTGGACTATTGAATTCTTTACATAAATGGTTAATAGTATATCACACACAACATCTGTTTGTTTGAAGTTTTGTAGAGGTGATCAAAAGGTCGAGGGATCAAATCGACATCGATTTTTTTTTCTCAAAAAAATTGTTGAAAACTGAAATATGAAACAGTTGTTTGCATAAAAAATAAAAATAATCACATACATTTTGTGCTTATATTTAATGTATATAACTCGTTTCGTGGTTACTTAAGCTAAATATAAATTAGACGATGTTCGAGTTTAATGAATCTAATATATAATATGTGTGAATCAAAAAATCGTTATGATAATATACTGATCTGATCTATTAGTATTTAATTTTTAATAAGGTTATATGTTAACGATGAGCTATTTAATTCTTCATGTATTGATTTTACTAGAATGTATTTAAATTAATAAGAACACTGTTATCTCATCAATAAACTTACGTTTTATGAATATATATATATATATACATATTTATATATATATATATATATATATATATATATATATATATGTGTGTATATATATATATATATATATATATATATATATATATATATATGTATAGACAGATAGGTTGTTTCAACTTAGGCTTCCACGCGAAAGTATTAAAAAAAGCAAAAATTAAGACAAAACATATTATCCTCTCCATTTAGTGTTTTGGTTCAATTGTATTTTAGTATTGAATTGAACTAAAACACTTAATAAAAATTAAAATTACTTTTCTTAACCTCTGCGTTCTCTTTTAATACTTCCACGTGGAAGCCTAATTGAATCATCGTACACACACACACACACATATATATATATATATATATATATATATATATATATATATATATATGCTTTTGTGTAAGGTTGTGTTATAAAAAATGAAATTTAAATCTTCAGTACGTTTCTGATCGAAATTAACATATGTTGTAAAATAATCTTTTAAATGAACTGTTGTAATAAACATTCATTTCAAAAAATGTTTATTATTTTTAATTTCTGCTTCATTAAAAAATACGTACTGTGTTATAGACCAACATGTGTTTTCTTAATAAAATCTTTTTTTGATTCTATATTATTTTGAACGCATGTACAGAATAAAATATATTATAAACTATTGATAATTAAAAAAATAAATTATTAATTTTGAATTGACTTTATTTCTGTGTATTAGTATTGTTTAAAAACGAACATCAGTAATTTTTATTTTGAAAATAAATAAAATATTTTTTTATCACCTTATTAATAATAAAACTTCTCATTTTTTTGTAGTTAGAGGAATCTAAAAAAATAATTTCTTTTTAATTTTTCTGCTATAATTTAAGTTCTAATTATTGAGGAACTCCATATTTTATAACACAAATATTTGAGAAAGTCGAAATCAGACGGATTGTGTATTTTTTTATCGATTTTGCCTATAATGTACATAATGCAATGATTATACATAATGATTTCTTAATTGATTGTTTTAAAAAGTAAATTACTTCTGTAGATGTTATATTGTCTTCAATTATTCATAGTTGGGTCACTGTTATCGTATTTCGCTACGAATTTTATCAAACCAATTGAATAACCCAATAAATATTCGATTTTATAATTTCAAAATTAATTTTTAATTTATAAAATCAAGGATTACTTCAGTGTATTTAATTGTTATTGAATGTAGTGGATGAAATTAAAAAAATATTACGAAAAATGAATAAATACACTGAAATAATCCCAATTGATAATCAAAAGTGGATAAGCTTCAGACATATAATGAAATATAATATAATTTTCTGTGTTTTTTTTACAAAAAAGGATACTACTTATATAGGGCATTAAAAAAATAACATAACTATCATCTTAGAAACCAAATTGAAAAATAGTGATTAAATATGATCTGAGAGTAATATATGAATTAACATATAAAACAAGTTAAAATGAATTTATTGGACAAGCACGAAAATTTAAAGAAAGATTTAAAAATATATTTCATATAAAATGTAAAATAAAAATGACGAAATTTTCGGGTAGGGACACGACTAAAACAATATTAATATTTCGAAAATAACTAAAATACAAAATAAATAAATACAATAATAATTATTATAAATGTAAGTATTTTTTCGTAGAACAGCATATTAGAGGTCAAGAATTTCAGAAAGAAACAATTATTTCATTTTATACTCATTCGTTTCTTCAATTTTTCTTTGAACCCATTAATTGATGAATGCAGCGAATTCAGTATGCAAGGATGAAATTTATTCCACAAACGGCGACTGTGAGACGTTGAATTTTCACATGTCAGTTTTTTACAATTATCTAATTTAATTTAAACAATCATTCTTTTCACAAATATGAGAAGTTACTGTATGATTAGATTATGACCATGGTGGATAATCTAAAAATATTTTAACAAGTCATGGTTGAGACTTTTCTATTTTCTTTTTAATTTCTCACTTGAATTATTATATCATTTCACTTAAGATATCAACTTTTGTATTGTCTAAATTTTTTTAGAAAAATTACATACATTTAAAAATAAAAGTAGTACATTAAATGAATAAACAAACTTAAGTAACAGCTCAATAGTACATTCTCTGTAAATAAACTACACTTTTCAGATAATTATTCAACAAGTTTAGAGAAGTGTTTTAAATTTTAGTATCAAGTTACCTGATGATGGCACAAGTGCCATATTCAGTCGTGATGGAATACTGTGACAGTGTCTCTATTCAAAGGGAAGAAAAATTTAACAAAATTAAAAAAAAATGAATCAGTAATTGAATCTGAAATTGAATCTATTTCAAAATCTACATAAGTCACAGAATTTAAATTTTACAGGATTCAATAAAAACTTCGTAACACAAAAATAATAGGATTTTTTAAAGATTTTCTTTGTTAATTTGTTTTTAGACCTTTAATTTGTTAGTTGCTTAATAGTTACTATCCTATGAAACCTTCATGTATAAAAAAATCAACGGAAATTGTTTTGACTTATGTTGTTTTTGCAGGGAATAGTATTAAATGCATACTGAATTGTTTAAAAAATATTTTTTTTATTATGATTCTTTATTCAAAACATTATATTGTAGCACACAAATGTGTATATCACTTATAATTTAATATTAAAGTGTATAATCGTATTCGCCGGCGGATTCTTCTCGAGTTTCTTCCATTTTTTCGGTTGGTCAGTTGAAAATTTGGTGTAAAAGACATGTGCTCTTCCAAGATGCTATCTTTCACTTGTTTTAAATTGTCTATTTTTTAATACCTTATCGAAATTTTCGACCTGTATATTTTCACAGACGAAAGTAACATCACAGCTGTAGTATGTTTTAGTAGCAGAAATGTGTATTTTGTTGAACTGTCTATGAATTCCTCAGTCTTCACCATTTCAGCTTTATTAGCATCGTACTGAAAGCTCATGTACGTTGAAGGAGCAAATGTTTTTTCTGGTCTTTCGGAACTATTTTCCTATAAGATTCAGTTGATAAACAGTTTTTTTTTGTAAAACGGAGGCCACTCTTTTTCAAATTTAAATATCTCCACAGTGTGTTCTTCTTCTACTGAAAATTTTATGCTGGACTGAGTAACCATATTAAAGTATTCCTTTGGCACATATATACGATCATGTTTTCGTACACTATTTTAATATCTCCAAAATCACAATCATTAGGCAAAAACGAACGAGCAGGTTCGACATGTACGTCACAACGTGGCTAATGTAATTTTTATACTGAATATGATGCTATCTTCATGGATAAAATTTCGACAAAAAACAATTTTGAAGAAAACACTACTTATGTGGTTTTTAAAATGACTGATGCAGTTATAATACAGAAGGTTACACACTTCAGTTTTACATTTGCAGATTTTATATTTTCACTTATATTTCTATCGAAGTAAATTCAATGTCGCAATGAGCGATCTGACAATATATATGTGCAAGAATCTAATAAACCATTAATTTTATTTCGCATCCTATACATTCGTCTGCAGATGGCTCATATATATATATATATATATATATATATATATATATATATATATATATATATATATATACTTACGTTATTCTACAGTTTCAAGTACGGTGTTGTGGGAGGTTACGGAGAGGTCACCTCATAAGCGACCTGTTCAGCCTATATGGAACACCATTATGTGCCTATAATATTATAATTACAGCGTATCGTGAGCGCACAGTTCTCTATAAACACATGTAATCTAACGCTAATCTACCGGCCGATCGCGTCAAGAATCATCGCGGGCGCCCAATACCACTTGCTCAATTGTCACGAAACGAAGGCGACTTGCACACAAATTTATAACAGGGATGTGGGAATCATTATATATATATATATATATATATATATATATATATATAATGTACATTTATATAATAGATTTAATGTAATTCAAATGTCGTTTACACACTTATCACATGCTAACTGTAGTCATATAATGTGTATTTTATAAATTATTTTTGGTATAATTTTGATAGAATATAGTCCATATTTGGAATTTAGTATAGCTATAAAATACTTCAAGAATTACCGTAATTGCATTGAATCGCCTAATCAAGTCAAGGAAAATCACTTCTTCGATAAGTTACTTTCCAATATTGGAATATCAACTTTATTTAAATCAAGTTTGTTGGTCTAATCTTAAATATGTTTGTTTCTTAAATGTTGTTGGGCATAGTAGTTAACGTAATTGTATTCAGATCATTAAAGAAATATTTTTGAAGGTTATCTAATATAGTAGTTAAACCCTTCTAGAGAGAAAAAAACCTAACCGAATATGTAGTACAAGTGTACTTAGTAATGTTAATTACAAATTGACAGTATATTTGCTTGTAATGTTTACATTTCTAATATATATATATATATATATATATATATATATATATATATATATATAGATAGATAGATAGATAGGTATAAAAATTAAGTCATAACTCTGTTTCAAATTAAAATATTTTCTCGTAGCTTTACAGTTTTTAAGAACCTCTTAACATTTAAAAACAATATATATCTTGACTAAGCGGTTGGTATAACCTTACAATACAGTAGTGAACACGATTAATTCGGTGCCTTTAAATTGAATCAATTATAACTCTGTTTTAAATTGAAATATATTCTCGTCGTTTTAGGATTTTGAAGTGCCAATCTTAACATTTTAAAACACTCTATATCTTGGCCAATCAGTTGTCATAACCTCACAAAACAGTAGTGAACACGATGGCATCCGAAAAGCAGCATATTAGGGAATGCATAATTTTCGTTTTCTAGTTGGAAAAATGATACCGAAGTCGAGGGAACGATTTCTTCAGCTTTGGGGGAAGTGTCCCATAATGTATCCAAATAATGATTCCAATATATATATGTAAATATATATAAGTAAAAATATTGCGTTTATTATTTTTCTTGATTTAAAAAAATATAGTATTGTAAGGATTTTCATGATTTGTATGAAATATATATTTCTTAGACTAGTAATCGTTTTATCAGACATTGAATTTTAATTTGTAAATTTAGAAAATTAATGTGAAAATGAGAAGTGAAAATCATTATAGAACAGATTTAATATTTTAAGATTATGTATAAAATAAAAATGAACATCGGAAAAATTATATTGGATAAGTTTTTAATTAGCAATGGTTAGTTATGTGTTCTGAAGACAGCAATATTACCATTGAAAGATACATAAGACGACATTTGTAATTTTGATTAAGTATCATTTAATATTAAATAGATCTTATTTTCACATCAAAGAAAATTTTTGATTTAATAAATGTATTTTTTGATTTGTTTGTAATATAAATATATCACAAAATTTATTAAAAAATATTTATTATTGGCCGACAAAAGAAATATGATCTAAATCTAATTAAAAAATACATATTTTTTTTGAAAAATATATGTATTTTACAAAAAATAAATTATCAATTATTTAAAAACAAATATAATATTTCAAAAACATTTTTTACTTAGTTTCATGCATTTAAACGAATAGTTTCTAATAGTAAGCTTCAAACACTTTATTATTTTTTATTAAAGTTGAAAATTTATAAATATCTGTTACTCAGACAATAGTATATTTAACTTTTTTTCCATATAAAGTTTTAATAATAAATGATAACATTCCTGATAAAAAATATGAAATGTGTGTGAGTTTTTTTTAAGAATAGTGCTGTAATAAGATAGTATTTTTATTTCATTTTGTTCCAGAAAGTAGAATTATATTACCTATTTTATGGTACATCTATTCAGCATGAATTTTTTGAATAGAAATTGTATTAAGACAGAATTAATTTTAATATAATATAGTAATAATAATATTTTGTACGAAATAAAAATTAATAATTGTTTGTATTATTGTATAAATATTTGTTTTTATTAGAATTACTTTTGAGTGTTTTTAATATGAATTTTTATAAATCATTTTATATTCATAAATAATCTTTATTATACAGATATTATGTAGTCATTTAGTGCGAATTAATCGTTAAGAATAATTAAGTATTTTTTTTATAAATTTACTTAAGAAGGAGATTTGTATAAACAGCTTTGACAGAAATATGTTATTCAATGTTTAAAACAAAACCGTCTTAAATACAATCAATCTTTTCAAATTAGTTTGCTAATATTTGACGGGTTTATTGTGCACGTTACCTTAAGATTGCATACGTGCTATATAATATTCATTTACGTTCATTGCATGTGAACTCTAATCATACATTTGCACATTGGTATGTAGTAACATGCATATAATGGAAATATTTACTCACTACATGTTAATTTCAAATTTTACCGTATGATAGCTCGGTAACGTTTTCAATTTTTCCAAGAGGGTGTCAGCAATCAAGCAAATTTATTATGTTTAACGTTTGCTGCCGACCACGAAGATATTTGCATACAATGCGGATAGTAAATTAATTCCTAGTCAGATATTAATGTGAAAGTAAACATTATTCCTGTTTAGTTCCAATTTATGATTAACTATTTACTTTCTGTCATTTGTAAAAGGTCTTTTGAAACGTATTTACTTATTATTTTATTCATTTAGCTAAATGAAAATCTTATATAACGTACAGAATTGATTGCTTGTTGGCTTTCTATGTCGATAATTGATAATTCGAAAAAATATTAACATAAAAAGAAATTTCTATCTATGGTTTCAATTTGACGAAGTATATAATTTACTTCTAGTGATGTTCGATTTTCATTTAAGACTATATTTTTTCCAATCAATATTTTATATGAATTTATTTGTAATTATAATTTGTTAATTTTTGTAATATAAATATTTGGAATCTATGTATAAAGGAGTGTAGAATTTATTACTTTTATATATCTAACGAGTATAATTTCTCTTTTTTTGTTAATTACAATAGATAAAAAATATTTAACATATAAATTAAAGAAGTTCATAGATTATTTCTACATTGAACTTTGAACTTTTTTACTACATGAAATAAATATGTAGTGGTCAGACGAGATTTTGCAAAATATATAAATACAATTTGTATGAACTGATTTTTGAATATTTAAAGAAAAAAAAATATATATATACCATATATATATATATATATTATATATATGTATATTTATATAAACATATATATATATATATATATATATATATAATTATATTATTTCAAATAAGACAGAATTAAAGATATAAACTTTTTCCCAGTAATATTTGCTTTGACAAAATTTGTTTAAATAACATTAAAATATTTTTACAAACGAACTTTTTTGCAAGAAACAAATGTATGTATTCTTTTCTTTATATTACTCTAATGGATTGAAAATTAATAGTAAGATTTTTTAAAATCATAACATGTACCAAATCTAGAACTACTTAGAGTTTATTTGTTTTTCAAAAAATATAAAATCTTAAAATTTTGTTTAAAAAATATAGAATAAAAATATAATTCTTAACATTTTTATTCTTATTTTCTACATCTTATCAACCAATATATGAAACGATATTTTCATCCAATTTAGAAAAATAAATCGTACAAAATTTATTTTAAATACCGTTTTAATCGTTTCGTTATTTTACCATAAACTTGTAGAATTTTCAACAACTTATTGAAAGATAAAAGAAGTACATTTCATAGAATAGCGGGTATTAAATCATATATTAGATATCTTTTTATGGAAGAAAAATAATTTCATACAACATAAATTTAAATTATACATTTTTAGAGAATCGAATAAATTGAAAAAATGAATACTTAACGCTCAATTAAGAACTTGCTTTAATTAGTAATTGTTGTTGATAAAGACTGCAATGAAGTAAGATCAGGTATGAAAGGAAAAAAATAAGAGATTAATTGAATAGCTTCAATATATTTACACAAAAAGAAATCTCATATATACATATAATACATACACACACACACACACATATATATATATATATATATATAATATATATATATATATATATATATATATATATATATATATATATATATATGAAACCGTCACGTTTGCAAAAAATAAACTAGTTATAAAACTTGTTTTCTGATCTTATTGGTATCAATTAATCAATAAAACAATAAACAATTATTATCCTTGATAAAAACTCGCATCAGATATATGACGACGAATTTACTGTACAAATTATTCAACGATGTTAATAATTGGCATGTATGAAATTCTGATTGTCATAATTGAACTAAATTTCATTATAAATCTTATGCTATAAAAAAAGGATAATTTCATAAAATCGAAAAAATATTAAAAAAGCACATACTATTCTGATTATCTTTAGGAATATTGAATAATAAATACAATAGAATCATTATTTTTTCATTAAAAGATCTGTATTTATTACCACTATCTTCAAGTAATTTAAAGATGTTATGTTTTAACAGAGAATATTAATATTTTTGTTTTATTTATCTTACTTATTAATGAAATAAATATGCTTATTTATTATCCTTGAATATTTTATAACGGTATTTATATCGTGATATCAAATATCAATGTTGAATATTCAAATAATTCTAATAATAGTTTTACATCTAAGCGCACGTATCTTCATTTAAAAAAATTAATGTGTATGAGAATGAGATAGTGCATAATTAATGTTGCATTATTGATATAGCGTAATCGTTATACTGGAAGTAAACTTACATTTAAAGTCAATTATTTGCACGAATCTGCGAGTTCTAAGAAATTTTATCAAATGCAATAGATTATGCATATATATATATATATATATATATATATATATATATATAAATATATAATCATAATGTATTTTGCTTATTGTACTAAATGCTTTTTAACATTTATTTAATATGCATATTACTTGAATAATTATCTTTATATATATATATATATATATATATATATATATATATATATATATACATATGATATTTTTAGTAAATTGTCTTCTTTTTATTATATTTTGTAAATTGTTTATAATATATTTGTATATATATATATATATATATATATATATAAACACCTACATTTTAGTTAAGAATGAAACTTTACCGTTTTTATCTATCAAGAAGAAATTGTAACTCGTTTGCATTTCAAATAGTTTAGAATAGTTTTGTTGTCACGAAACATGAATGTCGAAGCGTCTTTGGCCAAGTGACTAACAAGTGCTTTAAAGACAATAAGGTCGTCATAGAGAAATAGTTTAATGCAATAGAGTTCATCTGATAAATGTAGCACTAGTATTTATCATTAGTTGGCAACATATTTATTATAAGATAATTCATTGACTTGTCAATATACAGTCAAATGCATGTTCTTGATCTAAATAATTGTGTTTTATTCACATACACAGTTTATATATATATATATATATATATATATATATATATATATATATATATATATAAGATGATTCAATTTAGGTTTCCACATGGAAGTAATAAAAGGGGACGTAGGAGTTAAGAAAAGTAATGTTGCTTTTTATTTAATATTTCAGTTTAATTCAGTACTGAAATACAATTGAATTAAAATACTAAATGGGAGATAAAATATTTTTTTAATTATTGCGTTTTTTTAATACTTTCGTGTGGAAACCTAAGTTGAATCATATATTTATATATATATATATATATATATATATATATATATATATATATATATATATATATATATATATATGATGTATTTATTTGTAAACCGTCTTAAGAGTCACTGCAGCATCTTCGTAAACTAACACTAACATTTCGTGAGTTTCTTTGGCACTTTTCTGAAGTTCGAAACAAATTTTAAGGTTTACGCATTGTTTGTGATCCATTTTTAGTATAAGATTGTAAAACCTGTCTTCATAAGATGATACTTCAATAGTAACTAGTTGAACCGAACATATTAAAACTTGTTACGTATTGTAAGAAATGTTGAACTATTAAATTACAGTATTGAAAACCCGACTCTTTCCCCTAGGGAACATTCTGTGATGGCATTCATTATGCTTTTTTTGATCACTTCTCGTATATTTACATATCTTTTAAAAGACACACCTGTTTCAGTTTTTATATCATTGGAAAATGTTATATTTAAACAACAAAAAAACCTCATTGACAAAAACTAATTTCTTAATGTCTCAAATAAAAAAAAAACAACAACAGCATATGGCTCACACAACATGTCGACACTATATATTTTTGAACAGAGAAATATTTTTTTTATATTATTATTATTAGTCGAACACGATTGTATAAAAGTTCCGAAACAAAGATCGTACCAATGTTTGGAATCTCAACACCGTTCCATCAAGATAAGACGGTTACCGGCAAAGGCGACAGATTTACCACCATGCACGGTGCGGGTTTTTGTCTTCTTAAATTTTTACACGTCGTTTGAAAATGTGTTCATGTACCAATAAGGCATCGGCGGCTATCGATCGAACATAAAAGGAACAATCATCATTTTCACGCAGTGCCCCGACTGCTTGCCTGCTTGTCTGATCGACTTGATTGGTGTCAGTTTATTGTAAGTGATCAATCGCAAACACGTATCTAAAAAAGAGAAATTATTTTTCAATATTAAATAATTATTACCTTTTATATTATTAATATAGTGCACTGTAATATATTAGTACACACATGCACACATCTAAATTTATAAATTTGATGAATGTTCGAGCTTGTATATAGGAATAACGAAAATTTATTAGTGCTGTGAAATAACGTCAGTACTTTTTTCTTTGATGTTATAAATTCCTGATAATTTGCACTGTGATTATTTATGAAAGTTCTTTATGAAAAATAGGAAATATTAAGAAAAACAAAACGTACATTTTAAGAAATCAAATATTTAAAAGAAAAATGGATGGAAGACTCATTTCTAATCAACAAATTATTTAATTTATATATAGTGCTGCATCAAGAAAGAGAATAATAAATCTACAATTAATACACATACATCTCAATAAATCTTTACTGATATTTCTATATAATATTACAACTCGATATTTTGAGAGCATGATATTTTAAATACTTTTTTAATCATTTACAACTTTTAAAATAAAGTAAGGGTTGTTATTTGCATGTATTAGTAGTTTATATGTAGTACTGGCTTTAGTTACTATAACTATGTATGATTTTTATTGCAATGCATGATTTGATTTTATAATTAAAAGAATTATAAAATTAGTAAATAGACTTTTTAAAACACATACAATTCGACCTTTTTTTTAATAATTTACGGCTCGCATCTTTAAAAATTTCTGATTGTGTTCTACATCAGAGATTTACTTAAAGTTGTGAAGCATATTTTCTTGTCTTCTGTAGGATTTTTTTATAATTCAGCCAACAGAGTTTCAGAGTGTTCACAAAGATATCTTTTTGTGTCAATATTAATTTATTAGGTTGGTAGGAAAATAATTATGGTTTGTGTTTTCTGAATTCTAATCGTAAATTTTTCAATGAAAGTGTCATTTTATCGTGTTCATGTTAATATCATTTTAAAGTGCATTTTTTGGTCCGTGTTTTGGTTATCAATTTTGGTTTTATTATTGATTTTGCTTCAAATTGGTCTATTGAAATAAAGATGGAAAGAAAGCAAATAAGAAAAAAAATTTGTATGAATTAAAAACGGGTGGTGAGCAGCAGAAACTGCTCTTAAAATAAATGATGCATTTGGTGTGGGTACTGTTAAGGAACTAACGGTGTAATGGTGATTCTACAAAATTCATACTGGGGGCGAGAGCCTTGAAGATGAAGAAGATTGCAGGCATCCTTTTTCAGTTCATAACGATCAACTGAAGGCGTTAGTTAAATCAGACCACGCACAAAAATTCGAGAGCTTGCACAAAAGTGAGTTGTTAGTCATCCAACAGTTCTGGACCACTTAAAACAGTTAGGAAAATCAAAAAAGAGAAAAATATATATGAATTTGAAGATCATAAACCCACCTAATATATGTTTAATGGTTTCAACTGGATATTTTAATTTAATGGATGTATTTATAATATATACTAATAGAAATGTTATTTTTTTAAAAAATATACATTATATAGATTATTTTTTAGACCTTGAATAGAACTTGAATTATTATAAGAATATTTTTACATAAGATTGTGATAAAAATCTTTTTTTATTGTTACAATCCAATGTTCTTATTTTAAATGATTTAAGGAATATAAACATATTTTTTATTTATTCATTTATTGGAAAAAGTCTTTGTAAAAAAATATCATACTTCAGCAACACTTTTTGAAAGGTTTTAGAAATGAATCCCACAAATTTAAAACTTTTTTTTCCGTACATTGGCATAGTTTCATATACAATGTGTTTTTAGGAACATTTTTTAATAACCTCAGTGTTTCAACGTTCAAAACAATCGTTCCACTAATGAAGGATGATGTAGTCTGTGAACACGTCTTGAAACTTATCAAAAAAGATGAATGTGTTTCAAATTTTTACTGCACAAACGTGTAATCATTTTATATTCATTTTATTTTTGATGTAATTCAAAAATCTGTTAGATTCTTTCATGCTTAAAATTAACTGTAAAAACTATTGTAACCGTATATTAAATAATGAATAGAAATTGATTCCTTCATTGAATTTAGTAAAAAAATCTATTTTATAAACTCATCACGCGTATTTCTCTCTTGATTATAATTAATTTAGCGAAATATTTAAAAATAAATAATTAATATATTAACATTATTTTAAAATCTAAAGAATTTATACTGTGTTGCTGAAATATGATAATATATACTAATGGATGCTTAGAGCTAGATAAAAAATTGTCCATGTGTATATCATTTATAAATGTTCATTAAAATTTCTTTAATCACTAGTTATTTATTTCTCACTTCATAAATATACCTATTATGTTATCTTAATTCATTTATTATGTACATTTAATATAAACAAATAATTTAATTTAATTCAGTCTTCCTACAATTTTTAATTAGACTAACACTATTAAATAATTACACATTTGATAAGAATGCAAATGTTATTGTGCGCTTATTTCTCATTTATATTTCAAGGTAACATGTATACTTTATATAAAATATTATATATATATATATGTATGTATATTCTTTTTTATTTTTTATAAGTGAATTATATTCACATTATAAGAAATCGTATATCGCTTTTATAATTAGGTATTCAGTAGAAATTTCTTACTATTATGGTTGTTGCTTTTTACTAAGAAGAATTCTTTGTGAGCTGGAACAGTGCTCGAGAAATGACCTGTTGTGATATATCACACTATTATTTTTTAATGACGTTAAACTGACAACATGACGTGGTGACACAATACAAGTTTAAGTACAACCGACAACTATTTGATAAGTGGTGAAGTTAATGATTGTTGTCTGTAAATTTTTTACAAACATTTATTTAGTGTACTTTTTTGTTCTAACGGTTCTATGTCGACTTACATTACTGTATTTGGTTATTGTGCGTTTAGAAGAAACGTGTTATTATAATATTTAAAATTAACTTCATGCGAGTTTATAAAAAGTGTATGTGTGCAGAAATAGACAGATTTATTGATTAGTTTAACTTCAGTTTATTTAAGAATTAATTAATGTAGAAACATAATTTAATTTATTATAAAAGAGGTTTTAATTTAAGTATATGACAATTTTTAATATTAAATTAATTAAAGAGTGCACATACAACTATTATTCATTTTGATTTAAAGAATGAAAAGTTAGATTTATGATTTTATTATTGGTTTATATATTTGCTCAATGTTTATTTTATGAAACCTTTTATTTGAAGCTTTATTATTCTAAAAAAATCACAATTTTATGCTAGTTGTAGATCGTTTAAAAAATATTATAGTGCTTTCTGGTATAGTTTTGGAAACACTATATTTTGATGCTATAAAAGAATTAATTCTGTTTTATAACTGTTAATTTATGAAACATCGAATTCGCTTTGAGTTGAGAATCTTAGTATTTAAGATCTAACGAAATGAGTGATGAGTGATGTTCATATGTGTTTATGGCTATGAAAATGTTAACGAGACATTCGAGACCGACGTCTTAACACAAAACCATCTCTAGCAGCTGGTAACGTTTGTGCAGTTATAATAAAAAATAAGTGAAACTGAACAACATAAGAATGAGAAAAACACGTTTCAGACAATTCTTATCATCTTACAATAATTGAAAAGGAATTGCTATCAACTAACAGTTTAAAATAATTATAAGGATCTGGTCCATCTGGTGAACATGGTTTCTGATTACTGTGAGAACTGATTGATAATACTGATCTTCGTACATGACCCACATGCTCAGTAATCGGTTATACGAGTGAGGTTTTGCATGACCCACACGGTGAGTCATCTATCTCAAATGGGTTAATTTCCTATCTTTTATTAGAAAGATGATTATATGCTATTTGATTAATTTTATTGATATTAATAAAATTTATCCTTTCCGTATGAATATTTCATTTATTATTTATTCTAATTCATACAATCGTTATTAGTCTTCACGTATATGCAATTTTCTAAAATTATATTGCAATTATTTAATAGTGATTTTTAAATTTTGTAACTTTTAAAGAGAAAATTCCATATTAACACAATTTTAAAGTACTTTTTTTTCTAATAGACATAATTATCATATTTTTTGGAATATTTCATATGTAGTTTATTATATATGTTTTAGTGTTATAATTGATTTTTAGTAAATAAATTTAGATTTTGTAGTTTAAATAATTATTTGACAATGATTGATCACTTTTTCGATATTTAAGAAAATTTAGTATCTTTTTTCTTATTATTATGATATTCTGATTAATCATACACGATTACTGTCCTTAAATGCTTGATGATTTTATTAACGAATATGTTTAATTTTCGTAATGAGAATAATAAATTTAATTGTCTCTCGTTTAAATATAACCAATGATTGATAACTACCTTTGTTTATTAATATTTTTATTATATTCAATTGAAAGGTTAGTTTTAGTTTGTCATACACTCTTTTTCTCCAGTGTTAATGGACATGTCAGTATTAGATAGTTTAAATCCATAATATTTTCGTTAAATTTACTTGCTAAAGTTTCTTTACAATTAAAAATATGACAACAAAATATGGTTGAGAAGCATTCGACAGATATTAAAGCTTTGTCTTCATTCTCTTTTTCTAGAACCAGGATGTAATTTGATGTGTATCCGTATTTTGCTTCTTTTGTTCTTTTAAAGACGTTGTATACTTTTGAATTTTTTTATTGTCTATTGCTTTTCTTAGTCCAAAAGTCGGTATTTTAAGTTTATATTGATATTAGAGGTTTTTGGCTAGTTTACTTACTATTTTGTTATCTGAAATATTCCTATGACTTTTTATCCATCTAATGTGTACTATTTTACTGTTTTCAGTTTACTAATAAGAGATATTTTTTTAGTATTATATGGTTAATATTAGAGTAGATGTTTTTCCAAACAAGTATTTGTAAAATGCCTTTGAAACGGTAATACCTTGTTTATAATTATATATATATATTTTGTAAATATATATAATTTATGGAATTCATAATTTTATCATTTAAATATCAAAAAATACTTTTGTTTCATTAAATAAATTAATACCTCAAATTTTTCTATAAATTATTCAAACAGAAACTATAATTCGGTAATATATAATTGATATTTGTAAACGCGGATGCTCAACATGTACTTAACAATAAAATCAATCGGATTGTGTTGGAAACGTGTACGTGCTATAGAGTTTTTTTATAGATGAATGAATATTATGAGGATAAGAGATATGTAAATTACCAATAATAATATACTGTGTATTCGAATATATATATATATATATATATATATATATATATATATATATATATATATATATATATATATATATAAACTAATAATAATTCAAATAGTATTGAACTGAAATAGTAAATTAATACATTATTCTTGTTATTGGTATTATATTTCTTCGTAAATCAGTCAGTATTCAATTCTCAATATTTGACGGGACGCACGTTTAATCAATAACAATTACATTTCGTTAAAATTTACATATTTCTAAATATAGCTATATAAAGTTATGGGCGTACGATCGAAGGTTAAAAATAATTGTGTATAACGCGTGCATTGAAACAAAAACGTCGATGTTTTCGAATTGAAGACCGAGACGGTAATAGCATCATATAACGTTCAGAGAGAAGATTTCAGCATTGTCCTGTATTCCGTATTCAATGCCACACATCTGCACATTTCGTTTTATTATTGCTACCGTCAATATTAATTTTCCTTATAGAATATCGGTATTGTTAATTCCTAGTTATGATTGATACGGTCAAATAAAACAATACGGAATGCATAAATATGTATATAAATAAACTATTGGCATACCGAGCCGCAGATATTACTTTGAGTATTTAGAGTGGCCTTGTGTCTAGATCACGATTACCATGGACTGCATCGGCGTGCCTTACGTCACAGCACCGCGTTCTGCAAAATCTGTATCTGTTAGATGCGGCTCAGCAGCAGGTGCTCTCACGATCATCAACACAAATGAATTATATCAGGTCACCCTCTGCACTTCATACGATGATGCGCTTGTCTAATGCAAAATCAGTTCCCGTTGGCCTTCAATAATACATCGTAGATTGACGCATCTTACATCTGTTGCTACTGTTAATATATTTTCATTTTTCATTTATTGTGCTATATGCTCTTTGTGCGTCGTCATATTGCATTAAGATTGTGTCTTGATATTAACAATTAATGCGTTTGTTCATCTGTAATTAAATACGTATTTAGTTTATGAATAGTTACAGTTATTGATTTATATATGTATATAAAGATTTTAATAGATTTATGTAAATTGTTTATTGAAGATGTAAATGAAATTCCATTTATGTTTCTTCCAAGCGAGTCTTAAATTAATTTTACACACTTTAAACACCTGACAGTACTAAAAATAGTACGTTACAATGTTTTGAAATCAATATGTAATTTATATTTAATCCCGCTACATCATTCTTACAACATGTTAATAATTTTATATATTTTTCAAATTGTTTCAGTTGTTATTTTTGAAAATTTAATTAGTTTTCAGTTGGTATTTATCTACAGACTATTTTATTAAGAAGCAGTATATATTTATTGTAATGTGTTTCATGGATTTTTTCGAACCATATTGCTTTTCTTACATCATGGCGAAGTTCAAGGTTTTAATAGAAAGCCATATTTTATATTAATTGTTAAAAAAATGAGTGAGTAATCTTTATGCACTTTACTATTTAGTGTGGTTGATTACAAATGCATATTACAAAAAACAATGCTATAAATCTATAAATAGCCTCAGGAAAAAGAGGTTGTTTCGTTTGTTGAAATGTTATAAAACGTTTTAGTGAAGCAAATGAATTCGTATTAATTAATTGTCAATAATTTTACTAGGGATGTTCAATCAGAAATGTTTGTTGAAAAAGTATGCTATTCTCCTTTGAATTCATTCCATTCTTTTTCTTGTTAGAATTTGGGTGCCATACGCACTACCATATGCTAGCAACGGTTTCACAAGTTTCACATAAATTTTTTTCTTCACTTTTAAATTATAACCCTTAATTGCACTGATTACAAAATCTGTACTTTTATAAGATTCTCTTATAATATTAGTAATATTTCTATATAATAATAAAGACACCTACAATGGAATGCCTATATATTTGTCTGAATCACGACACTACATCTATTCCATATACAGAGTAGAATAAAAAATAAAATGGATTCATGTGTAATATTAGAGGCGTTTATAAGGACTTTATAGAATAATATAATTAGGATAATTAATATTGAATATGTATTACCAGTAAATACTAAATTATCTAAATTATTTGATTATTTTATCAGTGTTGAATTGCAGTAAATAAAATTATAAATGTATCAACTTCGAGAATTGAAGAAAATTATACGACGAAGATAATATTCTAGATGATATTTAATGTACAATCAAGTGAAGTTTGTAATGAACAAAAAATATCGTCGAGATAAATGTAGTACAAAGAAGAGAAGTATTATTATTTACTTTTATATCTTCTATTACTGATTTAATCACTAAGCACCATTAAGAAAAGAGGAAACAATTAAAGATTATTATATATTACAGATAAATGACTTTGTCGTAAAGGTTCTCTTCAAGATGAAGTGGCTAGTTCTATTTTAAACTAGAATATACATTTTATGCAATTTCAAATTGCAAAAAAGTACATTATCTCACTCATGTTACAATGTCAGGATTGAACATACACGATTTAGAATTAAACATGAGTATCTTGACTTTAAACAGTACTTTGTATGTTAAGTATATGTATATATATACGTGGGTTGTTCGATAAGTTTGGTAAATTTCTATGATATGTTTCCACCATTCATTTGGTAAAGTCACGACTATCAAGTGACAATTTTCAAACTAGCATAGGCGGAAGATCAGTCAGAAGCAACGCGTTATTTACGTTCTACAGATGTTTGAAGCGAGCATTGTAGTAGTTGCCGCAAAAATGGAAAAAACGAGTAGCCCTTTTTTCGTCGATTCGTTACCGTGGATGTAATATGGATCTACCACTGTATATCTGAGTTGAAGCAGCAGTCAAAGAAGAGGACAATGACTGGTGAAAGTGCGCCGAAGAAGACGAAGACCGTTTTTTGTCTGGGAAGGTGATGGTCACTGTTTTTTTGGGATTCACAAGGAATCATCCTGATCAGCTACTTAACGAAAGGAGAAACGATAACAGGAGTTTATTATGCAACATTATTGGATCGACTGAAAGGAGAGCTGAAACAAAAACGGCTAAGTTTGGCGCATAAGAAAGTACTCTTCCACCAGGACAACGCACATTCCCACAAATCGACCGTCGCAGTGGCAAAATTGCACGAATTAGGCTTCGAATTGATTCCTCATGCACCCTATTCTCCAGAATTGGCCTCGTGTGATTTCTTCCTCTTCCTAAACTTGAATATTTACCTCAGTGGGAAGAAATTCTTGTCGAATGAGGATGTTATCGCCGCCCTCAATGCGTATTTTACAGATTTGTTGAACCAAGTGTATAGCTCTTAATGGAGATTATGTCGAGAAATAAAATCGATTTTTTCCAAAAAACAATGTTTAACTTGCTTTTATACCATACTTATCAAATAACCCTCATATATATATATATATATATATATATATATATATATATAATAAAAAGTACTATGTCATTTCTCAAAAAATAATTCGTTGTTTATTTAATACTCAATTAGGAACAAAATAATCTAAATTATCTATTATTGTTCGAATAAATTGAATCATAATTAATTTATATTCAATAGATGTTTATTCAATACATCTAACATATATATATATATATATATATATATATATATATGTATGTATGTATGTATGTATGTATGTACATGGTTTGTATATGCACATGTACAGACATGTATCCAAACTGTACAAGTAATAAATTGCATAGTCATTTCAAAAAGTAAAACGACAGGTGTCAAAATATAACTTTGAATGATAGAAGAATGTAGTTACATATCTTCAGAATGTATAATTGAATTATTTACTTATTTATACGGTTCTCAGCTGTAGGAACGGTAGCGTCACTTGATAAAATTAGAACTTGTTTCTATTGATTAAGGAAAAAACAAACAATAATACTTTAATACGTTTTTGCACGATCATTACTTGATTCAATCGGTTACATCGCGAACATTATTTACATTATACGATGATCAGGTTTGTGATATATTCTCTGTTACATACATCTATAACGTATGCAAAAAGATTAAATGCTATATAATTTTACCTTGGCCGTCTGTATGATTAAATAAACTATTTTGTTTTTATCCTATCTTCTACTTATTTATTAATATTGTGATATATAATTATTATGAAATATTCCAGTTTTAAATTGTTATTATTGATAGTTTTTGAAAAGGTCATAGCTAGGACGAATTGTAGTTCATATTTCGCTCATTTCTTTTTCGTATAATTATATAGTTTTCGAATCACTAATACACAAATCAACAGTAGCTTTGTGTGAAGTAAATATTTGTTTTACAATTATTAAAGTTATATATTTGTGATTTATTTTATATTTATATTTCTAATTCTTTTTTTAAATAATAACAAAGATTATACGTTAATTAATAATATATTAGTACAAATCTCTAGATAATTCATATTTTTAATTTATCAATATTAATTTTTTAATGTAAATCTATATGCAAAATGTATAAAAGTGTATTTTTTTGTTTGAAGTATGTCATTGAAATATTTTTATTAATTCTATTTTTATATAAACAATTTTACATCTTCTATTTATTTATAAAACGTTATAAAATTATAAAAAATATTCAGCAAATGTTTATTTTTATCAGTTGTTATTATTCATATTATTTGCATGTCAGTAAGAATATTAGTTCCAATTAAAAAAAAATTAATGTATTTATTAAATAGTTATATATTATCATTTGTGTTGTTAATGTGAATGCGTTTCAATTGAAATCGAATTAATATTAACATACCTTTTAATCTCAATTGTGTGCTGTGTGTTGAATAAAATGAAAATAATATTACAAAAAGAAAATTTAAAAAATGTATACATGCAGTACCATATATGTTCAACTCATCATGATCATAAAACGTGATGTTTTCAAACTTTAATTGCAATTTAAAATTATCTCTAAGGTGCAACATGTTTCAATAATGCAGTTTATTATGTTTGTTTCTATGTTACATTATACACAATTGTGAACATTTACCTGTCAGCTATACTAATTTTGATATCATCATCATTATCATTTACAACTGTAATATTTAACCATACTGCAAGAAAGTATTTTTCAATTGCTTTTATCTTATCTTTTTTAATGCGGATCTGAAATGATCTCTATATTTTATAAAATAAAACCACATTCTTTTTTTTTAAATTAACAAATAGATATAATTTATTACACACTATTAACGTTTAGAAATTTTTGTTTTATAAATACTTCAGCTCGTCCAATATTTTTATTTGCACGTAAATTATACAAAAAGTATTAAAATAACTTGAGGTAATTTATTGAATTATAAATGGTTATACAGTTAAAAGTTTTTTTCATTACGATTGATATTAATGGGTTTTTTATATTAACAATTCAATATTTAAATCAAAGTTTATTTATAACTACATATATTTATATATATATATATATTCGAATGCATATTTATTTAAAGTCTGTTAAAAGCAGCATAAATCTCCGATTACGTTCTATCATTCAGTAATATTGCAAAACCACTCAACACATCATTTTATAAAATTTATTTTCATTAATTTTTTAACTAAAATCTAATTCAAAAACTAATAGCATATATTAATCTCGAGATTAATTAGCTGAAGGTGTGTGTTCAACACTTTTAAAAGAAACTTTTCAAGATGATGGGTTTATTTATTAATTTATTATTTCATATTAATTTTACAGAAAGTTTAATTAATGGGCGTGTCGTACTGTTATATGCACTCAATTCAAACCACTCGTTCCTCGACACAGGGAATTTACGGCAAATATGTAGACTAATTGAATGTATTCTTAGGAGGAGCTATACTTTTTCAGAAAAATATTACGAATGAAATTGATATTCTGTGTTGAATTATACATAAATGCTATGTATATGTTATGGATAAAACTTATCAGTGGTTAATATTTTGAAAATGTACTCTTTTCTTATTATAAAAATGAGTTTCTTTAAAATTTTTTATTATTAATATTTTCATTGTATTAAATTTCATTCAAAGTAATATTTATAGTTATTTTATGAATCTTTTGGAATAAATTGATAGCTTTTTATTTTTTAAACTACTGAACATTTTATGTAATAATCAACTCTTCAAACAGTATCCAATATTAAAATAATTATTTAATCAATAATGGTATAAGAAAACTTTAGGATATTTTATCTCTTACTTTTTTCGAGAAATGAAAAAAATGAACGAGATTTTTGAAAAAACAATTAATTATGAAACGTTTATTAATTTCCTGATTAAGAACAGAGTTTTTGACGAATAATTAATAATTTAAATAAGAGCACCTCAAAAGACTTTTGTTGAAAAATAAATTAAAAATAATATTTCTTCTCTTAAAAAGGGCGTTGCTAATATATTTATTTTTCATTTAGAATAATGTGAATTAAAAAAATCATTTATTAGTTATTAAACTATATTAATATATATGTATATATATATATATATATGTATATATTATACATACACGTATAATGTTTTGGAAAAATATAATTTGTACATTGGAACTAATCATAACCAGTGTATAAAACATTAATTGTAATTTGCAAATGATTCACGATGATTTAATTTACTATAAATATTTTAAACACAAAACTTGATGAAATTGCTGTTGAAATCAAATGATTAATAACGAAACGTGTTTTTAATGTATTTATTTAAGACACATGCTGATAATTAATTTTTCTCTTAAATATAGCTTGGAAATATTTTAGATTAAAAACAGACTGCTGAATGGATATGATTCAATTAAATTTGTCCAAATTACAATTTAGATCGAACGAAAAATGTAAATGCTATTAACTTAAATTAAACACTTTTGCAACGAATATTAAGTTTATTGATTTACTTTGAAATATATATAAGTTTTATTAGAATTTGCAAGTAGATTCTTTATAAGTTAACTGATATAGAATTTTAAATTGTATTTAATTATATTTTTTTATTATATTTTGCATTGATTAAAGGGATATTACTGTTATATATATAAAGCATAAACTTACTAATTCTTAAATAATTACAAATTATACTACATTTGAAATCATAATTAAGTGTTCTTAGAAAATTTTATATAGATTCAGTTTAATTGATCATTAGGTACTTTAAACTGTATTTTTTGATACAGTTATTACTTACACACACCTCACGCATATACACATACATACATATATACACACACATATATATATATATATATATATATATATATATGTACCATCATTTATCATTCCATTTGTTTTTATTATAACTTTTGAACCAACGAAGAAACAACACAAACTGAAAGTTTAATTCAGAATAGTTTTATTATCAATTTTTGAAAATAACATCAAACAAGCCCTTTCTACGGCATGTACCATGCCTCTATCCTGATTTTGTTGTGGCAGAGCGGCAATTTCGTCTCGAATGTTTTGCTTGAGGTCTTGTAGAGTACCTGGCTTGTTGATGTACACTTTTGTCTTTAGATCACCTGAAAAAAAGACCGGGGTTGTTAAATCTAGTGAATTTAAATCTTCGATTTCGAGATTATGCGGTTCAGGAAAACTTTCCTTAATACGTCTATTGTCATGCGAGCTGTGTGGACTGTGGCACCGTCCTGTTACAACCACATGTTTTGTAGGGCCAGCCTGTTCAGGCCGGGTATCAAAAAGCCTTGTATCATGACTCGATCGTGGTCAACATTAATTTTAATTCTATTTTTTAGCTCATTTTCGATGAAATATGACCCTAGGATGTTAAGGTATCATTTTACACCAAAATGTTACCTTGTTAGGGTGTAATGGCCTCGAGTGATTTTTTATATAATTTACCTTCTCCAAAACTTGAAAATTTGTTTGTTGACCAAATTATTTAGCTCAAAGTGAGTTTCGTTCAATATCAATGATATTAAAGAAAAATTAACGATTTCGGCATGAAGATTTAATAGCGCTTCATAGTAAATAAGACATGTTTGACTATCAGTCGAATTTAGTTTTTGAAAAATCTGCATCTTATAAGCGAACAGTATTATTCTATGCAGGAACGATCTTAGGATACCTAACAGTTCTGAATTTTATCTCAAGGATGTTTTTTAGAGCTTCTTGCACACTTTCATCAGTATGCGAAATATTTGGCAAAGATCGGCTTGTGCAGAGTCTTCATGTATGCCTCCGATCACCACTGGTTCTCATCTGGTCAAATCGAGCCACTAACTGTCGAATGTCTGAGCATTAGGCACATATTGTTGAAGAATTACCTTCGAAATCTTCATTGCTTTGCTATAGTTAAAGAATTCTTTCCAAAATAAATCCTTATTATTCCGGCGCGCTCTTCAAAAGGGTACCGAGTAGTCTTTTAAAAATTTTTGAATTGCTCTTTAATAATCTTGAAAGGAAATGGCAAATAAATTAAAATAAAAAAGTTATAAGCGAAAAAAATAAGATAAAAAGTTTATACCTAGCATATAAACATATATGTCTGTATGTATTTGAGATTATATTTTTATTTGATTTCGTTTTTAAGGACCGAGCATAACTATAATGTTTTTTTATTAACAGTTTCAGTAAGAGATTACCCTATTATTAAAAAAAATGTTACTACAGTATCGATTTTGTACTATTTTAAACACGTTAATACTGTTTAAATTTTGCAACAAAAATATACCGAAATAGTCCAAATATTAGCTGTAAATTGAAGAATATATGTTTATGTAAGGTGTTTTTAAATCGTTGTATGAAAAAGAAATGTTAATACTTTTTATATGTAATAATAATTATTAATGACATTTACATCCACTTTTACATTTCATAAGTTCATCAGAGTTATATTGCAATCAACAAAACATTTATGCCTTTTTTGACGATGCCGGTTTTTTAATGCGATTTATTCAGAACAGTCAATTTACAACGACAGAAGATCATTATATCTTTTTGTTGGGACATTTATAAGCTGATTTCCTTTAAGTTTAACCTTCTGTCTGAATATAACGTATGAATCGTATGATATTATAACGAAAATGTCATTGTTATTAATTAAAATTGTATTTAATATTATATTTCTAGAAGATATATTTATCAACAAGTAACCGCAATTTTTTTTTTCATTTTAATAGTAAAGAAAATACATGAATAATTCTGTAAAAACCGAATATCTGTAAGATAATGTCAAAATAATACTAAATAGAAAAAATGATGATTCATTGATACTTTTATTGATATTTTTCTTAGATATATCAATCAATTTATTTTAATATACACTCATATTAAAAGCTCTCTCTTCTCTATCTATCTATCTATCTATATATATATATATATATATATATATATATATATATATATATATATATATATAGAAGATAGATAGATAGATAAATAGGTAGAGAAAGAGATGGATAGATAGATAGACCGATAGAAAAGAATAGATTTTTTATTTACTGATGTATTTTTTTTAAATAATTTCTACATTGTATCATGTGAATCGTACCAGCATGAGAATATTATTAATTACTTTCAAAAGAAATATGTGGACACCAGCATCATCATATTGTCACACAACCGCAATTATTCAACATGTATGAACAGATGACCGACCACCTGATTGTCTTTCATAGACATTAACTTGTAAATAAAATCAATTACTGCAGACAGCATTCGCTGTACTAAGATTAATACTGATGTAACACAGGTGTATGCTCCACATTTAATTCTAAATACTAATTACTGAAGACAAATCACTGCACTAGCATAGATTTATGATTTATTTTTTTGCTCTCGAGCACACGTATAATCTAAACTAACATGTCTTCTTTGTTGAACAATTTTTATGATTAGGTGACGTACCAGTATTCATTTATATTAATTAATGGTGTTATAGCATGTAAGTTAATAATCGAAAATGTGTATATTTCGTGTACAACTTCGAAGAAAAATGAGTCGAATAAAGATGTGGCAGTTTCCATCAATTTGTAGCGAATATAATTGTATTAATTTCTGGTTTCGCTTGAATTTCATAAATAAGTCATCAAGAACCGTTATATAAAATTCACATACATAATCGTTTACACGTAAATATTTTATATAAATTAAAGCTGTAACGCGCCTTAATCTGCACGTTATTATATTAATTCGATCTTCAGTCATTAGAGCGTGAAAATCCCGAAAATATTATCTTAAAATCGAAAGAAACACCGAGATTGTATTTCGTACACGTAGTTAATTATATACATAATATAAAATTAATTGAGGTACATATTATTTTGCGCTCTACTCGAGTTATATTCATAATACTCATTTTATCGTTGACCTAAAACTGACTGTTGCGTTCAAAGTTGATATAAAAATAGATAGTAAAAAATATAAGCACATAAATAAACACACAAATAAACATAACATTCACAGACATTTTAGACGTAATCATTTATTAAGTGTTGTAGTTGATTACAAAAAGGATGGCCTAATATCAAGGATAAGCGTCTTAACAATGGGTTGATTAAACAGGTATAGATGTGCTGAAATCAATAAAATAATAATAATAAAAAAGAACATATTTTTATTGCCGGCTATAATTATTGAATGCAGCAGCGTGAGCATGCAAAGTGCCTTTCTAAATAGTGAAGATGAGTACATATTGTCAAGGACAATTTTGATACTCGCTGTATTGATATTAAATTTAATGAAGATTGATACTATTTTAATAATTTGAGTAAATTGGTAATTGAAGGATAACTGTTATAAATAACAATGTAGCGAGCTGAGTATATTCTCTCTTTATTTATGAAAGAAGAACAATGGACACGTTTGATATTCTTATATACTTTTTTAAAAAAATCTACAAGATATTGATTTGTATTTTTTGTTTAAATAAACGAACGTTGAAATTTTCAACATTCATTTTACAAATATGTAATTAATTTATTAGATTGTGGCACGTTTGATTCAAATTTAACATATAGGTTTGCAATGTAATTAAAATTTGTCGGTTGAATTAACTTACAAGCAAATATTAATTAAACGAATGTCAAAATATAATTCTAATTAAAGAAATATTTTGTATACATTTTGTTTAACAAATATATCTATACGATTCTACATCAATATATTATTTAATAATATAAAAGTTTTGTTGTAATAATACAGTAACATTCAGAGAACACTATAATATGCTGTCATTCGTTTTGTATATTATATGAAAAACTTAATCTATGATGAATTGTACATTCGAGTTGAAAACGTGTATGATTTTCAAAGCTTTATAATCTCATGTAATCCATCATAAATTGCACCAATTAAGAAACCGACATAGTTCGGTTATTTTTTTTATCTCTACTGTATGTAATGCTGACTGGCAAATCAAGGCTATCAGAAATAAAATAATCCGATTAATTCACTGTATTAAATAGAAAAGCTACAATAGTACGCTTTTTGCTTATTATTTACAAGGTTGTTTATATATGCACATCATGTTTTTAATCACATATATCACTTTTATGATTAGAACTCAAATGTGAATTTCGTATAATTAAAAAATTGAGTTAGTAGAACATCACATATTATAACGGCAAGTGTTTCTTTTTTATGAAATAACTTGAATTTAAAATACATCTTTTTTAATTTTATAATATAATTAGATGATGCTCCATTATAGTATATATTTAATTAGATTCTGCAAACCCAAGGATATGATGAAAAAACTTTGTTAAATAATAATAATCATGTTAGTATTTTCATTGATTTTAAGAATATTTTAACATACACTAAGAAAATATTCATGAAAAATGACTTTATTTGTAAGGAAAATAAAGTATGTTCACATCAAAATACTAATTTATTTGAAAAGTTTTGATGTTAATATAATCGTCCACTTGACTTTTTACAATTTAAAATAATTATTGTAATTATTTTAATGGAGTTTTTAAATGAATTAAAAAATGTATTATGCGATATAATTTAAAATGTTCTTTATTTAATTTTACTTTGTAGAAATATGTTTTGTGTTTTTTAAATGCTTCATATATGATTTCTATAATAAATTTTGAATGATTATTTAACTTTTTTTAACGACTACTCATTCATAATTTTTAATGACTACTCATTATTTAAAATAATTAATATGAATTTAATTTTATGTTTTAATATTTATTAATTACATCCATTTTTTAAAACAGATTTAACCTCATTAATGCACTAATTAATAAATTTTTAGAATACTACCCTGATCAAAAAGTCTTGAAATTTTCTATTTTAAAAGAATCACGTTAACCCAATGTTATTTTTTTAAAAATGATAATGTTGGCAATACTTCCAATGTAATCTATACTAAAAAATATTGAGCTCTTTCAAATAATTTGTGAACAGCTGATGTTTTTGTAAAGTAATATTTGGTGTGTTAAGTGAATTTTACTATGACTAAATTTATTGAACCATTCGGATGATTGCTACTTTGTTTTGACATCAAACCAACTAAATTCGCAGACCACCGGGAGGTTCAGCACCTACTCACTTCGCTAGCCCCCCGGATTAGTTCACTCGATCTCCTTAGTGTCATCAATTTTGAAATGAAAAATGAAAAACGAAACTGAGATATTGTTTAATGATATTTTTTTTTGATTTTAAATGAAACAGTGAAAATAATGAAACTGAAAAGAAAAAATATTTTAACTTATTATAAACTTATTCTAAAACTTCTGTGTACATGATATTCTTAATTGATTTGTGTTGTTTTTACATCGATACTTGATACTCTGCTTAGAGGTACATCTGGAAAGACCAACACAACTGGTCGTCCTCGAATACTGTTTCATTAGAATCGACGAACATGTCGATTCGTGAAACATCGGAAATAATCGGGAATGGAAATGGTTAATGTGCTACTTGTAGAGTGTAGTGGAGGGAGCGGAGTTGCGAGGAGGTGGTCTGTACGAAAAAAAATTGTTTTATGGAAATGTTACGATGGAATTATTCTTTATACATAGAAAGACTAGTATACAATAAAATATATTAGTACAGATCAATGCACAAAATCATTATTTAATAAAATAATTAATGATAAATTTTCAAGTTGTAATAAAAATACAAACATTTTAATAATATTTAATGGCTCGCAACTAGAAAAAATTACACAACTTCGTATACAAAAACCAGATGAATATTTTTAAATAAAATAATACTTGACCTCTATTTTCTATTCTAAAATATATCGAAATAAAACGAATCACCTTAAATGTTACTCAGCATTCATTGAATTAAATAAATAAGATTATGAATTTAAATATTTTTCAATCTTATTAAAAATCTGATACTATTAGAATTAGCTTCATTTCAGTAAAAACAACTGGCCGTGCCTGAATACTGTTTCAATGAAATCGACGAATGTGACGATTTATGAAACAACGGAAATGATCAGGAATGGAAATGGTTAACGTGCTACTTGTAGAGAGTAAAGAGGGAGAGGTGTTACGAGGAGTTGTTATGAAAAAGAAATATTTAATGGAAATTTTACGATAGAATTATTTTTTATTTATAGAAAGATAATATCTGTGATACATAGGCAATAATAAGATCTGTGATGTTCTTTGATATATATATATATATATATGCTTATTTGTGACTGAGTAAGTAACAACGTAGTGATTTTTTTTAATTAAATTACACCTTTAAAATATGATCTTTAACTGCGCTAACATTTTTTATATTCATGTATGTGAGATGAACCTGTCCAAGATGATAAAATTCTAACTTTATATCAAATGCATTCAATTCAAACGTAAATGCATGCCGTTGTTATGAAAACACGAAAGTCTCATTAATACGTTATCTCAATGTGCTATAATATGTGTACGGATATGTTGATACAAAGTGCTGTTGTACATTTGATGGGTTTGTAAAGAATTTCAAAAATTGGAAACACTCCAATGTGCAGTTGTATTTTTACTTTTATGTCGACAAAATGTATATATTGGAGATATACATTCTACGAATGCATAATAAATATTTTTTAGCACGTGTTTTATGTCCACGAAATGTATGTTGTTTACAAGTACGGCGGATGGTTACAATAACAGTGTGTTTATATATATATATATAAGCTCATGTATGTGGAAGGATGTGTATGCATATAACATATAAGCATACAAAAAAACGGAGAACTTTATATTTCCAGTAAACATGAAAATTAACATTAGAAATCTCATGGCTTTTTAATAATTTATTTCTGAAAAATTTATAATCTTGAATAAGGTATGAACACTTTTTATCAAATTTTCTATTAAATACTTAATTTATAATATGTAGATTTAAATTCAATAAACTGTGGAATTTTTTATTCATTTTTTCTGTTAAAATCAACAAATAAAATTATAATTTATAGGTATAGACTTGTTGAGAAGGAATGAGATAAATTTCTTTCAAGGTTGTTCTTGATTTCATGGAACTTGGAGCATTTAAGCTTTTCCAGTAACTTTCTTTTTAATTTTCTGAAGCCGGTCTCTTAGAATTAATGATTGATTTCAAGATGGAATAACGACACGAGACAAGCGATCATTTTTATTTATCAATATGTCATACTAAAGTTTATATTCTAATAAAAATAATGATTTTAGGTAATAAAAGCGATTCTTGTTATTTTGTACAATTGAAGTACTATTTGTGGTAAAGCAATAGAGTGCCGATTATATTTTCATAAATAAATTATGTTCGAAACACCATATAGACTTTTCTTTATAGAAATGTTTTACAATTGCTAATCGTTTAAGTGGATTTTGTTGGAGATATCTTTAAACTTTGAGAATAGCGATATTGCCATAGAGATACTTATCAATGATAAGTAGATAATGAGCAATTGTTGAATATTTTTCTGAAAAATATTTTGTTGCGTTTGACACACTGATTTAATTTTTGAAGTGAATTCAACCAGATTGTTAATAATGTCGTTAAATATTAGATTGGTAGGAAAATAATTGCGGTTTTCGTTTTCTGAATTCTAATCTTAATTTTTTTCATTAAAAGTGGCATTTCATCGTATTCATGTTAATATAATTTTAAAGTACTCTTTTCTGTCTGTATTTTGGTAAAATCGACTATGGTTATATTCTTAATTTTAATTTAAATTGGGCTATTGAATTAAACACGTAAAAGAAGCAAATAAGAATATTTTTTGTATCAGTTCAAAACGGGTGATAAAGGGTGGGAAACTGCTCATAAACTAAACGATGCTTTTGGTGTGGATACTGTTAAGGAATGTACGGTGTAATGGTAGTTCCAAAAAATTCGAGACGAGAGCCTTAAAGATGAAAGTCGCGGACGTCCTCCTTCAGTTCATAACGACCAACTGACGGCATGAGGGTGTTTTGAGCGGTTAATTGGCAAAAATGTGTCGATTCTAATGGTGCTTACTTCGGTTAATAAAGTTAATTATAATTGAGAAAAATGTATATGAATCTAAAGGTCATAAACCGCAATTATTTTTCTACCAATCTAGTATATTATTAATTAAAATAAATTTCTGTTATAACATGAATTCATTAATACTATATGATTATTTTTTTATAAATTTTCAAGTAATTAACCTTTTTATAATCTAAAAAATATTTTTTATTTAAATTTAATTTTAAAAAAAATTATAGTTGTTGGATTTATTATTATCTGAATGAATATTTCTTTTAGGTATTCTTTATTATTGTTTAAAATTTACAGGTGATTGGCCCACAGCGTCTGTGATATATATATATATATATATATATATATGTATATATATATACTTAATTAAAGTAAGAGTGATATAAAAGTTCATAATTAAAGAAAATTATAGCATTTTCATATACATATAAATTATATTAAACTATATTTCTTTAGAAATTTGTAATGATTTATTGAACATTTCCACGTAGAGGATATGGTTCTCACGGTCGTTCAACATGAAAAAAATATTTTAACATTATAAATATAACCATATTTCTAATATCTCTTTCACAATTTCATATATGCCATAAAACCGCATAGATTTCTCTGCTACACAAACGTCGCGTTATTTGAAAAAGATGAACATTTTTTCCGAAATACAAGGATACACCTACTTATTCGAACCATTAACTTGTTTATCTCGCGATGATTACTCCACTAATATGTGAACAGATTTGCTGATCTTTATTTCACACGGTCAGTGACCCTCGTTTAAACCCATCAAAATATCATTTGAAATTCAAACTGTCATATAAATTACATCGAGAAAATGGTCATTAAAAACTATGTATAACTTACAGTCATATATTTCCAGTTAAACACTTTTTTTTACAAAATATAAGAGGTATTTAAAAATCAGGGCACCATAAATGTGTAGCTAATGGCCATCGTTGCAATTAGATACGTTGACCTACTGTTATTGGCCAGTCATCAGTAACTTACTGAGTTGATAATCCGTTCAAATGCAGAAATAATATCACTACCGCTTATTACCTATACAACGTGTGCGTAATGATGCGTTAACTCAAAAAAATCAACGTTGTGCACCTCTGATTTACACGGTAGGTAATTATGTTGCGAGACCGTGTGAATTTTTAATGTATGCTTTCAATTTCAACAAATTAATCTATACATGTAACGACAGTTGGTTTATATGATAGAACGGTTTTACTAATTATATTTATTTTTAGTAATTCTTTTCTAAATAATTTTCATACATAAATAAAGATTTATATACCGCAATTTATGTAGTCTGACGATTTAATGTAAAAAATAATCATAATGTGTATATATAATATGTTATATTGAAGGTATCTACCCATATATAGATAAAATTTCTAGGAAAAAAAAACATGATTTTCGGAACAAAAATTTAATGCCTTCGAGTTAAATAAATTAATATAAAGAATGGTAAACGTGAGAGATATATTTTAATTAGTAGATTATTGGTATATTGTATGTAAAAACAGTTATTTTTTCTGGAAAATAGTAACAGAGAAATTTATTGTTTCTTTTCAATTATTTTTTAAATTGCAATATTCATTATTGAAATTTAAAGTTTTATTTTAATTAAAAGGGTTAATTTAACAACAAAATAATATTTTTTTTATTTTATACCTCTTTAACCCATTCACTGATAACTACGAGATATCTTGTAGTAAGGGTATATACCGCGAGTACCATCTTTGAAATATCCCCTAGTTTGCGCTATAAGTTTAAATTGAATTGATTTGCATTATGGATTTTCCCTATGAGGAGTATTACACATCTGTATTATTGATTGTCGCCAGACGGGATTCGTTAGGCGACGATCATTGTAGAATGAAACAAAATGAAAAGAGAACTTCTATGTGAAAAGTTTCATAAAATAAACGAGATATCTAGTAGTTTTTTTCTTTAAATCATTATATATGTCATTCAAAGACTATATCTGCAACTAATTAATATTAAATTTTAAAATATTTCATTGCTTCCTTTAAAATAAACGTTTAAGTCCCCGGGCAAGATGTGCTTCATTTTCTCGGCAGTGAATGGATTAATGAGTCAAGAATCTTAAAAATATGTTTTCTTTTTTAATTTTGTAACTTTACTATTAATACAGTATAGTTTTCGATTTTTGACTAAAATATCTATTAATTTCAATAAGATTTTTTTAATAAAAGACATAAAATTATTACATCATTATTTGAAAATCAAAAAAGGTTGTTAAAAATTGAAATATTTTTATAAATTAATAACTTTCATTACTCAACACTTATTATTAATATCAAGTTAATATTTAATATCAAGGCTAATAATTTATGTAACGATATGTAATATTAATTTGTTACATATTATTATTTTATTATAAACATTAAGGAATAATTAGACTTGTATATATTCGTATTTCGTATATATTTTTTATCTTAGAATTGTTTGTGTTTTCTTAATCTTAAACCTGGGATCCTATTGACATATTGTAGTGTTGGTTTTGGTTTTTGTCAATTACACACATTTTTATCTTCTATTACAACGTATACATGTCCTGATCGATAATGTGTAAGACCGCTAGAAAAATACTTTATGATATATTTATAGTTCGAAATGTAATACTTCAAACTTAAAAATGAATTTTATTTATATTTATGCTTAGTTTATATAATTATACTATTCGAATACAATATAATGATAACTATGTATATATATATATATATATATATATATATATATATATATATATATATGTATATATATATATATATACAATAAAGTAATTTAAACATCTCTGAAAAAATAAGAATCGATGAACTTTCACTTTATATTATGAAATTAAATGTAAATTAATAAAAAAAAACAGAAGACGTTGTAATCTTAAATATAATAAATCATTCTTTATTTTTTATGATTATAGGAAATATAAAGTTGAAAAATACGCGTTAAATTAGTTCTACTTTCAAATTTAAAAATGTTTCAACAAAAAATTCCAATAAATCACCTGTAAAGAAACACATATTTTTTAGATAATATTTTCGTATTATTAAAAAAATATTTGAATATACTATCTTATTTGTTATTCATATATATCTCAACTATAATTAATCACTGTTCTAGTATTTATTTTGTTATTGATTTATTATTTGTAGAAAATATCAATATTTATTTTTAATAATAAACTTAATATTCGTTTTCAAGATCTCGACAGTATTAATTTTTTTTAATTTGTTATTTTTAACAAGTTTAAAATAGATTTTAGTGAACGGTATGAAAAGAAATGCTTATAAAGAAAACTGGAACAATTCCATGAAATAACCTTGAGAGACTATGAAATCTTATTTACTGTAAAATGTCGTCGTGAGTATTTTTCTAATTATCATAAACAATTCATATAATATTAGAATTTACAACATATAATTGATTATTAATTGGATATTTCATGTACTTGATAAACTGGTATAATTAAACAACAAGAATGTTTGAAATTGTGAAGATTAGTCTTATGAAAATAATATAGATATGTGTACAAATATGTGTATCTATATTATATATAAATATGTTTTTATGTACAATATTATTTATAGATGATATCATGGTTTTAAAAAATGTAGGTTATTTATTGTTTTATTAGTTTTTACTTATATATATATATATATATATATATATATATATATATATATATATGTAAATATGTGTGTGTGTGAGACTATTAAATGTTCATTTTAATAAAAAAATAACTTATTAATCGTTTTTAATAATATTTTGCTAACAGTTTTATTTACAAAAATTAATTTTTATATAATACAAGATTTATTTCCGAGTGATAAAAATAGGATATTTAAAAAAAATAAATATAAAAAGTTTTCTTGGAAATAAAAGCCATTAACTTATTTTAACTCTTTGATTTAATAAAATTATTTTATAAAAAAAACTCTACTGATAGTAAATATCCATAATTTGTTTAAAACAAATACAAAGTAGTATTTATTAGAATTTTTTTCTACTTTGTTTTCTAAATTACTGACATAGTTAGATTTCTATACTCGTATCAAAAAAAGTCTTGTTGAACGATCAGATAGATACATTAGGTTGGTAGGAAAATAATTGCGGTTTTTGTTTTATGAATTCTAACCTTAATTTTTTTCAATGAAAGTGTCATTTTATCGTATTCATGTTAATATCATTTTAAAGTGCATTTTTCGGTCTGTATTTTGGTAATATTAACTTTGTTTTTATTATTAATTTTGCTTCAAATTGGGCTACTGAATTAAAGATAGAAAAGAGGCAAGTAAGAGTAATTTTTTGTATGATTTTGAAACGGATGGTAGAGCAGCAGAAACTGCTCCTATACTAAACGATGCTTTTGGTGGTGGGTACTGTTGAGAATCATACGGTTCAATGAGTTCCAAAAATTTCGTGTTGAGGACGACAGCCTTGAAGGTAAAGGTCGCTGGAGTCCTTTTCAGTTTATAACAACCAACTGAAGATGTTAGTTAAATCAGTACCACGCACAACAATTCTAGAGCTTGTACAAAAGTTAAGCGTTAGTCATCCAACAGTTCTGGACCACTTAAAACCACTTAAATTAAAAAATGTGTATGAATTTGAATGCCATAAACAGCAATTACATTCTACCACACTAATACATCACTTTAATTTTTATATTATTCCATTTATGCTAATTTTTTTATAGTATTAATGAATATTGTATAGTTTAACTACTCTTATTTTGTTAAATATAAAATAATGCAAAACAATTTTTTTGAAGCGTTTTTATATCAGTATAAATGGGTTTATGTACAAGTACTAATTTAAAAAGAAAAATAAAATGAAACTTTTCGATGTACGTATATTCAAAATTTATAATAATTATTTGGGTATAAATAATAATTAGTCAGTGTTAATATTATAATTGAACATTTGTTTCAGTGAAGCAAAATTTTTGGAAAAATGTGTACACTATTTTATGAAAATGTTACGATGGAATTATTTTTTATATATAAAAAGATTATTCTATAATAAAGAATCATTTTTTTATAAAATTTCGAAATTACCTCAATTGAAATATTTAAGGAATTTAAAACATAAATTTAAATTATGAACTTATTGTGTGTAAAAATATTTAGGTATTTAATTTTTATCGTTTAATAACAAATTAAGATATTGAATGCATATTCTTTTTGAGAAATTTTTTCAAATGATAAAAAAATATAGTTATATATATATATATATATATATATATATATATATATGTATATGTATATATATCGTATATAATTGAAATAAAACCAAGACAATTACTGGCGAACGAAAACGATTTATAGATAGGTGTGTAATAAAGTGCTTTTGAAGGCTAAGGACCTTCTCTGTGTCTAATGTCATGCTAGAAAAAGACTATCACATATTTTTATAAAACGATAATCTCTTATTGAAGAGCGTTAGAATGATTCTAATGCCAGTACAAAAACTGAAGAACTCTTTCGTAATTTACTCAAATTTAATTTCATCTTTAATAAATAAACGTATTTTTTCAAATGGCGTTAAGTCACGTTATGTCATCATTTGCCTTTTAATATACTTTTATTCTTCCGACACAAGCGATAACGATGAATATATTCAGTTTTAAAATCGGACGAACATAATGTTTTGAAGGGCATTTTATTTCAGTAGAATTATCGTGGGAGTGAACTATGTTACAATCTTTTACAATGAACCGAAAAAGACATGAATGTAAAACACACAATCGATATCGTACATCGAACGTTGTAATTGAATGCACATGCTTTTGTAAATTAGTGTAATAACACTTACAGCATGATGAAAGACTGATGGACGGCCGTCATAATTTAACTTGGCAATTTTTCATTGAGGTAATTTTCATCATGAAATTATCTGTTAACAATTTAAATGCATCGCTGTCATGAGAGCAACTCTAATAATAATGTAGTTATTTTTGAAACACAAACCTTTATCTGTCAAGAACTATTTAGTCTTTAAAATCTACCACACAAAATAATATTTTGTAACGTAATTGAAACAACATAATTATTGTTTTGCGCATAATAAGTATTTAATTGGACTAACATTTGATTGACTGTTTAATTTTGTAATTGTTTCTCATTTATAAATCCAGAAACAGTATATAAACTTTAGTTTGTTTTGTATGGCAGTTTTTTTGAATTTTCTATCTGTTTCAAACATGAATCTTAAAACATAAACATATTTAATACCCAAATTCTATTATTATCAGAGTTTGAATAAAACTCCCATCTGTTCGTTAAACTCAAATAGAATTTGAACAAATCGAACGTAAAATAATTCTTATGATAATTTCTATGGACTATTTTTTTAATGAAAAATAATATTGAAAGTATATAAAACAACTCATTCAGTATATTTAATCCCTGATGTGATACCATCGCCTCCGGCCGCAAATTTAGTATTCATGATTTAGTGGTAATACGGGTATGTTGTGCCCTTGGATTGGTGTTTTATGAATAATAATTTATTATAAAAATATTTTAAATTCAGTTATATGAAAATATATTGTATATTAATCTAAAAATATGTAAACCGATATTACAACTATTTTTATTAGTAAAGGTCGGTGTTTTAAATAAATGTGTCATGTTTTTTCATATTATGATCGGAGTACAATTAGTATCTTGATTCGTGTAATATATATATATATATATATATATATATATATATATATATATGTATGTATGTATGAGAAAATGAAAATTTTTAATACAGCAACTATTATACAATATAGAGGGAAATGTTAGTTTGTTTTGTTCTGTTTTTTTAGTTAATAAGTAATGTTTGTAATAAAAATGGCATGTGAATGGATTTTTTATATTTATGAACAGGTTTTTAATAAAAATATCCATTTTTTTGATTTGTAATGATATTTTATCTCATCAAAGGTATAAAGTGATTGAAATAAAATAATAGATCATATTATATATATATATATATATATATATATATATATATATATATAGCATAGAGAAAATCTAATGACGAGGGTTCCAGTAAGGAATGAAGCTTTAATTTCAACGATTCCTCACCTTGGTTTATTATTAAAGACTTTTACTGTTGATTCAACATATAAGAATCAAATTCATTTTAAATATGAACCTCTGTATGAGATATTGAACAGTCATTAATTCGATGCTTCTAATTTTCTACTGATTTAGTTTTTAGTGTAGTGACATGTTTTCTATAGGAGAAATGTTATTCTTTAATAAACCCTTTGGAGATGAAGAGGTGGAAAGGGTGCTAAATTATTTTAAAAAATATTTTTCGATTCATTGAACATTTTTTTGTCATAAACAAAATAAAAATTGCAATTTTTTTTGTTACAAGAAAAAATGTATTAATTCAGATTAGCCATTAGAAATTTCTATCTGATATGTCGTGGAAGTTCGTTGATAATATTCGAGGAAACATTTCATTGGAAACACATAATGGGAAGCAAAAAATTGATTACAATTGAAAAATTTTGAAACACAAAACGGTTTCATATTGGTTACATCTTATACCTGGATGTAGAGTCTCGAAACTTTTTAAACGCTTTCTTCCAATGATAAAGTTTTGGAAAAAAATTATTATTCAACCGAATTCTCAAGTTCACAATTGTAGATTTTTAAATGAAAAAACGGCGATTTTTCTGATTTTTGTATATTTTTTTTAATAAAATAAAGATTTTTAAATTTAGTCTTATTAAGTGAAAGATATTAGTGATTTTTAAATATACCATCGAAAAGAAAACTCTCTAAGACCATAATTTCTTTGGAAAACATTAATGGATTCTTAAATCGACGCCCAGCTTCAAATGGTTAATTTTCTGAAGCTATTTTTTCATATTTTATTTATATAGAAATGATTAGATAAGATCGAAAGAAAATTTCAATTTGATCGATGAATAACACAAGGAAAAAACGTTTTTCCGTGTGTTTTAAACGTTTGCATCCAGAATCTATCTCAAATAATTTAAACATACTAAATAATGTTTTGAATTTTTTTCTTTCTTTCAAACTTTTCCACTTGAGTAGCTCTCAGTGTTGATTTGGATTATTTGATCTGAAATATATATTTAAAACGAGCAAGCAGAATTTCATTGCATTAATTTGATATCATGAGTTATGTATTAGACTGTGGGTTCTACACGCTACCACAAGACTGAAGTAACGATCTCACTCCAGAGAAATCAGATTTTTATTTCAAAATGGAATTGAAACTGTTGATTGTTCGCCATATATAAAGTTTATATTCTTGTGAGTTTTGTTAACAATATTAGTATAACAAAGAGATCGTCATTGCATACAAAGAATTGTAAATCGATAGTAGTTTTATTTTATTATCTGGTAATTTTGAGATATACGAAACACTTAATTGAAAACTGGACGAGGGAAAGTATGAAATAGATTCTAAATATAAATTACATACATATGAATTTTTTCACATTCAGCTACATTGTTAAACGCTGCTATACATTTCTTAAACACGAATAATTAACCGAATATAAAACTGATCTCATCGGAACGTCTCAGAATGATTGATAGTTCGTTAAAATTTGAACGCGCCGATATAACATCATCAGAAGAATTTTTATTTAATAATGGTTTGTATTATTTGCGCAAACATGTATTGAAGTTGACGTAGACGTAAACCGCGAAATGTTGAGGTATTGAACGATTACTATGTCAAAAAAATCACCGCATATAATTAAAAGCGAGAGAATTGAGTGGAACGTGCCGTGGTGGGTACACGTTGGAGCGACGCTCTCCGATTCAGCGGAGGCACGATCACTGCGGGCGCGTGTGCGATGTGTACTTGCGCTCTAGACAACCGTACTCGATCACTTATTGAAGCGGTGTCGTAATTGCGCTGTTCATTTTTTTCTTTTCTCATTTTTTTTACCGGATCAGTTTTGAGTGTGAGATGATTTTTTTTTGTTACTCGATGTGTCGAAATATGAATACAGGTCCATATTTTTGATATTATAAATGTATAACAAAAGGAAACAGAAACACACCATTCTTTCATAAAGAAATGAAAATACTCAAGTTTAGGAATAACGGTTTTTTTTAATAAAATATGTGGGTTTAATTTAGACTAAATAAATGAAAATTTTAAGATCCATCTTTGGAATAACATTTCTGGACCACCAAAAAAAGATATAGTAAGGAAATGTGGCATACTAGAAATGGTTGAATGGACCAAGACCAGTAGAAAGGAGTGGAACAACCATATGGATAGGATGAGAGATGAGTGACTTGCCCGCAATTTTGAAAATGGACGACCTACGGGAAAGATTACCTGAACGACTGCTAATCCTCATCCACCAAGATCCAATGAGAGGGAAAGCAAGAGGAGAATAAACTTCTAAACTAACAAGAAGAAGAAGACCTAAATCTTTATTAGCATAAAAATATTTTTTTAAATTGTAACGATATAAAAAATACTGTAAATGAAATATGACTTTTTTATATAATATTTATCTTTTTGTAATGAAGGAATATTAATCTTATTGTACATACTATTATATATATATATATATATATATATATATATATATATATATATATATATATATATACAGTAGGAAATATATTAAAAACTACTTAGAATTTTTTTAAGTTGATGTAATAAGAAGTAATGAATAGAACGAGTATTATTTCGTTAAACTTCTGGACTTAAACAATATTTTAGTGCTTTTTCTGAAAAAATAAATGTAAAAGACAAGTATATAATTTTTTAATGGTCATAAATACTGAATTAAACACATAATTTTGTCCTAAAATGTAATTATGAAAAGTAATATAGATATTTTCAGTATCAAAAACTGAATCTAATATATTTAATATAAGAATTGAAACAAGTACTTAATAATTTATCAAAAAAAAAACAATCATTGTTTAATTATATTATATATTAATTAAATATTGTTATTGAATACACTTCACTAGTATTTTATTAATTATCACATTCTCTATTTTTATTGTAAATTGTGTAATTAGTTTTTATCATTTTCATTATATCAGTTTTAAAAATATATATTTATTAAGTGTTGGGTAACGAAACAAAAATAATTTATTACTCATTTCTTAAAAGAACATATTGATTTTTATGAATGTTTTTATATTAACTAAACAACACTCTTCATGAAAATGAATTACAAACTTTTATTGTGTAATTGACATACATACATGTGCATTGAGTTGTTAAATATTTTATAAGAGTTTTTTTTTATAAAACCAATCGATAAACAATCGATTTTTATTCTTGTCAAAAACATCTGATCAATTTCTAAACAATATAGTTATTCGTACATAGCGAAGAAAAATCACTTGCAAATTCAAGTATCTGATAAAAATTTGACAAGCTGTTTATATAAATATCGAGTATGCTTACAACAAATGTTCACTCATTTCAAATCAAATACATAATAAAACTATTGAACAGGTGTAATCAAATAAATCTTACTCATCAATTAAAACATTAACATCCTAATCAAAAATGATTCAAGAACCGAGCATTCAAAACGTACAAAAAACATAGTGAAGAAGGCCACAAAATCGATACATCTTCATGTCTTCTTCTGACAAAATATCATAAAAACAAATGTCATATTAACAACAACGTAAAGCGAAATAGAAAAAAAATACAAAAATCGTGTTCTATTAAAATCAACACTTTTGGCCTTGTATAAGACATTACTTGATGGCACAGTACCAGGATATATTAAAAATAGAGTAAGTGAAATGTGCGGGCGTATATAAACAAACATAACGACGTGCGTAAAAATGAGGAAAGACGTTATTTAGACACGATATTTACATAAATAGGTCTTTTTCTAATCTCAATTGTAAAATGAAATGGTACCCGTTTGTGTTTTGTTCAAGTATAAAGACACTTCAAAGAGTGAGTCGGAATGTATGAATACTATGTAGATACCGTATGCATGTCTTCGTTTACATAACGATTATCATATGTTTCGTGATACTAGTCCGTAGCTAAAAAGTTTTTCTTCGTTAATAAGTATGTTGCAACATTGTATTTAATTACAGATGAATGTATTTATTAACTTTAATTGTGTACAATTATTCAATGCGTTTAAATTAATGAAAAAATAAGTGAAAAGGAGAGATATAGAAAACTTAAAAATCGAAACATATTACTTTTTAATATGCTCTGTTATTTTAAAAATAATTTCCCTATTTCTTATAAATATTTAAAGTTATAAATAAGTTTCGTGAATTGTTTTTCAGAATAATGTTTTTTTTTATAAAAACGTTAACACAAAATATATTTTTTTGTCAAATACAATGAAACGAGTTGAGGTGTTCGATAAAATGTCTTGTGAATTATTCTTACTTGGAAGATATTAACATTTTTCTGTGGAAATATTTTAAAATTATTAAAATAAACACTTTATAAATTCGATAATAGATAAATAATGTGCTGATATTTCATTTAACTAAGAGGCGTTTTAAGATTACGTTAATATTTAAATATCAATTTTCAATCAAAGTTGGAATCGAATTGTTTTATTGATTGAAATTAATTTTCGATTCTGTAAATAACTTCTAATTTTGGAATAAAAAACTATTTGGTTGTAGGAAAATTAAAATTATTTTGTAATAAGTTTTTACATGAGAACAAGTTTTGTTTTAACATAAATTTATTCAAATATCCTTGGTGTGAATATTTTTTATGTATAATTTAAATTATAGTCGATCATATATATATTTTTTCACATTATTTATGTTCCACATACCAGTTGAAAATTATGTCAGGATTTTTAATAAATGATATTTTAAAGTAAACTGTGTTTTAAAAGTACAGTGTTTCTTATGAATTTATGATAGCAGTTATTAGGTTAGTAGAGAAATAATTGCGGTTTATCACCTTCAAATTCATATACATTTTTTAATATAAGTGGTTTTAAGTAATCCTGAACTATTGGATAAATAACACCTAATTTTCTTTAAGCTCCGAATTATTGTGCCTGGTTCTGATTCAACTAACTCCTTCAGTTGGTCGTTACAAATTGAAGAAGGATGTTCGCGACTTTCTTCATCTTCAAAGTTCTTGTCACTAGTATGACATTTTTAGAACCATCATTGTACCGTATGTTTTTTAACAGTAGTCACACCAAAAGCATCATTTGGTTTACGAGCATTTTCTGCTGATTTACAAACCGTTTTGAACTCATACAAAAATTACTCTTATTTGTTTCTTTTCCATCTTTAATTCAATAGTCCAATTTGAAGTAAAATTAATAATGAAACCAAAGTCTATGTTACCAAAATGCAGACCGAAAAATGCACTTAAAATGATATTAACACGAACACGATGAAGTGACACTTTTATTGAAAAAAATTGAGGTTAGAATTCAGCAAACAAAAACCGCAATTATTTTCCTACCAATATAATACTTAAAAAGACACAGCTAGGAAATTAATACATTCAGTCAATAAATATGGGTAAAAATAAAAAAACATATAAATATAGTAGCCGAAAATAGTTTGAAGTTTTGAACGAGAATGATTAAGAATTTCAATACAAGTAAAAATTTGAATTTATTCTCCTACTATTGTAGTTTACTTTGCTAGTGAGACCTTGGACTGGAGTATTATAGTAGTGTGCCAGATTATAATTAATAATAACCGAGAAAAAAAATGATTATTTTGAATAAATGTTATAAGCGCAGAAGAACAGCTGCAATACTAATCGCATATGGGAAAAGATTCGTTAGAGATTAATTTCTTCGCCTTACGTAGGAAGTGATACATTTTATAAGAATAAAAGTAATGCAGAAAGTTACAGGAAATATATGAGTATATAAGAGTCAGGAATAAATACCATAACATAACAAATTACGATAAACGGAAAGACATTAATTTATAAAAGTGTGGAATGAATTCGAATCGCCTATTTTCAATTGATCTTATTCTTTATCTATCCTCGAATAAAGCGAGAAATATCCGATACCAGATACATATTATTATTATTTTTTAAATAGAACCCCTTCTATCCGACAGTTTTAATAAAACTGAATAATACTGTTGTGTGCAATGATACTGAATTAAATATTACAACACATGTCTCTATTGATTTCTTGTTAAGAAACTGTTTGTCTTTAATTTCTCAGATATGAAGTAGGGAACTTTTTTAATATAATAGAAGATTGGATCACTACCAAAGATAATTTTTCGGAAAAAAGAATTGCTGTAATTTTTTATGAATGAAATGATATTGAGAAGTTTAATGTTGGAATATTGTTGTTCGAGTATGGTTGCTGTATTATTGGAAATATTTTTCATTAATAAACAAGTCTTAAAAGATTTATAAATGAGTTTGTGTTTATTTATATTTGACTCATATAAAAACGAATGAAGATATCTTAAGAAATTTCCTAAAATAGTCGAATCAAAATTTTATCTTTTTGTATTTTACAGATATTAACAACATATATATATATATATATATATATATATATATATATATATATATATACATATATACACACAGATATATAGATAGGTAGACTGTGTCAATATATATATATATATATATATATATATATAATATGTATCAATTTTGTTCCACTAATGAATATTGTTGAGGCGGTGTAAGATTTTTTCCAGATCGACGCGTACGCTTTATTGACGGGGGTGAAATGTCAGAGAGTCGTTAACTGATCTCTTAATAATCTGTGCATTTATTATAAATGAGCGTGTAATAATCATCTCTCCAACAGCCCACTCAGTAACCACAGCCGTGCGTCGTGAAGATCTGATGTGAGTTACAAACACTCGTTACCTAATGCTTCGGTATGATAATGGCTCGCGGGCCTCCGAGAAACACGACAATCTAAGGCGCTCTAGATCAAGTGTGAGAACCGCATAAATATCAAGGCTGCTGTAATCACTACCGATTCACAGAAGTGATCGTACTCCATTCTTTTAAGAGTTTTATACCTAAACGTTGCGAGCTTCACGAATATAATAATATATGTATAAAGTATCTTAGCGTACTTTTTTCAATCTATATACAATGTATATATATATATATGTATATGTATATACATATATATGTATAGTTAATATTGTATACAAATTTCGTTTTGAACAATTCGATTTGGAAATAAGAATGTCAGTTTGGTAGCAGATGAGCCGTGGTTTAGAACGTACACACGAAATGATGGCCTTTGAATCTTTGCAACTTGACTGCGCAGGTTCAAGGTAAGATTTCTGTTTCAAAATTATGACTAATGTACAGATATCTGGTCAATATATATTTTTGTCTTTGAATATTTCGATCGTTATTATTCTTCGCTTCGAGATTTATTTATAATACATATATAAATAATGATCATACTTAATATAATTGTACGAGGGTCACTCTTTTAAAATGTCGAGTTAATGTTCGTTTTATCTTATTGGATTACAACACTGATTTATACATACATACTTCTCATATATATATATATATATATATATATATATATATATATATTTATATATATATATATAATATTAAATTTTCACACAGGTAACTAATATATTCTAGCTGCTGTTCTCACTAATAGGTTTATAATTGGTTTTTGAGAAATGCTTTTTTACACCTTTCTTTCTTTTTCTCTTTTAGGAAAAGTAAGTACATATATATATATATATATATATATATATATATATATATATGTATATATATATATATATATATATATATATATATTTACATAATTCAGAATTTTAAAATGAAATAACTATTACCGTGTATCCGTTTCATTATTTCATCTGAGTTTCGTATCATATTTTCTAGAAAAACATAGTACCTTATGGAACCATTATTGATGTTGATTTGAATTCATCTATCAATTAAATATAATCTTGCGTGTCATTTTTGCTTTCGATGGTGAAACATTTTACTGTGTTTATAATTAGAAAATTTATTTACCAATTTTAAATATAATTATTGACTATAATTATATATACATAATTATTATCCATTAATTGTTATTGTGATTATCGGTTTCAATCATTAAATATGACTTGTTATAATTAGGTATTCTTTCAATATGTAATTAAATTTTGACCTTTGTCAACGTTATTCCTATTATTTCAAGTCTACCAATGAATGTACTTGAAGAGGATAATAAAATTTATTTTTTATTTTACTATTTTTTTTAATTCATTGTATACATTCGACCTTAATTATGAAATTTGAAAGTTAGCTATTCTTTTATCTTCAATAAGAATATTTACCAAAAAACATTTTTAAAGAAAGTAAGAATTTGATGTGCCGTGAAAACAGTTTAATATATATATATATATATATATATATATATATATATATATATAATATGATTGTATATTTAATATCATTTTTTAAAATAGTAACTCTGAATTTAGAATTTTTAATTTATTATTTAGTAATTTCAAGATTAATAAAACTGAAAATGTAAATTTCTGTACTTAAAAGTTATATTATTAGGTTGGTAGAAAAATAATTACGGCTTATGACCTTCAAATTCATATACATTATACATCCTAGCTGTTTTCAGTGATCCATAAATGTTGGATGACTAATTTCTAAATTTTGTGCCAGCTCTCGAATTGTTGTGGCTGGTTTTGATTCAACTAACGTATTCTGTTGGTCGTTATGAACTGTAGAAGGGCACCCGTAACCTTCTTCATATTTAAGGCTCCCCAGCACGAATTTTTTGGAACCATCTTTGCACTGTACGTTCCTTAACAGTCCTCAAACCAAAAGTATCGTTTAGTTTATGAGCAGTTTTTGCTGCTTTACCACCTGTTTAAACCCATATAAAAATTTTACTCTTATTTGTTTTTTTCTCATCTTTAATCCAATACCCCAATTTGAAGTAAAATTAATAATAAAACCAAAGTCGATGTTACCAAATTACAGACCGAAAAGCGCACTTTAAAATGATATTGACTTGACCACGATGAAATGACACTTTCATTGAAAAAATATTCTGAAAACAAAACCTGCAATTACTTTCCTACTGACCTTATAATTAATATTTAATTTGTTTGTTAATATTTTAATATCTGTAAGTAATATGTCACAGTGTTGAAGAATTTTTTCAGATATGATTAAAATTAGTTTACAAAAAAAAATTATTTAACGGTTAATGTTTCATTAGTTTAAGCGAAGTGTTTAAAAATCTTTTTCTTCTGAAATTCTCTATATTTCAGTTTATTAAAGAAAACAAATTCCTGAAAATGTTTAGACAAGTTTCAAAATGACAAATAAAGATATTGAGGTATATTTTGATATAGTCTTGAGTTCTGTCATAAATTTCAACTGTGTTACATTTTATAATAGTTATATTAATTTACTGGTTGTATTTATTTTTTTTTAATTAATGCAAACCTTTTTAGTAACAATTATAGACAGAGTTTTGAATTTGAAAAAAAATGTCTACTTTATCATGATATTTTCAATTTTATTTCAAATTAAATCAAATTTTAATTATAAGGTTATATCAAACAGTACTTTCCAAAAATATTAAAGTAGAATTTATTATCAATATCTATACATTAACTACTGTAAAAAACTAAATATTATTTGATTTTCTTTTTTAAAGTTATAAGTGCTTTTTATTATATTCCAAAATGAATTTAATTTACAATCAATTTAATGTCGTCAAATATTTTTAATGATATTCTACATAAATATTATATTGAGAATATGTTATTATGAATGCGAAACGAGTTCAAATTTCAACTCAGTTTTCAATTTAGTATATAAGAAGGATTTCCTCTTAGATTTTATATTATGATACTTTCTATTCATTCTTCTTTATGTTTCAATGCGACATCCTCAAATAAATATCGGACTTTATTGGATATTTAATAAACGTATTAAAGAGATAAAAAAATTAAAAAGTGTTACTCGTGCAATATATATATATATATATATATATATATATATATATATATATATATATATATATATAAATTCAGATAATTGTATTAGAGCAATCATGAAATTTAATATTGAAATAATCACTACAGGCATTCATTACTAACAGTAAAAGTTTAATATTCTTCATAAAAATGTCAAAAAAGGCAATAAATTGAAACATCGTGTAAATTTGTATCACCAGTCTGGTATGCGGCCAACAAGAGAAAAAAAATTATATATATATATATATATATATATATAAATGTATGTGATTATTTTTCGACATTTATGATTTTTAATCTGAATTTATAGCGTTTTGACTTTAAGTATTCATAAACGTTTTAAACACACAAGTAAAAGTATCTTTTTAATACTTGATAATAATATATAAGCACATCGAATTAATTAAAACTCTAACCTTGACGAATCGGTTTAACGTATTTGTGTACGTTTTGGCTAAGATACGTGAGAAATGAACATTGTGAACCAATTATAAATTGGAGCAACTGCTAACGTGTTAATCAGCGGTGTATTGTAGATGTTTCACATACCTTATACGTATTTTATTTTTCTTATTATGCTCATTAATCAAAAAGTATTTTGAAATCATCGCAAGAATATATATATATATATATATATATATATATATATATGACTATACATATACACTTGCTTATTTATAATTATTTAGTATCACAATGTATCGGATGTATAAAAAATAGTATTGGTTCGTTTAGCATCTTATAAGAAATAACTGAAAAGTATTTAAAAATTATTAAATCATTGCATTTTAAAAGTGTAAAATATATTAAAATCATCTTATGATACAAACTTTTTGATTAGTAATAATATTTAATTAAATTACTTCTTTCAAGTTTAATTTATATTTTTCTTTTCGATTCATTAATAGATTAAATATAATTCAATGTTATTTATTGTTCAGCTCAATGTCATTTCCAATCGTTGGATACCAACAAAAATAAATGTTGCTTTTTAATAAATCAAAAGGACAAATATTATTGATTAATTGATATTATGTATTTATGATGAGTAAAAACTTACTTATAAAGAATTAATTAAAAGAATTATTATAAAGTGTAACTGAAAATATGTTTTTTAAATACTGATAGTGTATTAAATAATTATTATCATTTATTGAGTTGGAATAAAAGTTCGTAGCGTTTTTCAATAGATGTCATTAACTGCAGTTTGGGGCGCAGCGCTATTATATGACATGACTCCATATGTGTTATTTTGACAGGTGACATTTCAACTTTTCTTTCTCTGTTATTTGTGTGTAATTATGTGAATTTTAAGTCTGTTAGATTTAAAATTAAAAATGGAAAAATAAAAGGTGCATTTACATCATTTGATGTTGTTTTATTTCCGAAGAGGAAAACCCCATCTGGATTAATTTATCGCACAAAGAGAAGCCAAGTTCTGTGAGGGCGGAATTATGAAAAGTGAAACATGACGAAAGGTGGTTGATCAAAATGGCACATATGTATTAGAATAAATGTTTGTACAAATAAGTAAATACTACTTTTGAATTTCACCTTAAAACGCTACGAACTTTTACTCTAACCCAATAATATAAAATCATAATAAATAATAATATAAAATATAATTATTACTAGTATAATTGTTACATAAGTATTAATAGGCATATTAAATTGATTTGAATAGAAACGTAATTATTTATCTAAAAATTTATATGTAATATAATTATTTATGTAATATATATATATATATATATATATATATATATATATATATGTATATAGATACATATATCAATGAATAATTAGTCTTCTTGAACACTTCTTCCCATAAGATTAATTTTTACGAATTATTTTATTTTATAAAAATTAAACATCAAAACAATTATTAATTAATTTTTTTTTAATTTACTAAAAAATATTCTTAAATATAATATAATATATATATATATATATATATATATATATATATATATATATATATTAGATTAAAAATGATAAACGAAGATTAACTGTAAGAATAATTACTATCATTTCCTAATTCTATTAGTAAACATTAATCTATTTATTTTAAATAATGTAAGTTTTCAGTATATTCATCAAAAATATGTACATATAAGTCATATCAAATCTAGATTTTTATATTTTTTAAAAGAAAAATGACTAAAATGTTCGAAAAAGAAAACAGTATACACACACACACACACACATATATATATATATATATATATATATATATATATATATATATAAGGCTTCTTTTGTAAAAAAAATATTTTTTTATGTTTAGATAAACCAATAAAAAATTTAATCAAATACGATCTGAATATTTAAATAATTCAAGTATTATTGGTTCTGTTAAGATCCTTATGTGTTTTTAAGTAATATCTAAAATTGAAGTATAATATGTGGAACGAAATAAAAAAAATAATCTCTTTTAATTAAATGTAAACACAATACCAAAAATCTATCACCTGTGAATAAGATACGAATAATTTAAAATTTTATAAACTTGAAAATAATCCAGGATCACAGGAAATTTAAAATATATGTTTGTGTGTGTTACTTTTCCGTTGAATTATTTTATTTTCCTGTGTATTTTTGTTACAAAAAATATTAATTTATATTTGTGACATTTTAAATAGCAGTTCAAATAACAGATTCGAGAAAAATATAAAAATAGTTACTTATACCATATTGTTTTTGAAAAAATAATCTTCTATATATATGTATGTATGTTGGTGTGTGTTTGTGTATATTTATGTGTGAAAGATGAAATAATCAAAGAATCATGACGTACATTTTTTTATAAAATTGTCTTGAAACGCTATTAACGAAATATAAACGTAAAAAATACCATTTTCGCAGGAAGTTTTTAATTAAGTGAAAAAATTTCATCCAATTTGAAACGAGATGAATCATGCCATCCACTAAAATTTTGATGGTTTAATTTGACGCGAACACTAAAATGTGCTCCAGTTCTCAAAAGGTCAACACATCACGACATGTGGATGATGATTTTGAACCATTATAACTGTGAGTATTTATGTATATATATATGTACATGTATTTACACACACACACACACACACATATATATATATATACACATATATAAATTTTAACGTTTCGCGTGTTCTATTTATATTTTTATTTCGCCCAATTATCGCCATTACGACCGGCACTATATTAAGATATATAGATGCACGGAATTTCTACTCTAATATATTTGAAAGATTTGTAGGTATATGTAAGGTATAATTTCTTAAAAGTGTATTTTTTACGATGTAACATTAAGAAAGAAATTTTACGTCTTCATAATTTGACTGCATTGATTTGTTTTATCGGCACCAAACTATTTTTGCTTGAGATTATAACTGTAAATAAAACTAATAATCTTTTTATCCGTTTATATATATACATATATTATAAAAATGTATAAAATTAGTAATTGGCAATCAGTGATCAATACTTAAGAACCAATACATTGAAGATATTCATAGAATGAAAATGAATACTATAATAATTCTATAAATTTTGGAAATTATAAAATGAATTAAATGAAACTGCCTTTCTGGTAAGCATATTAAAAATTGCCTTGATAACTGAGTCACCCTTATACCTAAGAAATTAAATATGCATCCAAAAATATAGTAATAATTGTTAACTTTTTGGGTGAGAATTTTTTTAAAAGCTATATATATATATATATATATATATATATATATATATATATATATATTTGAAGGTTACTGTGTACTATTTACAAAAAAGATTTTTTATCTTACATCCATAATTATTATTTTTTATATTCTATTAAAGTAAATGGAATCAGTTGAAGGTTTTGAAACAGTTTAGGTAATGCTGAGTTCTAAAATTCCAAAAAATCATTATATTTAATGATTGTGACAAAGGAATGTCTAAAGTTTACTTATGGGAAAAATTAATAGTATCAAATATTTTAAAGCAAACGTTTGAATTATCTTTCCAATGAATAATTAATACTGTGAATAATATTAGTTTCTTAAACCATATAAAAATATTTAATTTGTATGTCTATTATACTCTATTGTACATATCTCTTAAACTCTATTGTATATTGATGTCTATTGTACTTTTCTATGAGAGAAACAGAGATAACGTTTATGTGTATCTTTTGTAAAACTACCCAATACATTACAAACGAATGTCAAGTGTAACTTGATCAAAATATTGTATAATACGTTTTAATTAGAGTGCGCATGCCTTCTTTCATCAATTTCCAATTGGACAGTCGATCATAGACGATTACTTGGTGTATTTGACACTTCCGCGATTAAAATTAATTTTTTCATACGTTGTGAAAGAAAAGTAGACAATTGATATAAAGACACTTGTGGCTAAATCTGATTATATCTAAATAATCCGTTTATTTTATCGGTTTTTGTCGCGATATTCGAGTTATAATAGGTTATCGGTAACCACGTGGCGAACATTTGTGTTCCATGTAATTTTGTAATACTCGTATATACATATGAATGTGTGTAGACAATTTAAAAAACGCCTTTAATATTTGTGTATTTGTGTTTTTTAGTAAATGAAGTTTGATGTAATGGAATAAAGGTATGTTTATCAAAAAGATAATATATTATATTATTTTTATTATATTAATAGTCTTGATTACATACATATATATACATATACATATATATATATATATATATATATATATATATATATATACATATATATTATATATATGTATGTATACGTATATATTATATGTATGTATATATATATATATATATATATATATATTTAAAAGGACAACAGAAAAATTCAACAGATAGATATTAACATTTGTTCGATAGTATTTCAATATTTACTTAACTAAAAATCAAAGAATAATGTATTGAATCACTATATTACTATGCTAAACCAAATAAGTTCCTTTTACATCTTTATATACGTTGAATTTTAATAAATGTTGAAATATCAATAATTGATATTAAATCCAAATCATCACATGATTTAGTACACTCCTACAAATTTTACGGATGAATTTAAAGTACCAAACACAAATTATCTAAATGTCTAGACAAAACCCGGAAATATATTTAATAGGAATCACGTTCACGGAAGTCTGGCGAATATTTAATTTTGACAAGCGTACCGTTTTAAGACACAAAAAACTAATTAACTGGATCCCTGATTATTATTATTTTTTATATTAATTATAATCGAGACTGTTTACTAATTGTTGCGTATACAATATGCTGTACAGCTTGACAAACATCATAATTGATATTGATTTCTATGTTTTTTAAATAACATGTTTAAGGTTATATTTTATACATTTCTTATGTATGTAATATCGCTTATAAACGTGTAATGTAAACGATTTTGAATTGGTATGAAATTTGTTTAAAATTGTATTTGTGGCATTTTACTTGATGAATGAGTGAATGTATATATATATATATATATATATATATATATGTTTATATTATGTTTGTGTGTGGTTATATTAATTTGATTGATAATTGAATGCATATAAAATCAAAATGATGTTTATTCATCGATATACTTAATGTTTATATTCTATAATTACATAAGATTTTTAGAATAGTATTCAACTGTAGTTTCATTTTAGTATTCGACATTATCCGTTTACAATTTTGAATTTATTTGTAAAATTTTTATCCGTTATAAATATATAGTTTAATCGAATTTACACGATTTATAATAGAAATTGAATTTGCTACGATATACAAATTATATATTACATAATACAAATGTATTTAATCTAGAATTTAGAATGATTTATATAAAAACTCATTTATTTATAGCTAAGAAGTTCACTATACAACTGTTTTTTTTATGTAAGTATTAATATAAAAGTTAACACTTACATAAAAAGCACTTATACGACTAATGCAAGTTATATGTTTCCTCAGACGAGAATTGTAACATCAATAGTAGTCGACAATGTTTTAATTATGTTGAACTCTTTAGTGTAACGATAGGCAGTGATATGTTGATACTTTTATAGTAATTTTTATTTATGAAAATATAATTATTTTTGTTACTGTGATTAATATTTTGACTGTTAAAAGAATTGTAGCGCAGGTATGAAATAAAAAGGTATGTATTCATTAAAAATGTATAGTATTCATATTAATTTTTTCGTAGAATTTTGTGTTTTTATTTGAATCATTTATGTATTTTTGTATTGTATATAAAATCATTTTTTTCATAAAGTAAATTATTTCTGTTTCAAAAGTTTATGAGTTAATGAATAATTTAATTAATTGTTGATGGGCGTTAAGATTATACGCAATGAAATGAATAAGTTTATAATATTGATTTAATATTTTTATAGGGGGGTTATCATGCAATAAAGTTTAAAAATCTGTTATCTAATTTTTTTGAATACAATGTAACTTACTTTTTTATTGTTCAAAACCTATATATTATAGTTAATATAATTGTATATAGCAGTGGTCTTTAAACTTTGTCGATTTACGGAGCCTTTAAGATTATATATTTTTTTAAAATAATTAGGCAGATCCCCTTCTTTCTGGTATCGAGAAAGTTATATTCTTGCACAATGTTCTAGAATCTGTCTTAAACATTCTTCTACTAATACATACCGTATACATCGGCATATAAGGCGAATCTTAAAATCCAAAAAATTCTACAAAAAATAGGAGGTCGTCTTATACGTCCAATACAAAAATAAAACCGTTAAAATAATACGAAGAATTCACTGTGCTCAGAAATTAAATTCTTTATTTCCAAAAAAGAAACTTAAACTTTGGTATATAACAAAAATTCATTGACTAATTCATTTAAAATAATTTTTTTTTAAATTAAATGCATAGCCATAGCCTTCTGGATATAAGCCGTGCATAATATTTTAATACACAGTATGTCAAAACAAGATGATGTTTCATTTTTGAAATTGTAAATCGAAAAATGTAATTTCCCTAATTTTAATTTTGGACATAAAATTGTATTGTAACATGCGAAAGAGGTTTCTAATTTATGATCGTCTTATACCACCGATTTGTGGTAAATGTATAAATTTTATCTTAAAATTTCGACCTCGTCTTATACATATGTCGCCTTATATGCTGAGTTATACGATAATTTCATTATGGGAAGACAAAATGGACGGATCGTTCTATATTAATTGTTCTACGGAAGTAAATTGCGTTAACTTAAGATGAAAATCATCCGTTTTACGTGACCAAATTGTATTATTTACATCTGATTGAGCAGGATCGTAATATGTATTCATAATACAGTTTTACTGCATAAAAATATGTAATAATAGGTATTTATAGAAATGAAAGAAATTATGATGAATAAACTATTTTGAAATTTAACTTTTCGGGTTTTTTCTTTGAATATTCATTCGAATTTTGACTTTGACTCGCTGAACCACTGAAGAAGTTGCCTGGAACTCCAGGGTTCCGAGCACTGGTTCATAGTATTAATAATGAGTTGTGATCTGTGGTTTATTTAAATTCAATGTTTTTTTTTTAAAAAAAATGAATACTTTTCTAAATATTTAAAATAAACGAAAATATTCTAAGAATACTGCTTAACTATTAATAATATTTAATTTAAATTATATCGATATGAACAAAGGAACATTTTCGTGCACGTGGCGAAAACGTATATTGATAACCACAGTGAAAGTGAAAATAGGATAAAAGTATGATACAAACGCAAATCGATCGTTACTTGATTACATTACATTCTCGTTTATAGTACTATACATTACAACTATTACAATGATTATGATACGCGTGTGAATTGTATTGTGTTTCGCAAACGACGAAACGGTTAATTAAACTACGAACGCGGGTTGTTATTTATTTACACTGAAATGTTCATCCGCAAGTGAATCGCCGCCCTCGCCCGGCCTTGACCGGCTTTATTTCACATCAACAGGTTTATATATACTAGCGAACACTCTGCTGCTGTCAGTGCACTCATCTGTCTATATGATGTCCTGACACACCAGAGCCGGTTAATAAATTAATTGTACTTTTTTTTAAAATGAAATGGAAATGTTAATATGAACATATGAATTAATAAAATGAAATTGAGAGGGAAATATTTGAGTTATATTCATATATATATATATATATATGAACATTCTCATACATAAAGTGATTGTATTTGAGAAATTGTTTTGAATTTTAGAGAAATAAAATTAATTCTAATAGTATCAGATTTTAAATAAGACTGAAAAATGTTTAAATTCAGAGCCTAATTTATTTAATTCGATGAAAACGAAGTTACATTTAAGATAATTAGTATATTTCAGATTATAACATAGAAGTTAAATATTATTTTATTTAAAAACTAAGAGGATTCGCCTCCGGATCTCTGCGCTTACCAAACCTCGGACTTGTTGCGCTCGCTCACTTCTCAGTTATATAAGTCTGTACATGAACCGAATGAAACAATAAACATATTTTTTAAAACTCATTATATCTATACAATTATTTTAAACTGAATGCATTAAAAATTAAAATTAACTTAAATTAACTTATCTTTTTTCATTGCAATTTCCTATTGTAATACCTATTACTATTTAAATACCTATTTAATGTCATTCATATATATATATATACGTTTATTAATATATATTTGCGAATTTGCCTTCAGTTGTTACTTGCACTTTATACACGTTTAAATATACTTTATCTACATCTAACTCTTATACTTTAAGCACTGTAACTCTAAATAAAAAAATTGTTAATAAAAAGTGAATGTATGGATTAATTTCTTCAGTAATCCCAAGTAATGGATTTTTTATTTATCATGATTGCAATAATTTATAATTATGTATCTCAATCATATCTCTATGTTATACTAATTTTGTAAACTAATATTTAAATTTTCAGTGCCATAAAATTTAATAAAATTCGAATCGTTGTTTCGTATAATCTAATTATAAATTATTTTATTTGATCAGAAGGATTTTATTTATTTATTAAAGTACTTATTAAAATATTAGTTATTTTACACGTTCTGGGTTTTGAATTTACAAATATGTTTTTTTTTTTAAATGAATATTTTAATAAAGGACTTTTTCCTACTTCTCAAGGACTAAAAGTTTATATATTTTAAAATTGTGTGTTTACCAAACACACACACACACACACATATATATATATATATATATATATATATGTATATGTAGGCATGTATATTGTATCGTGTACATCTATTATATACATATTTTTAAGTGAATTACGGAACTGACTATTGAACGGAATTAAACAGAGCGCAACGATAGCATAGAATCAGGTAAAAACAAATTTGTTGCATCACCTCTGTCGGAATTTGCATTTATAAATTTATGGCTCGGATTTGACTTTTGAAGGTTCTTCTCGATATCGACTTAGTGAACGTTTTATCTATTCACAAGACCTTCACCCTTAACCTAGACAGGTGGCGTTTGTGTGCCCCGCGTTAATTTGTTTTGTATCATCGATGATTAATTATCTCTCCGGCGTACTTACGAACATCACTTCTACATCCTATATTATATACATACATAAATGTCTTATGCCTTATATACACACGTAATATTTATTATTTATAAAATGAGACGATAGACGAGTTATTTTATATTTTCAATGTCTACCGTATGCAAATTACTACCTATTTGTGCTGTACACAATTTATATTAATCAAAAAAAGTTCAACCTCCTAAACTACTCTTGAAACTAATAAACATGTAATTAGTCACTACTTTTATGCTTACTTATAAGTTAGTCACAGTGCTGTAAAAAATACACTTTATAAATATATAGTTGTATTTTATTGTATTGTGATTTATGTGTCGTTATATATATATATATATATATATAATGAATAGAAATAAATATTTAATCGTTAATAACAATTACTAATATATTTTTTAATTATTTATGATAACGCATTTATGTTTAATTTCGTTTTATTTAAAGTATGTATATATTTTCTTCTTAAATTTCATTCTTTACTAAAAAAATCCTGGTGCTATACTTGGATGGATGTTGAACTTATTTGATTTAAATAGATTTAAAAAAATCTTTTAATATTATTCTAAAAATCCATTAGACAAAAAAATGTTTTCGATATACTTAAAAAACAGTTAAATACTTTTAAAGAAACCTTTCTGGTGCTTGCTGCTTAGAATAAAATGTAAGTTATATTTATTTATGAAATAACTAATTAACATAAACTCTGACATGGATTTCCTGATACAAATTTTAATCTGTATATTTATAGAAATTAGTTTATTAATTAAGAAATTATTAAGCTTGTCCTACACAAACATTTATATATATATATATATATATATATATATATATATATATATATAATAGCTAAAGATATATAAAAAGTCGATAACTACATTTCTCAACAAAATTCAATACATAAATAACTACATTAGTTCACATATGTTGTTCTGGTATTTGGTTGGACATACTATTAATTTCACAAGACGAATTTATGTCCTTTGAGCAGTGCTTCATTTACATAATCGAAGTTACACTTTAAAGAAATCATCATTGACATCTCAAACACCTGTGTGCTAAATTTACAAAATTACGTAAATATGTTTTTATTTATTTTCACTTTCATGAAAAATGCACTGTTAAGATGAAACTGCAGACATGTGCATAAAACTAGATATAAATAATGATAAAATATGTAAGCTATTTGTTTAGTAATATTGTTAACTGAATAAATACAAACTGTCGAGTGGTCAATATTTTTAATATCAATAAACATTTTGGCATTTATTTATACTGTTAAATATATATATTTATAAAAATTAAATATATATTTAACAATCAGTTTAAGTATTGAATATTTTTATAAAGTAATTATATATATATATATATATATATATATATATATATGTGTGTGATTCAATTAAGGATTCCACATGAAAGTATTAGAAAAAACGCAAAAATAAGAAAATCATGTTATTTTCAATTTTTGCGTTTTTTTAATACTTTCATGTGGAAGCCTAAATTGATTCACCTATATATGTCTGTACAAATGTATGCTTATAAAAACATGAATTAAATTATAAACATTATCTTGAAACAAAAATTGAACATCATTTAACAAATTGTAACAGTTGCTTCTTCGGTGAGTCGTTTTCTTGTAGATTTATAATTCCTGATATGACTTCTAAAAGCAAATCTATAAACGATTTAAAAATAAACAAAATTTTATTTGATGATACTTTTAAAAATGTACAATCGCTGAAACGGTGTAACGGTAAATTAATGTCTCGAGTAAACATACGATTGAAATAAAACCAAAATAAAAGCAAAGGAACACTGACGCATCGTACTAAAAAGTAAACGTAATGAATGACTGTTTCTAATAAAAGTATGTAATGAATAAACATTTTACATTAAAAACGTTACATATACTTTGTACATTAGTAAAATGGTAACATAGTAAATATATCAAATCGAACATGACTTATGGATCCTATTTACTTATAAATCGTTTAAAAAAATATTGGAATATATGTTAAATTTAACTAACACTTTCTTTAACTACTTTCATACTACAATGTTTCGTAATAAATTCGAATACAAATTTAAGTTGTTTTTGTATCTTTACACTTTTTATTATATAAATTATTATAGTGTTTCATTAATCATTGTCAGTGAAAATGTTACAAGAGATTTGTGTTTTGTGAATTCGGTTTCGAATTTAATAAATAAATAAATAACAGTTCAGAATAAGTTGTATCGGTGTTTCTAAAAGAAATGCTTTATTTACACATTTCATTCAACAAATTGCTCTTATATTTATAGTCTCAAATCCTTTTATAATATTCTACTAATAGTTTATTTTTACTCATTTTGGTTTAAATTTGTTTGCCCAAACCAGATATTTTGGAAGTTATTTAGAGGATTTTTTAATAGTTCATAATCTATTATATGTATTAATTTCTTATATACATATATATATATATATATATATATATATATATATATATATATATAAACGTATATATAATTTTGTTGTTGAAGAGAGAGAAAACGTTTTTATCAAACATAATCACAAGTGTATTTACGTAAATAATATCAATACATTTATGCTAGACACGTTTGCTTAGAAATCACACTTATTTAATTTGTTTGCTTTTTTTGAGTTGTGTGACATTTAACATACGAGAATAAAACATTCTTTGACATAGTTATTCGTAGAAATAAAAAGATACGTACAAACACTTTGAAAACATCTCCTCTGGCCACGACCTCTTCAATGAACTCATATACTACAGATGACACCGAACAATTCGAGAATCTGTTTCAATAAGATATATGGAATCTTTGTTAATAAAATGATATTAAATTTTACCTGAGCCGAAGATAAACATTTCCTTAATGCGATTTTTATGCAAGTTATTTGTAATTTAAATTCTGACGTGACTTTTATTCCAGGTTAAAAATTATTTTACGTTTCTGTTAAATGATTCAATGTTTGTTTTGTATTGGTGTCTCATTTTAAGACATTTACATATGAAGGTTAAAATCACTTTTATTTAAGTACCTTTTAAAGTATCATATTTAATACATATTGTGTATTACATCCATCCATACATACATGTATGTTTCATATAAATACATGTGGGTGTTTGAAAATATATATATATATATATATATATATAACTTTATATAGTTACATGTATATTTTTTTACAGTTGTTAATTTTAAATATTTTAAGGTACAATAAAAAAGAAACCAAGTATTTAGATGTATATTTTTATAAAGACACAAGAAATAAATTTCCTTTTTTTTATTAAATAAAATATTTAATAGATTACAGTCAATATTTTTGTGATATGTATATATATATATGTGTGTATATATATATACAATTGCTGATAGTTGTATTCTTACATAAGAATTAATACTACAAAAGGCAAGAAAAAGTTGGTAAATAATGATTGAATAACAAATGGTTTTACCATCTATTTTGTAAACTGATGTATCGTATTTTTCTAAAAAAATTAATCATTTTTATATTTAAAACAAAAATGGTGCAATAAGATAAAATTATGTGCAAGTTCTGCGACACCCATATTCGTACATTTAAGTATTCGTTTGAAAATCATGAAAGTGAACACATTAAAACTTAGAATTTCATATTAGCAGAGTTCTTAAAATTGATATCTCTAGATAATAAGTTATGATTGATAGATTTTTGATCTTGAATGATGTCTGCTATTACTTTAAAATAAAATAATCTAATAAAACAGAATAAAAAATAGATTATATATCATAAAATCGATTCCATGAAAGTTACTTTAATTTTTTCATGACTTCTGTTATTCATTTAATATAAAAATGATCTTTTTTTACTTTGCGAAAATAATTATTAATTTCAATTTAACCCTTTAAGTGTATATGATGGATATATCCGACTTACTCACTTGTTATCCGCACAAATTACCCACTTAAAGGGTTAAAATGTACATTTATTTGAAGCCAGTGTTGTTAAATGTCAATACAAAATATGGAATGGTAAATTTGTTATCGATTATATAAATGTTAACTTTTAAGATAAATTGAATTATATAAACATTTTATTAATCTATAATAAGCTATTTATATTCCACTTCACTATATAATTTTACTACTTCACTATATAATTATATATTTACATTCCATTGCACTCTATACCTTTTTAATTATAGCTAAATACTGTCAAGTTATATTATTATATTTTCTTTATTTACAATTTTTTTTAAAACCGAAAATGTGACACTTAAATTTTAAACGATGATAAATTTTGATAAAACCACAGTAAATTGTTTTTTTTTGATAACAATTATTTATATAAACCTGTTTAAATGATGAGAACAAATGAAATCTTGATATAAAACAACAAAATACAATGTGTAAGTAAAAAATGATATGTTTATTCACACATACACGTATTTATTTGTTACTAATAATAAAAAAGTAATAAAACAAAAGAAAACATCGAACAATCATCAAATGTATTATTTTATTTTATTAATTATGAATCAAATATTTATTTGCGTTTGTATCCAACCAACACTTGAAGACTTATGCTATTTGCTTTTTATATGTGTTTAAAGTGATTGAAGAAGACTTACTACTGAAGTACAAAATAAAAAAGTATTATTTGTTGAACATATCAAAGAATTTCTTTTTATATTTATTTAACATTCATCAGTGCTGACGAAAATATAATTAGTGTCTGACAATAATATATAAAAATAAATAACTGCAATTTTTTTTACTTTTATTTGAAGTAATGAATTTAACAATTCTTTTTGTAATTGCAAAATGCATTCAAAATATGGTTATATTGGTCTTTGTATATATATATATATACATACATTCGTGTGTTTTAATATGTGAAGTCATTTCCTGTAAAATCTCTGTTTAAATTATTAATACGTGGAAACTGAAATGATCTTTAACTGGGCCTGCACAAACTTTTACTTTGAATATACTTGTTTTTCGATACTCAGAAAAAGTCATCGCCATTGTTTTTAACGTGTTACGTTAGCATGATAAATGTGTATCGCACCATACTGTGAAACGAGAGCCTACTATGTGTGGCGGCCCAAGTCCTTCAGACCAAGTCCGATGCTGATAAACACAAGAGTGTTAGATGACATCAGAATGGAGCAGTTGTTGGTGAAAAATTAACACTCAAACAAACATGGCTTTTGAATTGAAATGATGCGCTGTGCACGGATTCATAATTTATATATATATATATAAACACATTTACTGGATTCAATTTCATCACATAGTTTTTTTTTTCCAAATTTACGTTTGTGTGTGTATTTTGAAAAAGAAAATGTCTATTCTAGGAATTTGTAGTAATTAGATAGTTGTATATTGTATAAACTACATACAATATCATATTTTAAAACTTTCACATTTTAAGAAACGAATGGCGGTTATTAGATTTACGCATTAATTAAAAGTGAATCTTAATAACTCAACATCTATATTATGTATCAAAAATGCAATGCATCTCCCAAAATTTAACTCTATATTATGCATATATGATGCGCAATAAGTCGTCTTAAATGTGATACACTTTTCAGGAATAAAATTTTCTAAATTTAATTTTATGAGGAAAACTTTGACAATAGTATTTCTTTTTTAGAAATTTAAGTTAATACTTTATACCATTGTAAAAATAGCTACAATATTAATATAAACAAGGTATTATTGTAGACATGTATTTTAGAGGAAAAGTTTACTTCATGATGTCTCTATAAATATGTAATTGAAAAAATAACACATTATGTAAATATTATTTATTTTTAAATAACGGCTTTGTTTACAAATTTCAAAGTATAATAAAATTCTCTGTGTGTACTATATGTAGGTGGTGTTTTTAATGTACTGTATATGTAGTATTATATATATATATATATATATATATATCGTCTACGAGCGTATATGCACCTGCAAATCATTTTTGATATGTCTTCATTTAACATATAGAAAGCAGGAAATCAATACTAATAAATTTGTAAAATATTATTCTTTCAAAATGCATAAAAATATTTTACAATTTTCTAAACGAAAATATTTTTTATTTGGAAACAATAATTTAAAATATATTCCAACATATTCATGCGATACTTTTTTTTATATTTCAGTTATTTGAAATCCAAATATCGTTACGGTCTCGCAGACTGTCACTTATATACCTAAGATAGGGTGACTGTAAAAAAAATATGAAAACGGGACACTAAAATTTTTTTTGAATTTTTTTCTCGCCAGAATTTTTTAAGAACTTTTGGGAAAATAATAGTTATTAAAGAACTAAAGCCTCTTGTCTAAATATTTTACTTTTTAAAAATAAAATTCATTATTGTTTCTATAAGCACTCAATATAATTGACAACAATTTTTAACATATTTTGTTAATGTTATATACAAGAATATTTTAAAATTGTTTACATGCCTGTTTGTTTTTTATAAATTTAAAAATAAAAATATTAGGTTCGTAGAAAGATAATTGCGGTTTATGCATTCATTTGTCAAGCTTTTTTAATTTTCCTAGCTATTTTAATTGGTCCAGAACTGTTGAATGACTAACGCCTAAATTTCGACCTTTTACATCTTCAAGGCTCTCGCCCCAAGCATGTAATGTTTAGAACCATCATTATATCCTACGTTTCCTAATAGTACCCACACTAAAATCATTGTTTAGTTTACGAGCAGTTTTGATTGAACTCATACAAAAAATTACTCTTATTTGCTACTTTTCAATCTTTAATTCAATAGCTCAATCTGAAGCAAAATTAATAATAAAACAAAAGTCGATGTTACCAAAATTCAGACCGAAAAATCCATTTTAAAATGATATTAACATAAACACGATGAAATAACACTTTCATTGAAAAAATTAAGGTTAGAATTCAGAAAAAAAAAACCGCAATTATATTCTTACCGACCTAATAATTACTATTTATTCAAATGAATTGAAAATTATACTAGAGTATACAAGAGAAACTAAATGAAAATGTTTTCTTTCTTTATCATAATGTTATTGATATTTTTAAGTCGCATCGTTTGAACAACTTACTTTTAGGCAGTAGGAAGTTGCATTGAAAGCCGCTGTTCACGTGTTGGCTCTAGGTGCATATGATATAGGCAGAGACAGATGCCTCTTATGCCATTTTGAAGTATGAACATTTCCTACTAAAATTCAGTCATCAGGAGCCATCCTTTGTTTACACAACTGCTTTTCTATAACCGAATTAAAATGGAATGTGGTTAGTTCTTTTTCTGATGTGTATATCTACACTACTTTGATTTCAAAAAAGTGCAACTGAAGCTCATAGATTGCTTGTGAAAACTTATGGCGAATCTGCTTCATTGAAAACAGTATGTAGAGATTGGTTTAGACGATTCAAAAGTGGTGATTGTGACGTTCATGACAAACAACGGTCAGGTCAATCGAAAAAGTATGAAGATGAACAACTGCAAGCTCTATTGGAAGAAAACTCTGCTCAAACACTCAAAAAATTGGCTCAACAGCTTTAAGTCGTTAAATCAACCATTTCACGACGTTTACAAGCCATGGAAAGATCGAAAAAGAAGGCAGATGGCTGCCGCACGAATTGATCGAAAATACCATTGAAAATCGTTTAAACATCTCGATTTCTTTGGTTGAAAGACATAAAAATAAGAGTTTATGACGTCACAATACGCCATAAGAAACTCTTCAATCGCCGGTGTAGCCGGCGATTGAAAAAAGGATCTATTTCGATAACCCGAAATGCAAGAAATCATGGGTTGATCCTGGCCAACCATCAACGTCGACACCAAAGCGAAACATCCACGGCCACAAACCAATGCTCCTTATTTGGTGGGATGTGGAGGGTGTCGTGTATTATGAACTGTTGAAACCGAAGAAAAGAATTATTGCCGAACGTTATTGTCATAAACTGGAGCATTTGAATGATGATTTGATGCAAAAAAGATCATCAATTACATCAAATTCTATCTTATTCATGACAACGCTCGGCCCCATGTTGCCATAGCAATAAAACAAACACTGATGAAGCTTGAACTGGTGGTTCTTCCGCACCAAGAGTATTATCCGAACTTGGCCCCAAGCGATTATTATCTTTTTCGATCGATTCAACACATTTTGAAAGATATACATTCCCATAACTACTGAGAAGTCGAAAATTGGGTTACGGAATGGATTGGCTTAAAAGACGGATCACTTTTTCGTCACAGAATTCATTTTCTGCCAAAAGAAAGTGGGAAAAGGCCGTAGCTTCCGAGGAAAAATACTTTGATTAATATACTCACACATTTTGTTACTGAAACAAATGCTCAAAAGACAGCGGCTTTCAGTGAAATCTCCTAATAAAAAAGTTAATTTTTTTCGATGATTCTAATTCTAAGCCAGTCAAGTTCGCGGATTTCTCGTATAAACCGTTTCGATCATAATTTATGGGGCATCCGTGCCGCGTTGTTCACACATTAGCGGCCGCGGAGGACAAAGCATAGACGAATGGACCGCTCACGCGCAATGCGCTGTAGTCATTTTTAAGTGCATATCTGATCGTGGTCCGAAATCAATCAAGCTCGCGTTACACATCCAAACATCCATACGCTAGTCGATCTTCTGCCGCGCCGTCAACCTACACTCCACAAACATGTAACATTTCATTTGTATTTGCCACGACTCCATTGTATTATCATTGTTGGTTTGTTTTCAATCGAACGATTATACGTCGAGACACGTTCATCACGCAATTATTGTGACCCGTACGTTTAACATTTTTCTTTCTCATAACGTATGTACATATTTTATAAATATACACACGTATGGATGTATGTACAGTGAGAGACAACATTAAAAATGCCATAGTTTAACATTTTATTAATGATTCTAGTCATCGTGAAATTTCAATACTGCTATAATAGTTTACTGTAAACTTTTCTATAAATGATAATATATGAAAAAGCTTATCTTTATTATTTATCTTTATAGACGATAGTTTATTAAAATATTCTTTCGATTTTTTTTTAATTATTGTGATATTCAGAATATAATAGAAAAGTTCTTGAAATAAAAAGTAAAAGCTCGATTATGCTCTTTAAATACATTCTTTATTATATGTGTTATTATATAACTCGCACAGACTGTCTGCTTTTCAGATTTCTTTATAAGTAGTTGATTTAAATTAAACTTTATTCATTACTGATAGAGACACACCTTCAACTTAATCTCTGTTTTAATGTTATTAATTTTTCAAATCATTTTTTTACATTAGAATCCAGCTTATATAACATAAGAAAGAATAAAACTATATGACTTTGAGACAAGTTTAACACATTTCTTTAGAAATTATATTTTTATTTAATAACTAGGGGGCTTCACCCCATGCTCGCTTCACTCACTAACCCCGGGTTCGCTGCACTAGCCCACTTCGCAATTATACATGCCTATACATGCAACCAAATGAAAAAATAAACTATTTTTAAAACTAATTATGTGTATATAATTATTATCAGATATATAGCAACGTAATCGTTATATATATATATGTGTGTGTGTGTTACACTTAAAACAGGAAAATCAAAAAAGAGAAAAATGTATATGAATTTGATGGTCATAAACCCGCCATTATTTTTCTACCAATCTAATATTTGTCGTTGATAGTATTATTCTCTGAAATTATTTTTTTTCAACTCTTATTACTTTATATTAATGTTTGTTTATAATATCATTACACAACTATATTGTTCTGTATTGGTTTTTTGAATTAAAAGTTTTTTTTAAAAAAAATCTTATTGTAAAAATATGAAATCGAAAATGAATGAATGAAATCAAATCAAAACATTGTCAAGTAAATCAAAAAATATAGTTCCAATTTCGATTTTTTCCATTTTTTTTTCAAAATTATATTTTCAGATACTACAAAAATATTCTTTAAAATCATTATCTGTAATACTTTTTTAAGTTAAAGAAATTACACTTTTTCTTCAACAGACGTGCTTCAAAGAAGTCTCATATTATATAAAACCATATTATTTTAAATTAATTAGCAAATAGAATCATAGTATCCAATTTTTTAAAATAGTCATTATTTAATGTTAATTGATAAACTCGAGAACAATCGAATATATCTTGTATTTTCATGTAAGAGTTTGAATATATTAACAAAATGATATTTTAAAGAAATACATAGAATAATGTATATAGAGTTGTTAATTTTAGGTGCTTCTCTCTCTCTCTCTCTATATATATATATATATATATATATATATATATATATTGATACATATGAAAGTATATTATGCTTTGAAATCATATGCTTGAAAATCTAAAATATGATATTTCAAGTATTAAATGCGATACACATGTTCACTCAAATTTATAAAATGAATAAAAATCTGAGTGTGTATATATATATATATATTGATTTAAAATAGATCAAATCGAATATTAGAATGTTATAAAATTTTATTGGAATTACATATAAACTGGTATTTCCAAATTTTTACACAGATATGTTAAATAGATGTGGGTGTATAACGCGTCATGTGCAGATGTTCTATATTAACACTTTTTAGATCTTGTTAATAAATTCAATATATAAATTAAGTGCTAATAAAATGTGGGTTTTAACACAATTTTCGTATTTATATCGATTGATGGGAATTGAATTCGGATCTATTTCTTGATTTTTCGTCCCTAGATTATATTGTCGGATATTTTAAAGAATGTGTATTTGCTTTTCCATTTTTTTTTAGTTACTTATTATAATTGTATATGTATGTAAAATAGTTAAAATAATGTGAGTTTTTTAAATGACTAACAAAATTTAATAATTCCTGTTCATACTATATAGAGGAATATTTGAGTCGTTCTTCACATTTTTCATTCAATTATCCACTTTTGTATTAATTGAATTCTTGAGCTAATGCATGAAATGAAATAACAATTTCAAAAGTGGAAATTAGACTATAACCATATGAGTAATTAACAAAATGTTGACATATTTTTACCATTAAAACTGCACCGAATGATAATTGTTATTTAAATATTCTCAAAATAAATCAGTGATCTCAAAATATTGTTGATAAAAAATGAAAGCATTAACTATAGTGAATAATTGATTTTTTCGGGCGATAATGATCTTAGATGTTGATACTCTTTTAAACCCCAAATAACTATCTAATTAATAAATGAGTATTAATTTCTTCATACCTTTTATTACAAACCTTTTATTTTAAACACTTTAATTTCTGCAAGTTATTTCTGTTAATGAAAAAAGTAATCATTATTTATTAATTACAGTTTTCTCATCTAAAAGGTTTTTTACAAAAAAGTTGAAGGAATTTAAAATCAATATAAAAATGTTAGTTTTAAAATTTTATAGAAACTTATTAAAATTATTTCACAATAAAATTAGAAAATACTTAAGGTTTAATATTAAGGGACAGGACAATTTAGCAATAGAATTGATTGTTTAATTATTTGTTTAATTATTTGTTGAATTGAACTTTAATTATTTTCTCAAATCGTTAAATTTTTAAGTATTTTCTTGAAAAATGAAAAAATACAATAAATTTTTATGTGTGAGCTTTTAAGGAGATTACGTTCACTTAATTAGTATATTTTAAATGTTATTGAAGAATATTAAAATACATTAAAAAAAAATGTAAACAGACTATTTTCTGTTCAATTTTCAACGAATGTTGACAAATGTAATTTAAACCGGATTTGAGTGGGTTCTCATATTGATTATGCGTAAGTATGATTAATGATAAAGTTGTAAGTAATACATATAAAATTATGTTTCTCTTTTATGATTTACAAGTTGGAAAATTAAAGTTGTATTTAAATTTATATCCGAATGAATATATTTTTTAATGGGACGTGTTACTGAAACATGTTTATATAAGAACTTTGCTTGGCGCCACAGTGTTATTTTTACAAATATTGTATGTATAAAAAATTGTCAGAAAATATATAAAACATAAAAAAAATCTATCCCATATGTTACACGTAACCGACAGACAATCAAATTGAAAAATTTGTTCAAGTATAAATCTTCGAAACAAGTGTAATTTATATTTGTTTTTTTTTTGTATAAAACATACACCAAGTGTAAAACAGGGTATACTAAGAGAAGAAAATACATGGGCTGTATCTGTGTTTATTGGAAATATGGATGGGACGACAGAGAGCATCGCATAAAGTCGGCCCGACACTTGGATGTGGGCGCGTTCACTAATTTGATTGAATTTATCAATATTGACAGAAAACATGCTCACTTTCTACACGACGCGGTGACTCAGCGAAGATTGTGCGATCTAGATGATGTGCATTATTTGTTTTTATAACATGTCTCGAATAACCGACGAACAGGATCTATGTTTTACCTGGCTATAACGTACTTTGCATAGTCGAGATCGTAATCTACACATAGCCACGATTGTCTTGTCCATACGTGTCGATAATTGATTGTTAATCAATCAAGTTCTTTTTTTGTTATTATCATAGACCATGCTCTAAATGAATTACCTTTCAGTTATGTTTTGAAAGGATGTTTCGTCTAATAGTTTTATTATTTATATGTTTTGTAAACACATGTTGTGCACTTTTATAAACATATTTATTTTAGTTACAACATCATTTGCTCTTTTGAACCTTTTTTGTTAATTCAATATTGGATGAAATGTTATTTAAACATTGTGAAGTAATTGATAATATATTTATCAGTATAATGTCTTTGATTATATGCGCACACAAAACTATTGTATTATATTAGAGTTTGTTAAAATCATTTAATTATATTTCGATCATCAAATATTATGTTCAAATTCAACATCTTAATTTATTAGACTAAATCTTTCAAATCGCCGGATTTTTTTTACTTTTGCAAAAAATACATAAACAATTTATATAGCAAGAATTATTCATTTTATCATTAACAAATTAAGATATTTAAAGAGTAATGAAACCTGCCTCATGTATATATATATATATATATATATATATATATATATATATATATATATATATATATATATATATATTGTGCATATACACATTTTACATACAAAGCTATTGGAATATGTTATTAGATAAGTAAATGACTATGCTATTGAGTTATTTATTTGTAAAAAATGCATAATTATAGGTTTAAATACGAAAAAATGTTTTTCAATAAATTTATAGTATTACATGGTGTAATCTTTTTCTTTAATATTTTTATTAAAGAATCCATACATAAACTACAGTATTTGTAAATCACTCTACGAAGAATATTAGAAAAATCATACAAAACTAAATATAATCAAACTTTCCTCTCTCTCTTGTTCTACACACATGCACACATGTGTGTAATATATATATATATATATATACATATCTATATACACATGCATACATGTATGTTTATAAATATATATATATATATGCACATGTATGTATATATATATATATATATGTACTTATATATTCATATATATATATATATATAAATATATGTACACAAACATATATATATATATATATATAAATATATGTACACAAACATATATATATATATATATATATATATATATATATATATATATACATACATGCATAAACATACACATTTCTTTAATTTGGGGCATGATTTTGATGAACAATGAGTACTATAAGATTTTTAAAAACATTAAAAATTAAAACGAATACATTTTCTAAAGCAAGTTTAATTGTTGATCTGCTTTGTAATGCCATAAGCAAATTCATTTCGCTAGTGTTAAATCATGTTTTTGAAAATAAATCTACTATATATTATGTATGTATATATATGTATATATGTATATATATATATATATATATATATATGTACATATATATATATATATATATATATATAATGATGCGCATGTGAAGTAACATGGTGTATCCTCACGGAATGGAAGCCGGTGTGAAGTTTATTTATGGGCGCACAGTTTCGCTCAACAATATCATTTAATGATTCAATTATGCCGATGGCGGGCTGCTGGCTAAACAACTAACCGCCGTGTTCATCTGATAAAGGATCGAAAAAAGGAAAACACTCGCTACTGTGCATTGATTTTATATTCAGAGAGAGGATATGTTGTCTATAATTTGCTGTAATTAAATGTTAAGTGTAAATCATATTAAATAGGCTGCTACATTTATATAAACTCAAACATAGATATATACGCATATAAAATATGTCTTATTATCTATGTACACACATGCACATATATATATATACACACTATGCATGTATTTACATACATTGTATCAGTAAGATTATTATTTTACTAAATGTCAAGATAACATCAGAAATGAACTGCAATAATATGGAATGCTGTCATTTATGAATAATATTTAATATAATGTCTATAAAGGCGATGAGTCGAGTTAAATAGATACAGTTTATTTATAGAATTCGAATATTTTCTATTCAATTTAAATGTATCACGCAGAAATTTTTTTCTAAACGTAATATTTTACATATTATGTAATGTAGGATAGAGGTATATAATAAAATATGTTCTTTGTAATATACTTGTTAAAACGTGTGTGCGAGAAAAATATTTTTAAATAATTCAAATGCCTTCAGTGTCATATGATTATAATGATTCCATTTTTAATAAGGTAAGAAATGAATTATATACTGTTATATATATATATATATATATATATATATATATATATATATGTGAATGTTTGTGTGTATGTCATAAAAAGTAATAATAACAGAGTGGTTATTTTGACATCTCACTGATTTAAAACCCATTAATTCTAATCTGGCTTTAAAATGATGCTATTTTTTATTTAGAAAACTATCAGTTTTAAATGTCTAAACATCTTAAATTAATAGGTTTTTAAATGAAATTCACATAATTATGGAAACATGCATACATAATGAACGCACTTATTTGTACAGTTTCTGATTCGTTATTAAAAATATGGTAATTTTTGATTAACAAGTGTTTGATACTCTTATGCTTTTACGTTCCTGTATAATATCGGGAATATATAAATAAATTAAGTATTTTCAATGATTTTGGAATTTTTAAATATTTTTTACTATTAATAATAACCATTTGATATTTAAAAGTGGTTATGCTTGAAAAAAATATTCTTTGGTTAATATTAACATTTATTGTAATTTTATACTTTAATTAGAATTTTATTTTTTTTAATATCAGGAGGCTCTGCGCCCTACTCGTTTCAAATTGTGATATTAAATTCAAGATGGAAAAGATGCAAATAAGAGCAATTTTTTGGACAATTATAGTAGAGTTTAAAACGGATGTTAAAGCAACAGAAACTGTTCGTAAACTAAACGATGCTTTTGGTGTGGGTACTGTTAAGGAATGTAAGGTGTAATGGTGGTTCCAAAAATTTCATACTGAGGACGAGAGTCTTGAAGATAAAGAAGGTCTCGGGAGTCCTTCTTCAGTTTATAATGACCAACTGAAAGCGTTAGTTGAATCACAACCAGGCACAATAATTCAAAAGCTTGCACAGAAGTTAGACTTTAATCACCCAACAGTTTTGAACCACTTTAGACAGCTAGCTGAGAAAAATGTATATAAATTTAAAGGTCATAAATTGCAATTATTTTTCTATCAACCTAATAGCTATTAAGTGCAATTCCCATTAGTTTTATATTATTTACCATTAGATTAATATCTTATATCTACTTTAAATAGATAATGTTTTACTTATAGATTATTATAAAATGTTTATTGGCTTTTTTTACGTTTTCCTCCTCATAACTTTCAAATGTCTTTTTTTTATAATATTTCATTGATTAATATGGTATTATTTTCGATTTAGTGTGATCGATAATTTAACACAGAATTTCTTTTTATACGGGATCAAATTCGATTTTGTAAAGTTTCGATTTTGTAAAGATTCTGTCACATCAAAAAATATGATAATTGACCGGAAACATATAATATTACATTATGAAAATGATTGCAGTGACATTTCGGTTTAATTATAATAGTTCATCAAACTTGAAGTGCTTAAGCACAGAATAATATTTTTTCTGTACCTTATATCTGCTTTTTATGTATCTTAACGCTCTAAGGATGATTTACTGTCATCAAAATATACATAAGTAATAATTAAAAATGATCAGTAATCAATTATTGAACATTTTTGATCAAAAAACTATTATGATAAGAGGGAGACTGAAAAATTAATTTGTAAAAAAACTATTATTTCAGTTTTTTTCTAATATGTCTATTATAATAATCCAATACATTTTATCCAGTACTTCTAATAGTTATTTATAAAATACAATTTCCTTATTACAGTTAACTTTTTATTTAATAAAAATTGTTCGCATTTTTTTAAGAAAACATTTCTATATCATATATGTCAATTAGGTGAGAAAAAGAAAAAAAATATCTGTTTTATTATATATCAGTTATATTTATTAAGAAATACCATGCATTTAAATGAAAAATATGTTCAAAAACGTAATAAAAGCTAAAAGTTGATCAACATAAGTAAAACGAATATTGTCTGAATTTCTATGGAAAATATGTACACATCTTCAGCTATTAAACACAATGGTTACACAGCAAAAGCGTGGTAGCTAGACTAGATAATAATTACCCGTTAACAAGGAAACCATATACGTACATTTACCATGGAAAGTGTTAAAAGATGCCAACCAGCCAGATACGGACCGTAAAAAAATCACCAACAACGCGAGAATTACGGCTAGTATTGTTAGTATAATGCTTGAGAACATTACAGCGACGTAGATAACGTTGGAATTAATAGAATATATGCGTTCTTGTTCTTAAAGATAAATATTTTATTACGTTGGAAGACTGCGTACACAAATTATGACTGCCACAACACAATGGTTATAAATTATTTAAATTATCGATATACGGCCAATAGCTCAATTAATTATAAATTCTCGTTTTAGAATCATTAATATTGCAATCTTGAACATATTCATTTATTTTAAATTGGTTACATATATATATATATATATATATATATATATATATATACATATGAATAAACGTTTATTTTAAAATAAATATTTTACTTTTACTGCTGACAGATGCAAGCCTTTATGTATCATTTAAATGTAATTACTTTCCATTTAAAAATAACTTGTTGATAAAAATATCAGTTTATTATATATAAAAATGAGGCATATATGAGATATTTATTGAAATTGTTAAAATTATTGTTTGATTAATATTTGTAAAGGTATTAGTATTAATGATCATTTATATTTATTAGAGATTGAAATAACTGTTTATGAACATTGGATATTTTAATGAAATTCACTTATGCGATTTAAGAAACATCATAATTTTATTTTCTATTTAATGTACTTAGTTTATTTTATTGTTCTTGAATTTATTGAGTGCGAATTTAGAAAATAGATTGTTATTATTAAGTATGAATTTTGAAAATAATTCAATCGCCAGTGAAATGCGAAATCAGAACTTTGAAATTATAGAGGAAAAAAGAAAATTAAAGTTATGTCAAATTATCGAATTCCTCAATTTATTATGTAGTCAAACTATTGATACTCACCTTAATTATGAGTATATATGCACAAGAACATCCTAACGCATGTATATGTATATATATATATATATGTATATATATATATATAACACTACGTACACACACACACGTGTGTGTGTTCACACACATATATATATATACACTTTTATAATCTCTTTTAGATTGTTCATATAAAAAATACTAAATTAAAAATTAATGTAGAGTTAATTTAAAAATAATTTTTAGAGCTGTTACCAATCTAGATAAATTAATAACTTTTAATAAGAAGTTGTCTTTTTTAAAATAGATTTCTTTCTACCAAATTAAACTAATTTTGGTAGATGCTATTTATTTATTTCTTTTTCTTTGCTAGAATTACATTAGTATAAACACAGCAGAGCTGGCATTACTTCTGTGAACAGATGGATGTCGAAGCATAAATGATCAACAGTTTTCCGGTCCATCGAATCGTGTATAACACTCAACACTTGTTTCAAAACTTGGCATCTGAACAGAGTACAACGCTTATTATCCTCCAGTCGTATTATGTGTTACGAACGTAAAACCGATTCATCGTTATTTATGGCTTGTGCGAACGAATAAAATCAATTAGTGTTCATTCTAATTAACCTGAAACGTACCTTACGTCATACAAATAACATGTCGAATACACTTTTTATAAATACTTATTATTTGAGGGTATATTTTTTTTTGTAAATTTCACTAGAGTACATCTTTAAATAAATTGTATTTATAATTAATATTCTGTTAAAATATGTTCGAAAATATTTTCAATATTCGTTTGTCTGCAGGGTAAAATATACATATGTATCGTTGTGAACTTTTTGGTAAAAATATTAAAATATGTTCTATTTGCAGGAGACTCGCGTTTAGAAGATGAACATGTTTTATGTAAGTACTATTTACTGTATATTTTTATAATATGATTTTCGTCTTATATGTATATATGTATATATATATATATGTTTTAATATTAGACTTTCGTTTCTTGTGCTAAAAAATTATACTTTTAATAATTAGTATTTTTGTTGAATTGGTAATTGTTAAACAGAACTGAATTATTATTAGTGTATTTATTTATTAAGTACAATTTTTAAAAAAATGCTTTCTTTTCATTTTGATATCATATAATACTATTTTTTGATATTAATTAAATTTATTTACACATTTTTAATCTATTTTACTTGTAATGGATATTTTAAATCTATCTACAGTTTTATTATTCAGATAATGACAAATTATATAATTATTATCTGATTTAGTTTAAAAAATATAAATTGATGTCAGTAAAAAGGACATCTTAAGTCTGCATTTATAAATTAAAAAAATATTTGTTAGATTAAAAAAAAAAAAAACAAAAATTTATGTATCAGATAGAAATAAGTCTATTTTGTTTGCAATTGGTTTTGTAATTGTATTGCTGTATTGCAATTGGTTTTCTGTCTGTGTACCTGGATTTGAATTGCTTGTTTTTCTCTGAGGACACAATCAGTTTCGTCTACTCCGACATTGTCAGGTGTATACTCACGAGGTCGATATAGTCCAGTAGTCTTCAAACTTTGTCGACTCACGGAACCCTTAAGATTATAATTTATTTGTGAAAGCCCTACCATCTCCAGAAAAAAGTTGTTAAAAAGTCATTGAAAAGATATCAATATTGTGTACAATTTATGTGAAAAATGAAAATAGTCATTATTTCATTATATTGTTCTTTTCGTGAATAATTTTAATACAAGTTAAACAGGATTAATTAGTAATTTATTAATCATTGCTACATATGTAAGTTTAGTGACTGGGATGTACTTGCATTTTCTGACATAAAATATTGAAATCAGATTTTATTGATATTGACTTTAAGCGCATTTAATATTCAGAATCCAGTCTATTTCTGTATTCTATTTTCGTAACTACATAGTTTAAAAATGATTTTTCGCATAAGTTGTGGCGAAATACATTAGGAACATTACTGATTTATTAGAAATTTAGGGATATTCCGTGTAAATTTGTACACAAAAATCCAGAAGTTCTTCTTGCTGGTATTTAATTTTTAATAAATCTTTCAAATTTTGTTAAATAAAAGTACAACAAAATATTTAAATTGTCTTTTAAAAAAAGAAAAGGCTATGATGAACAACAAATAAATTGTTAATTAAATCCAAACTGACGTTATTAACTGAAAATTTATAGAACTCTTTTTCATTTTCTCCACTAGAAAACCTTTTAAGTTACTTCAGTTTTCAATAGTTAAATTATGAGATAGCATTAACCTAACAAGCGTCTCTGTTGCCTATAAGCAACATTAATTTTGGGATTTTTTTTCTCTGCTAAAAGTATATTTTTTTATTTTTTTTTGTATATAACAGTGAACATTGATTCAATAGGAATGGAATTATACGATTATTTTTTTCGTTTTTTGCGAAAGTGAGAAAAAAGTGGAATAGATGTAGACTTTGCATGAGCCAGACCATATATATATATGTACATATGCATGTAAAAAGTGCAAGTTTATTGTGCACAGGTATGTAAAAAGTACAGTTTTTCTCGACCCAAAGTGTTTCAGCAAGTATTGCGGCACTTGATTCGGATATTAATAAAATAAATAAATTTAAAATTTAATACAGACTACTATTTATTCAATTTTCAAATATTTTTTTTGAAAATGCTGACATCAGTCGCTACTGTTGCGTATACAAAACATTTCACTGTGAAAAACCAAACTTTTTTATTTTTTTTCTAACGCCAAATTAATTAGAATGGACTTAGAACCAAAACCATGTACAGCGTTTTCAAAAATCCCTACGATTTTGAATACCGACTTTTAATGGGTTAAAATAAATTAAAGTATTATTATAAATCCTTATCTTCAAATAAAAATTGATTTATCAATTATTTGTATTTAACAGCTGATAATTATTAATTGAATTCTTCAGTAGATAAACAAGTGTAGTAATTAAATTATCATTTTATTTTGTATTATATGTTGGTTATAATCAGCAATCGAATTAAACTTAAACGGGATTTAAATTGAGAAACAAGTTTTATTTTTTTATCATTTTATAAATTTAAGTAAGCTAATTATTTCGAAAGGTAAAATGCTCATTTATTTATTTATAGCATTTAATAACATGCTTGTTTTTTCTGTAATTGTATTTATATTATTATTAATTAATATATAATTCTGCAGGCTATATTTTAGATGCAAAATGTAATTGAAGAGAGTATTAAAAGGTTTAATACCTGATAAATAAAATAATGTTTTAATTATGTGTATGTAATTGAATATAAAACTTTCATTCAATATTCTACATTAATAATTAAATAAATTATCGATATTAATGAATAATTACTTGATCAATTTGATTCTACCTCCATAAACAAATTCGAACAGGTGACATTTAGTCGAATGTGACTATGTTCGAACCTTAACAGTGACGCATGTTTTGCAAGTAGGTTAAACAAAGATTTAAAAGATGAATATGTGGAGTAATGCTCAGATGACATTTGAATTCTGAACGCGTGGGAATTGATGAAGACAACACGGTACGGGCATTTGCAATGTGATGAGACGTATTTATTTTTTTTTCAAACATGCGCAGCGGCGATATTATCTGTAGCCATGAGGGTTACCGACAATATTTACTAACAGCAATAAAGATATGTTGATTTCACATCTCATTTCGCGGTTGTTGAGAAAGCTCTCGACACATTTGTAAACGTATTTATATCTCTAATAAATTCCGTTACTTTATTATCGATCATACACTCGAAAACTGTTCCATACAATTTATTTCGTCAAATGTCAGGAGTTGTAACATTTAAAACTATTAAAATTTATGTTTCTTCAAAATATTTATATTCGTAGGAATACCGAAATATCACATATATACATACATTCATACATATATATATATATATATATATATATATATATATAAATTTATTTTTTGTGTGTGAATAAGTATAACATTGTTGAAAAATGCAGATGAATGTAATAATTGAATTGAAAATTTGTTATGTGTAATAATTTATATTTATAAAGATTTATTATATATTTTTTACAATGGAAATTATAAACAAATTGCAAATATTTTCACTTTCTATTAACTGTTATTTCGAGTGAAAGCAGGATTTTTGTTTTTAAAAAAAATGAAAAGACATCGATTGAAACGTTGAAATTGGAAATAAATAAAAAAATAATTTATGAAATCTCAGAAAATATTGAAATTATTGATTAGAAATATTCCTATTTATATCACTTAAAAGTGCGAAGTTAATAAATAAAATTCAATAAATATAAACTTTGAAAATATAGCAAAAAAAGGTATTATTATGATAATTTAAACAATTATATTCATTTATGTTCAAAAAATATTTCGAAAATCAATAAGGGTATTAATTATCTTGATATTTATTTCTTTATTTTTTTGTGAAGATAATATATTAAATTTTTCTTTCAATATATTATATTAAAATTTGGAATTAAGATAATTTTATGAACAAGGCACTATATTTATATTCTGTTCTTTTTTTTATTTATTAAGTAGTAATTAATATAATAAATGATAAATTCGAGATAAATTTTTATATTTTTTTACATAATATTATGTGTTAGTATTGTTTTACGATAAATGACCTGATTATTAGGTTGGTAGAAAAATAATTACGGTTTATGACCTTCAAATTCATGCACATTTTTGAATTTAAGTGGACTAGAACTGTTTGATGTCTAACACCAACTTTTGTAGAAGCTCTAGAATTGTTGTGCGTTGTTCTGATTCAACTAACGGTTTCAGTTATCGTTATGAACTGAAAAAAGACGTCCTCAACCTTCTTCATCTTCAAGGTTTTTGTCTCCAGCACGAAATTTTTGGAACCACCCCCACGTACGTTCCTTAACAGTACCCATACCAAATGCATCATTCAGTTTACAAACAGTTTCTGTTACATTATCACCCGTTTTGAACTCATACAAAAATTTGTTCTTATTTGCTCCTTTTCCATCTTTAATTCAGTAGCCCAATTTGAAATAAAATTAATTATAAAATCAAAGTTCATGTTACTCAAATACAGGTCGAAATATGCACTTTAAAATCATATTATGAGTACAATGAAATGACACTTATTTGAAAAAAATTAAGATTATAATTCAGAACACAAAAACCAAAATTATTTTCTTATGAACCTAATAATTTACATTAATATGTAGGCCACGATTATATTTAATTAAAAATAACATAAAATGTTTTAAATAAAATTTTGTTATATTACAAAATATATGAAAGGTATATTATAAAACGGATATTTTCTCAAATTTAAATACAATTAAGCCATATTGTTTAATTTGCCTCCTTGTTTTGGTCTTACTGAATCTCATTTCTGTAGTAATCTGCTAAAACTACTTTCATCTCTTAAAGTACCTTTTTAAATTACATTTTCTGTTTACTAGTAAATAGATACCAATTTGTCTGAAGATGAATTAAGAACTGAAATTAGTTAGAACAGATTGAAACACAAATGATTCCACAAGATCAAAAATAGTGACACAATTCGTAAAGAAAATTATAACTTTTTTGTCTTCCAAAGACATTAATTTCTAATATTTTTATTCTAATTCAACTCATTAATGGACGCAAGTAATATTCATAATTATTATTTGGCACTGTAGCTAAATTCTCTCACACAAATGAATTAATATACACCCACGCATTATAAACAAAATGTTTTAACTAAAATAATGAAAAATTGATTGTCTATTTTTTATATTAATAATCATTTTGATAACTTCATCAGATTATCTGTGTTATCAAAATATTAGATAAAAGAATATTTTAATAAAAGGAAAATATTGTGTTGTATGCTGTGTTAATTTATTTGTGAATTCAAATAATGTTTCAGGACGACTTATATTTTTTAATAATCAATAAATTTATTACAACATACATATGCAGATTTAAATATTATTAAATCATGAAGTATTTGAATTCGAATTAGATAAAATATTAATTTGTTTTTTCAAAAAACAAAAACGATTGCTTTAAATATTTCATAAGTTTTGAGTTTCAAAATACATTAAAACTAAAATTAAAAAAATTCAGTAAAACAAATAATTGTTTTTTTTTTAAATATTTTTCTAAACATCTTCTGATATGTATAAAATTTTAATCTATGTTCGTATCTTAAAACTGTTATAGAAATCAGTCAGTCTCTAAGATTGACTTCAATTTCGAATTTATGTCTCTAAGATATAAATTCGCGAGTTGTGTACCTTGTCAACTTCTATAGTACTCATGTATGGATTACAATCTGGATTATAATGAGATATTGTAAAACAAGAACGATTTAAACATATGTTGAAAGAGCTGTATAGTTTGATATAAGATGAAATGACTTTATTATTTATAAAAGCAGATAGCTAAATAAGGAATGATTTCTTTTATTGTAAATTCTATGTGCATATGTATATATATATAATATATCATTCAATACATATTGTTGTGTACAATACTGATAAGATCTCCAACAATTTGTAATCGTGATCTAGAAAGTTGGTCGATATTTTTCTCGTTATCTCTTGTTAAATCGATTATGCGTTTTCATTTATATTCTAATAAGTTCAAGTATTATTCATCATTTTTTCCGATAATACAGTTTTATTATAAAATATTCTTATAAAAATTGAACAATAAGTAACACTGAAGTTATATTCAAAAACTAAAATATTCCTATCATATTTTTCTTGTATCATATATAAAGTAAAACACACTGTACGAATAGTAAACAAAATTAATAAAAAATATATAGACTATAATTAAAGTGATGAATCCGTTAATGCATATATATATATATATATATATATATATATATAAACATGTACATATATTCACGCTGGAAATAATTTTCATTTGAAATTGAAGTTTTTGACTAATAATTTTGTAATTTTTGCCAAATAATGCTATTTTTTATATTTAGGACAGTTAGGATAGACTTCATAAAAATGTCAAACCTTAGTCCGCTAGCATAAAAACCTCGTTATAAAAAATGAAATAACAGAAATAAGCGATTCGGAAAGTATTTGCGTTTGCAATGTAATTTAAAGAAACGATAAAAAATAAATTTAAATGCATTCAATAATTAGTTGGGCCACCTTTAGTAAAATGGCCTTCAAGCTATTTGGAATACTTTCAACAATATTATAAATAACATCTAATGGTATTTTCTCCCATTCGTCTTTAAGGCAAGAAGCGATAGCAGATCGATTAAATCGATTAGTTTTTCGTATCGTTCGATCCAAGTAATCCCAAAAATACTCAATTGGATTCAAATCTGGACTTTGAGGAGGCAAATCGAGTACTTGAATTGAGTTCTTGTTGAAAAATGCTTTCGTTTTCTTAGCCGTGTACTGTGGATAATTATCTTGTTGAAAGATAAATCCAGCTTCAATACCAATTTTATGCATACTTTCATTTATTTATTTTTCATTTATTCCAATATAGGAATCAGCATTCAGTCTACCTTCGACTACTTACAAATTATTAACTCCTAGCCATGAGAAACAGCCCTAGATCATAATACTAACTTCGATTCATCACTCCAAACAATTGATTTCCAAAATTCTATTGACTTATAAGCATACCAGTTTGTAAAATGAAGTAGTTTACGTTTGTTTATCTTACTTATGTATGGCTTGTAATGAACGATACGACCAAACATGCCAACTTCACTTAATCTCGATCTTAAATCATATATTTATATATATATATATATATATATATATATATATATATATATATACAATATATAATAATATTTGTGAAAAAAAAACCTTAAAATGGGGCCACTTAAACAGTTTATTATTTCGCATTCAATTATTAGTTTGATTTTAGAAAATGTCAGCTTCATTTATTCTCGATCTTATTTGAGTAACTCCAAGAGTGAGATTGATATCATTTTTTAGTTGCTGGGCGCTAATAAACGGATATTTTTATTTTACAAACTATTAGTTTATCCATGCGTTCACTAGTCTTTCGTTTTCGACCTTTCCTTAGAGCCGAAATTAAATCTTTTCCATCTTTAATCGACTTACTTGCAAACTGAATCGTTCTGAGATATCTTCTAAAACTATCAGTAGTTTATTTGGCAGTTTTTCCGTTCTGATACATATTATAAATGTGTGCGCGTTTATCGACCATAAGTTCTCTACTTTTTGTCATTTTGCTACAAAAAAGTTGTAAAGGGAAATTAAATCGGCAATAAATGATTTAATAAATAAATTCAATTATCATACCTTTAATTAAAGCATCAGAATCACTAATATTTTCTCAAGCGCAAATACTTTTCGAATCGCAACTTTATGCTTTTTTATTAATATAAATTAAACGGAAAACCAAAATCACTGTAATAATACAAATTCAATGTAATGTATAAATAGACATCTGCATAAATGATTCAGCTAATCATGCATAATGTAATGATATTAAGTTTAATATTACAATTTTATAACGCGAAAATAATTTCAGACTCGACTGTATATCTGTATATATATATATATATATATATATATATATATATATATGTATATATACACACACTCACACAAATGCACATAATATGAGAAATATATTGATTAAAAATTTTGTTAACATTAGCGTTAAAGAAAACAGAAAATAAAAATTAATTTGTGATATCTTCGACCTTTTGTTTAAAATTTGTAACCTCATAAGTAGTTATGTTTGTAGAAAATAAAATAAGAAATAATAATGATAGGTAGTAAAACAGTTAAGGTGCTTAATGAGTTTCGATCTTGACAACGTACTAAATAACTTAAGTGAAAAAAATGTTTGGTTTATATTTCGATAACGTGAACTCAAACTGACTCGCTTTTAAAACGTGTTAAACGAATTATATTTCGATTGAGTTTCTTCTGAAAATATGTTTTTTTTTACAAAACTAATTTCCGAGAATTTGTTTTAATGAGATTTGAAACGATCTTATCAATAAAAAGTAACACATCGAGTAATATCATTAAATATTTTTTCTCAGATCATGCAACGTCTAAATTAGACATTTGTTGATATGAAAATTCAAGTCCTTGAACAATATATAATTTAATGACTTGTTATAAATTACTGTTTACAAAATAAATATTAACCATTATTGTCTTTTGTTGACATAAAAATAATAAACGATTAAAACGTGTATCGTGAGAATCTGTTTTGAAGAATATTCGTCAATGACAAATTGAAATTGTTACAATTTCAACATTAACTTACCATCACGTGTGTGTATGTATCGTAAACGTAATTTCCAGAAAAAAGATACTTCGACTTGATGATCCGTGGGAACTATAATACGAATGTTGTGTTTGATGTGCTGGGCTTTCGTGAATTGGGACAAATTGTAGATGACAACGCAAACAGTCTTGTCTTCGAGATAATAGAATTATAGTTTTCAATGAAACGAAATGCTGCACTTATTTGAAGTGTTTTAAATTAATTTTCTTAAGCAGTGAAGAGTTGGTGATATTTTTCATGTAGAAATATTTAATTTAAATGTCTATATATATATATATATAACATTTTATTTAAAAATAAACAAAATTTATTATCATGTGAAATATAATTAAAAAATGTGATTATAATTTCCTAATAGCATTATTAGAAAAATGTATACACTTATCATTTCCAAACATAATAATAAATTTTGTTTATTTTTAAATAAAATCTTATATATATATATATATATATAAGATTTTATTTAAAAATACACATAAAATTTATTATCATGTTTGGAAACAATAAGTGTACATTTTTTCTAATAAAGCTATTAGGAAATTATAATCAATTTTTTTAATTATATTTATTTATTTTGTAACATTTTATAATCAACAAAAGTATGTAACATTATATATATATTTATATATATATTTATATATATATTTATATATATATATATATATATTTTTTTTTCAAAAAGTATGGAATGTGTTTACTAGTTTATTTTTTTATATTACTTAGTAGTGTTTTAATTCAGAATATATTTTGCAATAATTTATATTTAATAAATTAAATGCATAATCGTATTTCGTTATTATATAATTTAATTGCTAATAGATATGGCAATAAAAATATAAATATGACTTCCTTTATAAAAGTAAAAAGATATTTATTATAGGATGTGTTCAACATTTATTTATCAATATAGTATCTCTCAAAGATTTCTAATATAATATATCCAAATTTCTAAATAAAATACTGTTTTTTACAAGTAGGAGACGTTTTAGATGAAGGAGAATTTTTTCTAGAATCAAAAAAAAACAATAAAATCTTTTGTAAATGTTACGAATGCTTACGTTAGAATAGTGTAAGTAAAGTTATATTGAAATTAAAAAAGTAACTTTTATTTCTGTTAATGATTTGTTTCTGTGGTTATAAAATAAAATCCGGCAGAAATGTTAAACAGGTGAATTTTTCATCAACTAGTATTTTTTTTTTCGTAAATGAAATATTTTTCAAACTACAAAAAAAGGTTCTGTTTTAAAATTTTCAATAATTTTTTATTGATCTCTTTTCATTTTTTTCTTATCCGTATTTCATTGATGTCATTATCCTCAAAACTCTAAGGTAGAGAAAAAAATCTGATACTTGACACTACATTGATGGGATCGCCATCGAATCGCGCATACATCAAAATGATCAATAATAATTTATAAAATATTTTGGACTAGTAAAAAATATTGTGGTTTGTGGGATGAAAAGAGAATACATTTTTGAAACTAACTTAGCCACAATATTAGAACTGCTTTGTGATAAATATATAAATTTTCATAAAAAATATTTTAAGAATTAAAATTGTTATTTTTATTTCTCATACTGTTAAATTAATTAGAAAATGGACAAAATACGAGGTGATTTGAAAGTCCGCCGCCTGACATTTAAGCGGTGGTAATATTTTAAATATTTATGGCGTATTACAAAGCGATATCTGTCTTATATATAGCCTCAAATTCATAATTAATGTGTCAAGCAGTTTGTTTTGAAAACAACAATTTAAATAAAGTTCTTTTTGAACTGTTATTGAAATGGGTAAAGTTTCCGAGACGGCATAAAAGCACTGGAGCATCGCTGGATGAAGTGCAATGAATTTTAGGAGGACTATATTGAAAAGTAATCCAAAAACACAAGTTATATTCTTTGAAAATTAGGCCGCGAACTTTTCAAATCGTCCTCGTATCAATCTTGTGTTTTTCCTTTGGTGTTTTGTGTTTATATAATTTATAAACTCATCAAAGTATTAGTCAGAAGAACTAAGTAATCCCCATAATAAAATATCATGTTTTGACTGGTTGTCTTTTGATAATTGTAACTCTATGATTTATGATGAGACATTGTCATGCGACTAGCGGACATGTCAGGGTCTTAGATAATTATAAGATGGAAGAGCACATCGTATCTAAGATGACGTGAAACATATCTTATTGTAGGACAGTTTTTGCAATCAATTTTTCGGTACCACGATGCCACTCTACGTTAGTTTACCGGAATATGTATCATGAAAGTTCATTTTCACATGACGTTTTTGTCACTTAAATTCGAATCATTTAGCTACATATTGTTTTTTTTTGTTCAGCCGTCCGACGAATTATGGGTATTTTAAAATAAGTTATATATAATTTGACAGACCGAAACGTTTTTGTTGGCCTAAAAAGTGGTAGCAGTTATAAATGGTGTCGGTCTGTTTTGAAGTGTACTGATCTAGGTAATCTTTGCACTGTATTTTGTGATTGTTTCATTTCCGGTCTACAGGAATATCAAGAAGTAGATTTATTCGTGAACTATGTGTGGTTTTTCTTATGATGTTTATAATTTATCTTAATCACATATTATGAACTATATAATGGTAATCGTAATAGGTATATTTTTAGTCTGGTAGAAACGTTAAATCAAAGTAATGAATTTTAGATATACTCTGTATATATATATATATATCATTTTTAAATAGTATTAACTTTTATGGTGAAATTCGATTCGAGACTTGCTTACACTCTGTAATAAAATGAAAATCAAAAGTACCATAAATCATATTGATGTATTGATATTATAAATAACTTAGTAGATAGATTAGGTGAAAAGAAACTATATATTTTGAATACCTTATCTGAATTTGTTTCATGTTTTTATAAAAAAAAAACACAAATATTAACAGTAAATTTAAAATTCACATATGTGTAGAAATCTATATGATTATGTTCATTAAGCCTAATTTTAAGAATAAACTTTTTAATTACATTAAATTAATACTATATTGTAGGTCAATAAAATTTTATAATTAGATGCCGAACCTAACCTTTGATGGTTATTTCACATTTTTATTATTTTAAAATAGCTTTCTTCTAGTTATACATCGTATTAATTGCTATTTTTTTTCTAAACACTATTAACTAAATCAACAGTAAAATCTCGGAAAGATAATATCATATTTGTAAGAAAAAAAAAACAGGTGAACCATTCCATATTCGGATATCTTTTACATATTTGGTTGTAGTAAATGGATGGTTTAGCGTGTCAACTGGTTTAATTTGCATTTTTAATATATAAAGTAACCAATAATATTCGAAAATACTGTTGATAAATTTTAATCGTGGTCTTAGAGAGAAAAAAATAAACAGATTCATCGTCGATGACTTCAAATTTTAATTCGTACGATATTATATATGATATAATTAATAATAATATTCACGATGGTATCGTTCGTTTATTTATGATTTTGTTTTCTATATTATATTTCAGCGTTCTGTGATTATATATTTTTAAAGAAACGGATATAAATTTTAAAATTTCTCATGTAGGAAGACTTTATATAGGCGTCAATGTGTCCGTTTTTAAATTTGTCGTTTTCAAGAAGATGATTAGTAATATTCGTTTTTAAATACAGATGTAAATGTATATAGGAGTTAAAACGATTTGACATTTTAAATTATAGTTTTAAGTGTTCAGACACATCTTAGTAATACTTTTCGGTTTACTTAAATATTGAAATATTTTACATTAGTTTTATTTTTTGCACTTTCTAATTATAGTTTATTATTATGTTTAAAGAAATAATATGAAAATTGTTGCATGTAAAAATCTATAATATATATTCTTAAACCTACATATTTGAAAGTTACTAATATTTTCGATTCGCATAGGTTGTGGGTTCTAGTATATTAGTCTTTTTATATAATTTAAATATATATTAAGCAGTAAGAAAAAGTAGTATATAAATTTTATTAAACATATTCTTCATTAAAACTAGTAAAACATGAAGATGTTTCCTTCCGTTCAAACGGTTTTTTTATGTTGTGTAAAACTATTTTTTATTTATTAAAATATAAATAAATTCAAGTGAAATATTCATCTTATGTATTGTTTAATAATTAAAAAATATCAAATTAATAATTTGATGTCAATGAGTACATTTATAAGAAAATATATGTTTTTGTAAGCTATTAGGTTGGCAGAAAAATAATTTTGATTTTTGTTCTTTGAATTCTAATTTTATTTTTTTCTATGAAAGTGTCATTTCTTTGTGTTCATGTTAATATCATTTTAAAGTGCATTTTTCGGTCTGCATTTTGATAATATCGATTTTGGATTTATTACTAATTTTGGTTGCAATTGAGCGATTGAATTCAAGATGGAAAAGAATTAAATAAGAGTAATTTTTTGTAGGAGTTCAAAACAGGTGTTTAAGTAACAAACTGCTCGTAAACTAAATGAACTTTTGGTGTGGGTACTGTTAAAGGATGTGCTGTGCAATGGTGGTTCTAAAAATTATGTGCTGGAGACGAGAGCCTTAAAGATGAAGAAGATCAAGGGGCTTCTTCCTTCAATTCATAACGACCAACTTAAGGCGTTAGTTGAATCAGAACCATGCACAATTTGTGAACTTGCATAAAAGTTAGGTGTTAGTCATTCAACAGTTCTGGACCACTTAAAACAGCTAGATAAGAAAAATGTATATGAATTTGAAGGTTATAAATCGCAGTTATTTTTCTACCAACCTAATATAATGTAAATTTTGATACGAATAATTATTAAGTAAATATACAAATTTTCTTATAAAATTCTTTTTTATAAGAATTAAAATTTAACTTAAAATATATTATTTTCTGATGAAAAGTAAACTTTTAGTGAGCATTTTTATCAATAACTCAATAATCAGTTATAAGTAATATTGGATAAATATATCACTGTAAAATATTAATTTTTTACACAATCTCTTCTTGGATGCTTTAACAAAACTATTAAAAAGTGTTGTAAATGAAACTAATGTGTGAAAATAAAATTTCAAATTAGTTGATTTTCGTTATCCACATATCTAACTGAAAATATCATCTACATTAAATATCTGTTATGACATTGTAAAATAATTTATACCGCTTGAAAAATTCACAGAAATCTGTTATTCAAATTTTATGTGTATAATAAATAATATTAATGGAATATCAATAAATAAATGAAAAAAACACGATTTATTCAAAGATTATTTCAGACGAATCTTTTATAGATACCGGAAAAATAGTTTTAGCATACTTTTTTTTAGAAAAAAAAAACGATAATAGGATTCAAATCAATTCAAATAAAGTAAAATGTCGACATCAATCTGCTTACGTGACAGAGATGCTTCTTGTCTTCACGACATCTGGTTATGCGCATACTTTAGTATACATTTTACAACCTTGCTTCAAATACGATCCTGTATCACAAACACATACATCACGTCGAGAGATGTATGGGCGGATTAGATGGATGTGAATTACTGACATGCTAGTTCAGTTCTCGTACCGGTATAAATGTGTCAACATTATTATGATCTACGCACGTATAATGTTTGAAAATTTGCTTTAGACATTATATAACATAATTTGAATTTATTTACTGGTTGCATAGAATGAATTATTATAGAGTTAATTAAGGGAAACACGTTTTTTCTTTAAGAAATTTTACAATTCCTAACTAGAAGTTAATGAAGTTTATTTAAATTGAGAACAGATATTATTTTTAATTAGGATATAATATTGCTCAATTGGTTCTTAAATCAAGTCAAGTCATATATCTCTCTAGGTTTAAGAATTAATTATGCTTACATATCATATATATATATATATATATATATATGTTATACACCAAACATGAATTTTCATATATATAGGTATATATATATATATATATATATATATATATATAATTTATCATTTTTGAACCTTTTTAAGCATATAGTGAATTTTTTTATTTTACTTATATTTTAGGACAAACATAACATTTTTACAATTATTTTTAAGTTCAAAAATAAAAAATCTGTCTAATTAAATTTTATATATATTTTCTCAAAACACACCCATTGACTTACACACACACACACACACACACACATATATATATATATATATATATATATATACAAATATATATATATATACAAATATATATATATATATAGTTATTTTTATAAGAAATAAATTATATGGCATACGCATTTTAGTTCACTAAAGAACTATCATATAAATAGTCAATTATATTCAATTATATTGGAAAAGTAAAGAAATATGACATACAAATATATATATATATATATATATATATATATATATTGTAAAATATTTGTATTGTTTAATACTCTTTATGTAAAATTTATTTGTGAATACATTTAAACAAATCTTATAAAAATCGCATTAATGTACTATATAAATGCAAGTAATACGTTTGAATACTGAAACAAGTAAAGATTGTTAAAACTTCACAGTAAGTCACAGCAACAAGACAGAAAGATCCTACACATATCCTGTACGGGACAGTAAATTAAGCTTGTTTTTTATACTCGCGTGATTAAATTCAAACTCCTTCATTTGCGTACAGGATAATAAACATGTTCAAATAAAATGAGTACATAAATCCACAGTATTAAAACATTCTTAGACAGCATTCTACATTGTGTCATTAGAGGTGAACGTGAACGTATTTGGAGATATTATAAATACTTCAGTTTACAGGCTGAAGTTTATGTATTTTTATATTTTTTATTTAAATTTAAAATAATGGGTGCATTGTAATTTCAATTTTTAACTAACTATATATATATATATATATATATATATATATATAAATAATAGATATATAAATATTATTTATTAAGTGGAAGAAATTTGAATTTAAATTATATTCATTTTTCGTCATATTCTTAAAATAAAATAAAATTTTATTTATAGTACAATTCCGAGAAGAAAGTGAAAAAGATAATTGATGCTATAGGCATGAAATAAATTATTTAAAACGTCAAGTATAACATCACTTTCATCAAAATTATCAATATTAATTATTGTTTTGATATTTAAATATATATATATATATATTAGGTAATATTTTTCGAAAAGTTAAGTATAATTAAACACGTCGTTGAGTTTTGTACGATAATAAAAAACATGCAAATTTAAGAAAAATGAGAATTCATATTACTTAATTTAATGATTTTTGAAATATAAAAAATACTAAATGTTTACACACACACACACATATATATATATATATATATATATATATATATACGTGCGTCGTTTGATATGTCAAAAAAGCAAGTTAAATGCCGTTTTTTGGAAAAAAAACGATTTTATATCTCAACATAGTTTCCATTGATGGTTATACACTTAGTCCAGCGAGTCTGCAAAATATGCATTGACGGCGGCGATGACGTCCTCATTCGACGAGAATTTCTTTCCACCAAGCCAAATTTTCATGTTTGGGAAGTCACGGAAGAAGTCGCACGGGGCCAAGTTTGGAAAAACAGGGCCGATAAAAAATCAATTCGAAACCTAATTCGTGCAATTTTTCCATTGCGACGGTCGATTTGTGGGACGGCGCGTTATTTTGGCGAAAGAACACTTTTTTGTGCGACAATCTGGGCAGTTTTTGTTTAAGCTCTTCTTTCAAACGGTTCAATAATGTTGCATAATAGGTTCCTGTTATAATTTTTTCCTTCGTTAAGTAATCGATCAGGATGCTTTGATAATCCTTGGTTCCTTGGTAATCCCAAAAAATAGTGACCATCACCTTCCCAGTCGACAGAACTGTCTTCGCCTTCTTCGGCGCAATTTTATCAATCATTATCCACTGCTTTGACTGCTATTTCGACTTAAGTGTGTAGTGGTGGATCTATGTTTCATCCACGATGACGAAACGATGCAAAAAGCCCTGCTCGTTTTTTTCCATTTTTGTGGTAACTGCTACAATGCTCTCTTCATACATTAGTAGAACATGAACAACATCTCGCTTCTGGTTGAAATTTCGCCTATGCAAGTTTGAAAAGTGACACTTGATAACCATGAAATTACCAAATGAATGGTGGCACCACATCATAGAAATTTACCAAACTTATCAAACCACTCTCGTGTGTATATATATAGGTTGTTCAATAAATCTGTACCGTTTTTGCGAATACAAAATTTTTTTAATCTATTCAGCAATATTCAATTACAATCAATCAATTATGTATTCCCCTTTATTCTTCACTAATTGCTCCCAGTGATACGGTAATTTCTCGATTCCATATTGGTGAGAAGCTTAATGTTTGGAAAAAAGCCAATTTTCGAACCATTTCTGCAACTCTTCATTATCATTGAATATAACTCCACGAATAGCATTCGAAAGTTAGAGGAAATGGTGATAATCAGACGGTGCGGGAGTACGATAGATGCTGAACAACCTCAAAACAGAGTTTCTGAATTGAATCAGGTATTTTCGTGCTCAAAAATCATTTCATATCGTTGATTTGGATGTTTTCGACTGACTGTTTCCACTAGGTACTGATGTTTTTGATAGTAGACGTCAGCTGTGATCGACTGATTTCCATCAAGTAGCTCTCAGTGAATTATTCTCTCCATTTCTCACCAAACACGGAGCATTTTCCTGCGAGGATGGAGATTTTGCTTAATATGCGAGCATGGTTGCTGGCCTTTGTCCAACCACCCTTTTAACTGCTTTATGTTTATATAAAGACGTCCCTTTTCATCACCTATTACATTTAAAGATAGAAATGGCCAAAATTGTTGAGAAATATCAATGTAGATAAAGATATGTCGAAAATGCTCGTTTTTTTTACTTGAAGCTCCATGAACCAGAGTATGAAAATCAATTTTGAATAAACGCAAATGACAAACCGAATAGTGATTCTAACAGGAGAAAACAAGACTTATAAAATGATACATAACACTCTGTAATAGGTAATTTCTGTTGGGATAAATAATGCCTTAATAAACTACAGCACGAACATATTGAACAAAGAAATATATATATATATATATGACCATGTGTGTGTGTCTGCACGTACAAAAATGTGTTTATTTTTATTGAAAAAATATTTAAATAATGAGTATAAATAAGTGTTTAGGTACGTGAACAAATTTATCTAAAAAATAAATTCATCACTAATCTCTCATTTTCGTCTAATATAAGCTGTTCTATTGTCGGTGTAAAGAAAAAAAACCTGTTGTAAAAGGTTAAATAAAAATGTTAATGTTCTGATTGTGCAGATAATTTTGAAAATTCAAACAAGCGCGTCCTGACGACGAGGAATTTCTCCATACACTACCATAAACAATCACATGTGCGTTACTAAGAACGTAACACCTTCACAATCGCGAATAGAAATCTATAGGTATTACATCGATGGATGCGCTATTTAAAAACGTTCAAGATTTATTGTCGACGCCGACTTCTTCGTTATCGCGGTCGCAATCTGCATGGACCACAATTACATTGCAGCGTTTTATTAGTGCGTATCTGATGAATCGGGCACGGCCGCGCTATGTGATTTAATTGTGTACCGGGCCGCCGTTCGGCTCCCGGCTTACACATACAGTAGCTAGACGTTGCAAACTGTGCGTGACGCAAGCGTGCGCCCCGCAAATGGACGCTGCTCACTTCTTATTCTGTAGATGTGATCGCGCACTAACGTCTGTGGCGTCACGAATTGTTTGCTCAGTGATCGATAAGGATTCAGACAACTTGTAATGAAATATTTGCTTTGTTTCAAATGAATTTTATACCATTGAACAATATTTGAAGTTAGTCATTTGAAATACATTTCATAAATTAATAGTTCCTGTATTAACTGAAATTAATTAGTTATGAACATCTTTCTTCAAATTCTGTCTGTCCAAATTTACTCTAGTTCAGGCTTTTCCAACCCGCGGCCCGCGAGCTGCATGTGTCTCAGGACGGTTATGAATGCGGCCCAACACAAAATCGTAAACTTACTTAAAACATAATGAGATTTTTTTAGATAAGTACATTTTCTATATCAGTGATCGCAAACTTGTGATCTGCTCGACGATTTTAAAAGACCCTCCGAATGGGGCGGCGCATAATTAGGTTTATTATTCTAGGTCTTTTTTTGTTCACCAGCTCTCATCAGTGTTAATGTATTTTATGTGTGGTCTAAGAAAATTCTTCCTCTTCCAATATGGCCCTGGGAAACCAAAAGATTGAACACCCCTGCTTTAGTTGAAGTATGTCTTTTTCGAATATTTACCGATAAATTAATCATTAAATTGTCTACTATGACTTGTTCTAATATTTGTGCTAACTTTATTATGAGCTATTTGTTTTCATAAATGAATTTTTCTCTTACCCAAAAATCACACAAAAGTTCGTGATCAAAAATGTATAATGAATGAACGTTGATCATTTTCGATCATCAAATCTTGCATGTTTTGTAGAGAAACAGAAAAATAATTTTCATCAATTAGCTTATTAACCACAGTGGCAGAAATAAAAGTTATGTGACGGAAACTTTCAGTAATTGACACAGCGGTAAATATTCGAAGAGAAGATTACAATGAGGTGAAAATGAGTACATTAAAATTAAAGTATTTTTATTTAAAATAAATTATTATGTTAGGTTCGGTTGTTGTACTATGTAATTGTTATCTTTTCCATTGAGTATATAATGGTTACAGAAAATACTCTTTTATATTTTCTGATTTGATTATTAATATAAGCCAGTGGTGTCAAATATGCGGCCCGCAAGGCTCTTGAATGCGACCCACGGCCAAAAGATTGAAGATGATTTTATTAAAATAATAAAATATTAAAATAATAATAAAAAGTAACATCCAAATGGAATTGATTGAAAGTCAGTGCAAAAAGGGAACGTACTAAAAGAGAAGTGTAATGAAGTTGGTATTTCAGATTTTTATTTGTACTTGCCAGAACATTTTATTGAAATGCATATATTGAATGAATCTTGATATTGTTTGGTAGTACGAGTACATACCTATATGAACAATCATTTTCCCTTTTAACACTTTGCGGACGAGAATTTTTCAACTGTACTTCTTGCTGGGTTAAATATAAATTTGTTTAAAGTAAAATTATGTCCTGAAGAGTCAAATATAAAATGTTAAGTAAAAAATACCGTGTTTAATGAGATTTGGAATTTTATTGGAGAATAATAATTATTATTTGAGAATAAAAATGTGGTTTAGTATTTGTATGGTACAGAAAACGAAATTATTTTTGCCGCTTTAGAGGCGACATTCGACCTAACAAGTAGAAGTGTGATGCAGCTTGTATAGCGACATTCGACCGCAAAGGGTTAAAGACTAATAAGACTTCACATAGGTCAAAATTGACAATCGAACATTTAATATCTTTCATAAAAATATCATTATTACAAAAAAAAAGAAAATTTCTTGAAATTATTTATAATTAAAATTTGTTTCTATCATCTGAAACAATCTAAAACCATAATTGTAATATCTTCACTTTATAGTGATAAATAATTAGAAAAAATATAACAAAAACTTTCTGAAAAAGTTTTATTATATTTTTATTATTTTTCAGGATAAAATTATAAACATTACTTTTTTTCATTCAGTCATAAGTAACACTACTATTAACTATTTAAAAAAAAATGAGATTAAATTCAAACTTGACATAAAAAATGTAATCTAAATATTATATTCCTTTCATTTAAATTCCATTCTAATTACAATACTAGAACAGTTCAGTTCTTTTTGGTTAGCAGGTCTAAAGATAACGTGTGAAAATCATGTTGATAATAATATATCATCATAATATATTAAATAAATATCGTTGTAGTATATAATTATTTTATTATTTATTATAAAGAATTTGAAATGAAGTTGTATTAAATAATAATGATCGCAAGCAGAATTTAGTTTCACGGTTGATTTTTATCTGTAGAAATGGCTAGTGTTAAGTGACAGCCCCCAGCTATGTGCATGACAAGAATTGCAAAAGAACTGCTATTTTATTGAGAATTTAAAATTGATTGTTTTTATTCTACTTCATTTGTAAATTATTTCAGAGATAAGCTATGGTTTTAAGTTGTGAAATTATGTCATTATATAAATATATATATATATATATATATACATTTGTAAATATGTATATATACATATGTAAATATGTATATATACATGCATATAAACAATTAAATTGTATTTATGAGAAAAACATCATAATATTCGATATGTTTATGATGCTTAAGTTAGATAAATGAAAAATTGAATTTACGTCAATTAAACATAAAATATGAAAGATTTTACAACATATTTCGTCAGATATTTGTGAAATTTGTTCTTGGAAAATATAGATTAGTAATAATCAATGACTATACATACTTTTATTACTTAAAAATTATTTGCATTAAAATATGAATGAGACGAGCTCTTGTTTTTTGAACTTGATGTGAAACGTGAAATTATTTTTTATTAATAAAAATTGTACTATTATATGATTGAAAATAATAATTAACAAATGTATGTACATAAATATACATATATATAATGTTACTAGAAAAATAATTGCTGTTTATAACCTTGAAATTCATATCTTTTTTTATTTATGGCCCAGAACTGTTGGATGATTAACGCCTAATTTTTGTGCAAGCTTTCGAATTCTTGTGCGTGATTTTGATTCAACTAACTACTTCAGTTGGTCGTTATGAACTAAAAAATGACGTCCACAACCTTTTTCATCTTCAAGGTTCTCGTCCATAGCACGAAATTTTTAGTACCACCATTGCACCGTACATTCCTTAACAATACTCACACCAAAAGCATCATTAATTTATAAGGAATTTCTGTTGTTTTACCACCTATTTTGAACCCATACAAAAATTTGCTCTTATTTACTTCTTTTATATCTTTAATTCAATAGCCCAATTTAAAGAAAAGTTAATAATAAAATCAAAATCGATGTTACCAAAATACAGACCGGAAAATGTGTCTTAAAATGATAATATAATGAACACGATGAAATCATACTTTCATTGAAAAAATTAAGGTTACAATTCAAAGAACAAGTACCGCTATTATTTTCCTACCAACCTAATATATACAAGTGTGCGTCTATTTTTAATTTTCTATACAACAATTGATCTTAAAGTTTTAATTATAAAATACTACATCTTTTTCAAAATTACATATTCAAAATTTTGACTTTTTATTTCTATTATAAATTCAAATAGCCAGGGTTTTAATATTTACCTCTTTATGTTGGATGAAGATTGAATTTTGTATAATAGTTAACTTTCATCTATACAATTATTTAATCTCGCATGGAATTAAAAAATACAGGTAACATTAACTTCATTTTATTTTTTTTTTAAATTGAAAAATGTACCTGATTGAGAAATTGTGTACTAAAAATTATCTGATAATTTTAATTAATATGAACAGATCAGTTTCCCTAACATTATCCGCGTTTAAGTTTTACGAATTACAATTCATAATATGTATTAATTAAGACGAAAAATGATATTGTATCATTCACATTCACTTACCTTTCATCAATTTAATTCTATATTCTTACCATGTACAAAAAAGGTAAAAATATGGAATTAAATGGAATTGTAAAGATGAAAATTGGTGGATGGAAAACACAGTTAAATTTTTAATATCGATTGTTTTTTTTGAGAAAAATTTAATTATTTTAATATTTATATATCTGTTTTAAACAGTTACATATTTTTATTTTTTTTTAAATAAGGTAAAAAGCATATTTTTATTAAAATATATCTAAGTTTTGATATTTTTTAAAACATAAATAATAGTGTATATACATGTGTATATGTACTGAAAAAAATAAAATTCACACCTTTTAAAAAGGTATATTTTTCAATCTCATTTGGCCATGTAAACATTTTTTAAACAAGTGTATTGCAGTAATGTGTACTGAAATGGCATTCTCATTTAAATAAATCAACTCATATTAACTCTGAACACGTATCACAGTTTAAAATACCAAACAACAATTTATCCTCGCTTGACCTAAGAAACAATTCAACACACATACATTGAATGTAAAGAAGAGACATAAAAGAAGACTACGAAGATCCTAAAGGTAGGCAGAAGGGCGGCGTAGCGGGCAATGAGCAGCAAAAGTAAATACGCACCGGTGGAGTACATCATTCTCTACCTCGCATAAATTCCACATCGCCAAATTAGCATATTACAAATACGAGATACATTCATGCATATTACGACCACTTTCGATCCACAACTGGGCAACAGATCCATTTTAAGTTGTTTCTTTTTAACGACTGTGTTGTCGCTGTTGCACAATATATGTACAGAGATGGCTGACAACAATTAATCAAACGAATTGCAATCAAGAAATGAATAACTCTATAATCAATTTACTTTTTTTGAATAAAATTCGAAAAATATTTTCTAGATTTCATAAATATTTTTTTAAGTGCATAAGTGGGTCGACGCGTTGAAAAATTCATTTTTCAAAAGAGAGCATCGCTTATAAAATATTATTTAATAATAAATAACACTAACAAATAATATTTATAGTTAATATTGTCAATATATTTTTTCCTATAAAGTATATTATAAAAGTACTTTTTATTTCTATCGATAAAATAAATACTTTTTTAAAATATATTTTTTCTGTTACAGCGTTTAAGTCATTATAGTAACCTCTTTTGCTTATTGTCATTCTTATTAGATTTAAAAAAATAAAAATAATATTTACCCATCAATACGATTGTATTCCACATATGTTGTTAATAAAGGCAATAACACCTTAAAGTACTGCCAGAACACCTACTCTTACTGTCTTGTTGATAAAAAAACACAAACAATGCCTCACAGCATACACATTTAAGGCGTGTCAATACGTACTTGAAGCATTTTTGCAATGTTTACATAACTGTACCAGTCGATCGATGTTAAAAATTGTATGAAATGCTATCTTTGACATATCGTGGGAAGATTGATGCAATTGTTTAAACAATTATGCGAATCAGGAACAAATCAAATCTAACATTTATGATTGTTTATTTTTGATATCGCGGACGTCAAACTTCTATTAGCTAGTTACTTTTAAGTTTCCTTATTTGATACATCAATTATAACTATTGTATAAACAAGTAACTGTTTTATGTATATAATAACTTTTGATTTCCTATTGATAAGGAGTTTAATTTGTAAATGTGCTTAAAATTTACTTTTTTTTCAAATTAAAGTTTCATTACATTTTAAATCTACTAATGTGTATATATATATATATATATATATATGTAAATATGTAAATATGCACATTTATACATATATATATATATATATATATATATATATATATATATATATATATATACAAGTGCTTGTGTATGTGTCTAACGCAATAAAATTAAAAAATATATACTTATAAATATGCGCAATAGATGTGTATATATATATATATATATATAACGGTTAACGACTGGTAAAAATGCATTGAAGGCGAAGTCCGTTTTGTCGGCTGGGAAGGTGATGAGAACTCTTTTTTAGGATTTCCGAGTAATCATCCTGATAGACTACTTAACGAAGGGAAAAACCATAATATGAGCCTATTATGCAACATTATGGAAACGTTTGAACTAAAAGCTGAACAAAAACAGCCATGATTAGCGCACAAAAGAGTGCTCTTTCACCAGTATAACGGTTAGTCTTACAAATCGACCGTCGCAATGTTAAAATTGCACGAATTTGAATTCGAATTGATTCCTCATCCACCCTATTCTCCGGACTTGGCTCCATGCGACTTCTTCCTCTTCCCAAACTTCGGTAGGAATAAATTCTCGGCGAATGAGGATGATATCTTCGCCGTCAATTCATATTTTGCAGACTCTCTAAACAAAGTCTATAACCCTCAATGAAGACTATGCTGAGAAATAAAATTGACTTTTTTCAAAAAACGGTGTTTTACTTGGTTTTTTAATATACTTATTTAACGGCCCTCGTATGTGTATATATATATATATATATATATATTGAGAGTGGTTTGTTTCTTTTTCTATTTCGGATAATTATTCAATATGTAGTGATGTATTCCATAAATATTTAAGAAAGTAACTTACTAACGTTAATTTGGTTGAATTTTTTTCTTAACAATTATTAAATTTCAATATCGGTATTTTTGACTGTCTTTGGGTTAAATAAAACTTAATAGTGAGGTAAGGCCATATAATCGTATACAGAATAGCGCTTGTGTATACTTATATCAATTACATTATTAAATTATGTTATATATATATATATATATATATATATATATATATATGTATACATACATTTTATATTATTGTTTAAAATAAGTTACATGCACTTTGAATATTTATTATTGTTAAATTATTTTAATTTCATTTCGATTGATGTAACAGATCTCCAATATTCGAAAATATAATATTCGAGACAGTTTCTTTTTTTCATAATTAATGAAGAAGTTATGAAAGACAATAAAAATAAATTGGTTTAAATTATGACCCAATCAACTATCAATAGAGTTTCATAACAACAGTATTTTCAATACACTTCAATATATTTATGCAGTGATAATGAAATATAATTTATTTTAAATACACAATTCTTTCACTATTTAAAAAAAGTCTATAGAATTTGATTATTTATCTAAAAGAAATTATCATTGAAAAATATTCATCGGTCTTAACGAATAAATAAAATTGTCACAAAACTTTGAACATGTAGATGCGGTACTTTAAGCAGCAATTCAAAGAAGCCGCTTTAAGAAACGCATATTTAATTAAGAATACATCAGAGAGAGACAGTGACAGCATTTAACCTGTCAATGTTTCACTATTATCTTTTCAATAATACGTACATAGTTACGTATGCAAAGCTATCGTATTATCTGAAAAAATATTGTATCTCTACCTGTTTTAAATATAAATTAATATGTTTTACAATTAATTATATTTATAGTCCGATTGAATAATATTTTTCTGACATGTAGCTATTTCTAATAGAGAATAGAAAGAGCAGAAATATTTGTATTTTATCTATAGATGATTTTTTTTGTATGTCGAATGCCTTATAAAGTCAATATATGATTTCATTTTATAATCTAAAAACTATTCAAATTTAAATTGGAGAGAAAAAGTAATTAATTAAATGAAATTTACATTTGTAATATTTTTCAAAATAAAACATTCAATTCGCAGATAAAATTAACATACAAAAAGTCTTTTGTACTTTCATTTTTCTTTCAAATAATTTATATTGTTAAAGTTGTTTCGGTTGAATAACTTACACGGTGGACTGTAGACCAGTGCATCTTGTTCATAAAATATGTCAGCTTTCATTAAGAAATCAGTTGCTTGCTTCGTATAATGAATTCCGATTTCAATTTAAAATAATTTAAATAAAAAAATCAAGCGTTGAAGAATATATTGAGAAAGTAGTAATTTCAAGTGGTAGTCGTTACCAATTATTTAAATTGATGAGCTGATGAAAAGTAAGTCACGAGTCTGACTATCGATTTATGAGCAATATCATTTTTCACCGTAAAAGGATTGTCTTAAATGTTATCGACGTCTAATGTTGATTGGATGACATTGGTTACAGAAATAGTACAGTACCAAACGTGTGTTTATTCTTTAGTTTAGAAAAGTTGATTGCAATAAAAAAAATAAAATTTAGTAATTTGATTTATAACATATAAAGAATTGATTTATAGTATTTTTTTTTAATGTATTGGTTTTTATTTAGTTGAAAAGAATTTTGGTATGAAGTAAATAAAAAAAATACCAAACTATATGATTTCACTAAAACATGTTCGATATCAGATTTTTTTAGACAATGTGTGATAAATTCATTTTATATTAGCTTAATCAGTAAAAATCATTCTTCAGTATATTTTTTCGTAATCAAAAAAAATATTGCTGTCGAATTTTTAAATCCATTAATTACAAGATAGTTTCTCAATAAGATAAAGGAATATTTTTTGATTGTAATAATTGGTACGGATTTTAAGGTTCCAAATTATTTTTAATTTATTAATTTAAAGTGTATATTTTTAAATATTTATATTATGAAAACAACTATTATAATGGTGAAAGAATGCATCGTTTAATTTTAAATAGTGATTTTTTTTCATGTCGTTCACAAACAATATTTTACAGTTTTGATAAATTAAGGACTTCCTTTAAGATTTTATAAACTTCAGTAGTTAGGAACATTAACACGTTCGCGGACAAGACGGCTACAGCCGTCTTATGCCTTAAGTGTTCCAGGAACAAAACTGTCGCAGCCACTCTAGTTATACTGTTGAATCATGATATTATGTCCCACAATAAGCCACTGTGTTCAATGTTCCGGGAAATAGATAATTAATTTCAATTATCACAAAGATGTCGCTGAGGTTTGGTAAAGGGATTGTAGTCAGTATTCAATTGTTTCAATAAAAATATCTTAGTACTTAAAAATACTATTTTTAAATAATCAAATGAATCAACCATTATATATTTATGTATGTTTTGTAGAAGACGCCATTAGACGGCTGCAACCGTCTTGTTCCAGCTTGCAGAAGTCAGTGGTCTGCTGAGACATGATGGCTGTGGCCTTTCAATGTTTTCTTTTTTCACAAAAAAAAAAAACAATATAGGGTTGCTTATTGATATAAAAAAATATTTACGGGTTTTGAAATATTGACTAGTTTTATGAAGCACTTGTGAGTTTCTACGCATAATATCAATTTAATAAAGTGTCCGCGAACGTGTTAAAGAACTTATTTCTAAAGTGAAAGAAAAGGCTTATTTAATATTAGTAAAATGGTTATTACAATACAGATAGAAAGATATAAGATTCATATTCAATAACAGAAAAGTGCGGTATCTATAATACTCAAAGAAGATAAGTACTTTCTGTTTTAAAATCCATATTTAAGATTGAATAATTCAAAAATTGAGTGAAATAATTGAAGAACATAGACAAGAAACGAACGAAAAATTTTTCTCTTTTATT
>CM068315.1:46369161-46436661 GCA_034766995.1 Acanthacorydalis orientalis | reverse complement strand
GTCATTGCAACGATCGATTTGTGGGACGGCGCGTTTCCCTGGTGAAAGAGCACTTTTTTGTGCGCCAATCTTGGCCGTTTTTGTTGTCAGCTCTTCTTTCAAATGATCCAGTAATTTTGCATAATAGACTCCTGTTATCGTTTTTTCCCTTCGTTAAGTAGCGTATCAGGATGAACCGCTGGGAACCACAAGAAACAGTGACCATCATCTTCCCGGCCGACAAAACAATCACCTTCTTCCGTGCACTTTCACCAGTCGTTGTCCACTGCTTAGACTACTGCTTCGACTGAAGTGTGTAGTGGTGGATCCATATTTTATCCAAGGTGACGAATCGATGTAAAAGGCCTACGAATTGTGATTAAACATCGACAAACATTGGATTGAAATGTTCTTTCATGCGAGTTATTGGTCGACAGTCAACTATCGCAGCACCCAACGCGCACACAGCTTTTTTATGTGCGATTCTTTGTAAAGAATATTGAGTAATCGTTCATTTGAGATGACTACAGTCTCAGAAATCTCTCGCATTTTCACTCGACGGTCTTCCATAACGATACCTTGGATTTTTTCAACGATATCTATCGTGTTAACCTTAACTGGGCGTCCAGAGCGGTCTTCATCTTTAGTGCATGTTCGTTTACGTTTAAACTTATTTATCTAGTAATAAAGTCTTCAATACTGATGAAGAGTCCCCATGAACTTCATCCAACTCCATTTTCATATGGGTAGTCATCCATTTTGTCAAATGAAAATGTTTTATCACTGCACGGAACTAGTTTTTTCCATTTTTGTTGTAACTGCTACAATTCTCGCTTCAAAAATTTGTAGAACGTGGACAATGAATTGTTTCTGTCTTAAATTTCGTCTGTGCTAGTTTGAAAAATGACACTTGATAAACGTAACGTTACCAAATGAATGGTGGCGTCATTCTATACAAAATTACCAAGCTTATCAAACGACCCTAGCATATATATTGTATTATATAAATTATATCAGATTTCGTTCTAGTTTTGTCATTGTTTTTAGGTATTGTCCATCAAAACAATGTTTTATTTCGAATTTCATTCCAAAATGTAAGAACAATTTTCTTATAATAAACACGTTTGTTAATGTAAATTTGAAAAGTACTAACTTCGAATATTGAAAACCGTAATTGTTTAAATAAAACAAGTATTGCTTTGTTGCACGATATGTGAATTGAATATATTATTCAATTTGTTCAGATTACTTTACTAACTAGTTTTCTTAATGAACTCATTTGTTCCAGAGAAAATAAATTCTGGAATCTGAATCTCATTTTACCTAACTAATGTTTCTTGCTGAACATAAAAACATAATGATGTGATTTGTGCATCGATAAGATCTTTCATTCAAAATGGTCAATAAATACGAGAAAGGTAAACGCAAACAAACACAAACATGGAAGTAACAATAACATTTTGACGTTATAAACTCCTTGTAATTGTGTCCAATTACTACTTATAAAATATCTATTAACAAGTACAAAGAATTCGCATTACATCCCATATAATGAGCAATATAAAATCAAAAGCGTAATTCAGTAAACTGTTAAAACAGGTCATTAGAAACGGCTAAACGACCACGGGCGGTAGATAATGCGAAATGTTATGCGTATTGACGCTAACAACTGGCGGCAACTTAACGATACTGGAACAAAAAGTGGGCGGCGTTAGTCAAACGCGCAGTCTTAGCGGTGCAACACCGTCATCAACTAGGAAAAACGCTACAAAAAGCGGATGTGCTTCTGTTAATGTAAAGCTTGTCTTGTTGCAATCGTATGTCTTGCTGAAGTAGCATGTATTACTGTTGAGCACTACTAACAAAATAGGCTCGAATGAATAGAACGGACCATAAAAAGAGAAATTGTCTTTTTTCTCTTCGAAAGAGTATGACGTCGGTTAATTTCACTCTTAGGTAAATTTTATTGTTATTACTTGGTGTAATGTCTAATTTAGAACAGCGAATCTTTTTCACTTTACGATTAAATATGTATGTGCGTATGTATATATATATATATATATATATATATATATATATATATATATATAAAACATGTACTATTCGTTAATCAATTTAAATCTAATATTTTTAAGTCATACAGCACACTTTATAGTAGTAAGTTGAAGATTAGATTTTCACTTCTATATTATTAAATTAACTTTACAAAAATTTATTTTTAAATTTTTGGTAAGACCATCCATTTTAGCCAACATTAAAGTCTGTTAAAATCAATTACCGATATTTTTTTATTATTTCAGTTAAATTAAATATAAATTAAGGTTTTTTTTCACTAGTCATGTCATATTGTAAGCAACACATTCATACACAAATCCTTATAAATGAAATAATACTTTCTATATTTATATGACCTTATAATCTTTGTTGTTTCCTTATTATTTAACATTCGATTAATAAAAAGGAAATATTGGATCAGTGCAAAAGTGTATATACGATTCAATAGGTGGAGTTAAGAGTGCCGCATGGCGATGTTCGTTATTGAAATGTATTCATGTTATATATCGTTTGAAAGGTAACAGTAACGGCTGTAATTAAAGCATCAGATGCATTTGTTTCTATTCGATCTGTGTAAGATTTTTTTTTTTAAATGGACAACAAAAATATACACTTTCGTCATGTTATGTCGTATGAGTTTTGGAGAGGAGTACCTGATAGCGTGGCTATGAAAAATATTCGGGAGGTTTATTTGAACCATGCACCGTCACTTTCAACTGTGAAGAAATGGTTTGATAAATTTCGACTTGGTGATTTTTATATAGAATATCAACCCCGCTCTCGAGATCGACGTTATGCGCTCTTTAGTTGAAAAAACTCAAGAATTTTGACCGAAGAGGTTGACGAGACACTTAACGTTGACAGATTGACTGCATTTCGGTATTTAAAGAAGCTGCGGTTCACGTTGATGCTCGATACGTGGGTGCCGCACTCATTGTCTGAAAAAAAACAAGTTCTATCGCATCTCTTCAGCAGTTTCTTTGCTTGGATACCTCAACAGCGAACCTTTTTTAGATCAGTTGTGGGCTGGAGATGAGAAATGGATCTTTTTCAATAATGTCTGACGCAGACGAACGTGAAAACAAGCGAATGAAGGGATAGAACGAGTCGCCAAATCTGGCTTGCATCCGATGAAGGTGTTGCTGTGTGTTTGGTGGGATTGCAAAGGTGTTGTTTCTTTTGAGCTGCTCCCACGGAGTGAAACGATTACTAAGGAGAAGAACTATCAACAACTAACTAAACGCAGTAATTAAAAAAAGCGTCTGATTTGGCCAATCGCAAAGGGGACATCTTCCAGCAAGACAACGCAAAACCACATACAGTAAAACAGACTCTGCAAAAACTGAAGCGGTTGAAATGGAAAATCATATCACATCCATTGTATTCTCCGGATATTGTATCTTCACTGCTTTGACTGCTGCTTCGACTCAGGTGTAGTGGTGGATCCATGCTTCATCCACTGTGATAAATTGATGAAAAAATCCTGCTTTTCTTCTTTCCCTTTTTGCAGCAACAGCTACAATGCTCGCTTTAAATACCTGTAGAACGTGAACAACGCATCGCTTCTAACTAAAATTTCCCCTATTCTAGTTTGAAAAATGACACTTGATAGCCGTGATGTTACCAAATGAATAGTGGAGCCATATCATAGAAATTTACTAGACTTATCAAACGATCCTCGAACAGATTAATCTTACTTATTTTTCATTACTCAATATACTTCAACTATACGTATTGTTCATAATAATTATAGAAAGGTTAATAGATCTTACAGAAATAACATTAATTTCATTTTAATATAAAAAAATAATATTCTATTAAGTAAGCAAATGCCAACGATTCATTTATGTTAAATTATACTTTTTTTATAATACCGTGTATAATTGTCAGCTGTATGAAATGTTCAATTACCATATTAAATATAAATAAATATATATTTATTACAACAAAAAGTTAAGTCCTTCAGGCTATTAATGGACTATTATTTCTTTTGATCTGATATAAATTATTCTAATTTAATATAATTTGTCAATCAATTATTAATAGTTACATGAATGTTACTTAATAATAACGTTTTGCTCATTTATGTAACATTTAAATAGCGTAACAGCTACCGACTTGTCAATTAAATGGTGGAATACATTACTTTTTTTAATACTTGAAATATATTTATGAAAACAAATCTCATTTTATTATTATAATTCAGTTCAACAAGTAATGAATACAAATTAATTCTCAGAAACTTACAACTATAATTAGTAATAATGACCAACATTATGACAAGGATATATATATATATACAGACACTATACATCATTATTTTTCGATATATATCAGACGTGTACATTTGAACGATTGATTAAAATCAAAATCAGAGTTAATAAATAATTACAGGGCAGGTCGTAATTTAAACATCTCATTTGAAGCTGCAAGATCATTTTTTACACTCACTGTGAATCATCGTTTCATATTAATATCTAAAGACAGCTCTTAATAAAAAAAGAAGTGACTTGAATAATTTTACCCTGCACAAAATGTTCGTAATACAAATAATTTCTTAATTAGGCAATTACTTTTATAATATTTATTTGTACATGTTCAATATTATTATTTTTGAAATATTTAAGAGTTATATGAAATACATACTAATAGTGTAAATTTTGTGAAAAAGAATTATGATCTTTGTTTTAATATTATATATACTAGATATGGATAATTAGCAATAGTGTATACACTGAATGTATACAAATCAATCGAGAGATTTTATGTACTATATAACATATTAACAAATAGTTTAGTTATTAAATTATTTTTTTAATATAAATTCGTAGTCAGAAAATTATTTCTCTACTAATACCTTAACATATATATATATATATATATATATATATATATATATATATATAACAGAACAATAAATAAAACAACTTTCATAATAGATCTCCAAGAGTTCTTGCAATTTTAATATTCAGAAGCACTAAATTTTTTGTATAATTATTTATTTTATGAAATTTGTTCTAAAAAAAATGTGTCTATATCAGTTATATTAAAGAATAATTCTAAATATTTCTAAGTAATATATTGGGATTTAAACTGTTTAAGTTCTTCAATTTTCTATTCGTCTTTCTACTTATTTGAGTAAAGTTAAAAGATGTAAATTACCTCTACGCACTTTTCATACTATTGGATCAGTGCAAAAGTTCATATACGATTTGAAATTGAAACTCAGGTAATTCTTTTTCGCAGAAAACGATTTTATGAATCAATTATGTATTCACCATCATTTTCTAAAATCATTTTAATCGGGCAACTGCTGGATTCCTCGTTCGAAAAAATCTGTACGGGTTTTCTGGAAAAAAGCAGTGAGGTGGTTTTTGACGGCCTCTACGATGTAAAATTTTTACCGTTTAATATATTCTGCAGCGACCATAACAAATGATAATCTGAAGATACAATATCCGGAGAATACAATGGATGTGATATGATTTTCCATTTCAACCGCTTCAGTTTTTGCAGTGTCTGTTTTACTGTATGTGGTGTTGCGTTGTCTTGCTAGAAGATGTCCCCTTTGCGATTGGCCAAATCAGACGCTTTTTTTAATTACTGCGTTTAGTTAGTTGTTGATAGTTCTTCTCCCGGAGTTTTGTCTTTTCACGAACTTGAAAATTTGGCTCAATGGAAAGAAATGTTCCTCGAATGAACATGTCATTGCTGCCTTAAATGTATATTTTGCAGAGTCGCTGGACCAAGTGTATAACCCTCGATGAAGACTATGTTAAGAAGTAAAATCGATTTTTAAAAAAAAACTAACTTGCTTTTTTACCATACTTATCAAACGACCCTCATATTTTGATATTTTTAATATGTCTGAACCTATTGTTAGATATGATGAAGTCATTTGTAATTTAAAATTAACTTTGGATGCTTCCTTGCTTCTTGATATCTACAATTTGTTTTCAAAAGATATGAACTAATCCTTTTTAATAAGTATATGACAAAGAAAATATCGCCAAACCACAAGAAAGTTAAATTTCTTTGTCAGAATATTTATTTCTTCGATGAGTCATTTTGTATACACTTTACTAATAATAATTTAACCGGAAACGGTTCTACATACATTGAAAACCGACAACCAAGTTTATTTCAATGTGGGTGGATGTTGAATTATGGACTTGAGATGACTTCTTCGTATTCTTTTCCATAAACTGCTGATTGTATTTATTAGGTTAATGCGTTCGACATGGCAAAATTCACAAAAACCGATAGTATCTTTTTAATAAATTTCGAATTTAATCCTATTAAATGTAAAGTATTGTTTGTAATAACACGATATGTGTGTGCGTATGTGTATATATATGTATATATATATGTATGTATGTATATTGTGTATGTGTGTAGATATAACTGTATTATTGTACGTAAGTTGTTGCAGATATAGGCAAGTCTTTAGTATATTTTGTTTGTGTACTATAAAACATATAAAATAAAATATGAGATGAGTTTAAAGTCGAACATATGTACCGGTGCCGTTCTCATTAACATTTGGACATGAGTAATACCCGAGCGAGTAGTTCGCTGAATAGTTCCCATAGTAATCACCATGTGATTGATACCAGAGGTCATGGCTGCTTTATGGTTTGTGTGTTTCGGTTAACCTGCAACATTGTACAAGAAGTAGTGGATTCGCCGCCTTCAGTGGCTCATCTGAATAAAATATCTAAAAAAAAGATGCGGAACACCGTCGTGCACATGCATCTCTGGAAAAGTTGCACATTTAACAGTCATTAAAAAATGATTTATATTAAATCAAAACTCACGCGTCCTTATTCAATACTGAACATCGTCTGCCTGCAGCGTTTGTATGTGTGTGTGTGTGTCCGTTTTTTTCTTTTCAATAATTAATTTGCGAATGTGTGTCGAGCGATATTTATATCGTAAATAAATCAAAATCTATGATAACTTAATCAGGGTTAGCAAAAAAATTCACATTAAATTAAACGATAATTTATTGTTATTTAATGTCTTTATAAACATAATATGAAGCCGTTTCACCTAAAGAATATGTTATTAGACAAAAAATGCATGATTAAAAATGGAAAGTAGATTGATAGTAGAAGAAGTATTAAAAGTTGTTCTTTAATATACAATACAAATGTTCTTCTAAAATAAAATGAATATTTGATTAGATTTTGCATTTTATTTATAATTAAATTCTCTCTTGGCACTACTTAATATTATGGTAAAATTGCATGATTTTTTTATATTTTTTTAAGACTTTCCAAACAAACTACTTGAAATATATAAAACTAAGATGAATTATTAACATTACTTCTTAGTATTAAATAGACCTCATTCTATCAGTTATTCTAGTAATTCAACACATTTCAAACTCTCTCTTTTTATTTATTCCATCTTTCCTTCTCTCCCTCTTTCTCACTTTATATATTTCTATGCGTAATAAAAAAAATGTTTGAATTCACTGAAGTTTAAAATCCACTTGAAGGTAATGGAAGTCGAACCGATTGAAAAAATTAGTCTCCTCGAAGATACAAACCGAGTCATCATAAACAAAAATAATATTATATTTCTATTTCGAAAAATATATTTTAAGAATGATAAATAAGAACACGATTTAAATACGGTATTTCTTTGATAGAAAAATAATTGCGGTTTATGACCTTCAAATTCATATATATTTACAGTTTTTTTGGATTTTCCTAGCTGTTTTAAGTGATTCAACACTGATTAATGATTAATGCCTAATTTTTGTGCAAGCTCTCGAATTGTTATGAGTGATTCTGATTTAACTAGCACCTTCAGTTGATCGTTATGAACTGAAGGACTCTTGCGACCTTCTTCATCTTTAAGGTTTTCATACTCAGCACAAAATTTTTGAAACCATCATTGCACCGTACGTTCTTTAACAGTATCCACACCAAAAGCATTAATTAGTTTACTAACAGTTTCTGAAGCTCTCTTGTTTTCTTCTTTTCCATAATTAATTCAATAGTCTTATTTGAAGCAAAATGAATAATAATATCAAAGTTGATGTTACCAAAATACAAACCAAAAATGCACTCTAAATTGATATTTACATGAACACGATGAAATGGTATTTTCATTGAAGAAAATTAAAATTAGAATTCAGAAAACAAAATCTGCAATTATTTTCCTACCAACCTAATATATAAAAAACAAAATGGATAATTTACTTACATGTGTAATATATATTGTATTTTTGATATTAATTTTTTTTTAACAAAAATCAATATTTTGTTATTGAGGTACCAATAAATGTATCTTAAATATAAAACCAGTATAAAGTTATAAATGTATTATTTATTGTGGTTTAGTAGATATTTGTAAAAAATATAAAGTATGTATAATTTTTCTAATTTAACTTAGATCTGACTATTCTGTAAATTTAATATTTTAATCAAGAAATATTTCTGTTAAAGATTACACATACAGAACGATTGTAAATTAAAAGTTATTTTCAGAAATAATTAATATACATTTTTAGAGTCTTATTATTTCAAAATTCATAGAAACAAAAAAAAGCAATTTTATTGTGAAATGAGTAAATAATAAAGTTTTTTTGTGCACTGTATAAGAATATATAGTATATTTTAACGTTAATGACAAATATATTAGAAGAAATATTTGATACAAAAAGTTTGTTTAAAAAATTGTTATCAATAAATTTCAAAATATGTATAAAATAATCAAGTTTTCGAAACAGAGATTTATTCTCACAACCTCTCAATAGTTATTTTATTTTTGTGCTACCAACCTCAATAAATATTATTCAATATTATCTTTGACCTGGTCATAAATTTGTATACGTTGTTGAATAACATAGTTTTGTATGCGAAACAAATAATATTTTTCTATGAATAATACAATTACATTCAATATAAATAGTTCCATACTTCATTAACTATTTTATGTATTGACACGAATATTTAAAAAAAATCTACTAGTGTAAATCATTTAATACTATATTGTTCGTTTCGTAATTTATTCTACACTATGTAATTTAGTCTATAGATCGAAGAAACAGTGTTATAACGAGTAGCAGATTGGAGTTTAACGGTCATCATTATTAACAATACAATAGTGGATTCCTTTTGATTTTTTCCCGCAAATCATCAATCAGTCAGAAGCTGATTCTGTCAGTTGGTCATTTACAGAAAAAAAATATTACAATCTCATTTATTAAGTATATTTGAAACAGATACATGGCATTTGATTGAATAGCTAATGGAACAAAAATGTAAAAGCAAGATTGTAAGATGTGCTAGTGTAGTGTGAATCAAGTATTTTCATTTTAAAGGAATGACAGCTTAAAAGAATATAAATATGTATTTACATGAATACTTACATATATACGCATACGTGATTATATATATATATATACACACACACACGCTTATGTATGTATACACTTTCCACCTGAGAATTTTTGTGTCGAAAGTTTATTAAAAAATAATTTCTTGGGTAACACATGGTGTTATCGGTTCATATTGAATGTTTTTAGAAATAATTAAAATCAATATTTTGGTTTTATTTTCATATTTGCATATATTTTTATATGTGTCTATATATATATATATATATGTCGTACAAATTAATTCGGTCCCTTTTTTGTAGAAAATTAATGTTCACAAAAAAATGGAATACTTTGTATCCCCAAAATAACCCCCATTACTTTGTATCCCCAAAATATTCCCCATTACTTTGTATAAATTTACCCCATCTTTTGGGTAATTGATGACTTCATTATCGAAAAATATAGATTTGATTCGATGAAATTTTAATGCACTTTTGGATCTCTTCTACTGTTTGTTTTTTTTGCATGCTTTATGTGTCACAACATTTTCCCTGAAGCTGTAGAAATCATTACCGTGGCTTCGAAAATATTTTTTTCTACTGGAATGTGAAAAGAATGCAATGCCTAATATGTTGTTTTTCGGACAACATCGTGTTCATTACTGTTTTGTGAGGTTATGCAAACTGCCTGGCCAAAATATATGGTGTTTTTGAATGTTACGGTTGCCACTTTAAAATTCTAAAACGATGAGAAGAAATTTTAATTAAAAACAAAATAAAGGCACCGAATTAACAATTACATGTAATATATAACGAAATTGATTTATTAAAACAGTATCCAAGTGATAAAAATATCATAGGATCGATTTTAATGCCCAAAATATACAGTTGCTTGATTGATGCCATATATGTCTTAGAGGTAGACAAATATTCATCCGTAATTAATTCAGTTCAAAGCTCTGTTAAAACAAATATCGTGTCTTTTTTAAGAAAAGAAAATAAGGTGGTCTGAAATAATATATAACTGAGATAAAATGGTATTAAATTAATAATGCTTGTAAATTCATTCTTGTATATACTATAAATATTAAAATGGTCAGTGGATAGAATTTGCGATTTCTTTCGAACAATTGTGAATTTTAAGACAATCATACATGAAAAACTCTGACTATATTTTCAATGTTCAAAAAGTTTCTAAGATATAGCTAGATTTATTATATTTTTATTTAACTGAAAAAAACTATACAGACACACACACACACACATATATATATATATATTAAGATGCAAACTATTGAAAAACATTAATTTTTCTTGAAAATAAATTTTATTCATATTTTTCTGCTGGAATAATATACTAATATTTTTTACATAGAAACATTTTTACATAAACTAATCAAATATACCAGTATCAAATATATATTATGTAAAACTATGATTCTTACTGCGAATTTCGGACACGCTGGAAGTAACATATACTGTGCGATTCGCAATCAATTGGTATTTATTTTTTAAATATAAAAAATTATTTTATAAATTCAAACAATTAAATAAAAATTCATTGAAGTAACTCTATCATTTTTCTACAAGTATTTATTTTAAATTAATTAAATACTACTATGGATTGTATATATTATGGATTGATTACTATTTTTTTACTGTTAGAAATGAGTAGGATAAGAGTTTGGAGGTCACTAACATAAATCGTATGTATATATTGTTCAAAAAGTCTAATCAATGGTTTTATTTTCAAAACCAATTGAAAAAATTTCTTTTCTTTAATGTTTTTAGTATAACAACCACAATATTTACTTATAGAGTAAATAATTTTGTTTGTACATTAATAGCAACAAATACTAATGTTTATTTGATTTACCAACGAATTTAATTTTACATTCTTACTATATATATATATATATGTTTTATATATATATAAAACAATATTTACAATTTTTATTATTTGTATGACGTTATTATATACTGTGAAATTATGTTTCTTGTTCTTGAGGTCACTATTTTAAAATAGTGACCTTAAGGACAAGAAACATAATTTCAAATCCATCTACACAAGCTAATTTACATTCATTAAACCATATGAGAACTGTTAAGATAGTACTCTATAGTTTTTGTAACGTCGGATATCTTTTATAATCATTATAAAGTTTATATATATATATATATATGAAAATTATGTTTTTATTTTTATGTGCAATATTCCTATCTGTACATGTCTTATGATTGATGCTCTATCGTCACCTGTAGGGAGCAGTTCCCGTGTATGTTTCAATAAATAAATAAATAATCATTTCGTTTTAGTAAGAAAATATTTATTAATTGCATATTAGCAAAAGTTTATTATAACCATATTATTTTCTATTGAAAGGATAATTTTCGTTTTTTAAAAAATGGATACATTTATGTGTTTCGAAAAAACATGAAACTTATAGATCAGTTCCAGTTTTGAAGTTTTTAGTTGCATAAATAATAATAGCTGATGAATTTTTTATCATTTCCTTATATATCTTTTTCTTAGTACAATTTATAAGGAAATATATTTTTAAAAGAATTTTTATAATCAAGTATTATACTAATTATTCTTATATATATATATATATATATATATATATATATATATATATATATATATATATGCACCTGTGTGTAAGTGTTTGTGTATGTATATCTATTACATTACAATTTGAAATATTTAAAACAAACGTGTCCAATATAAATACATATATTTCGACCATCACCTTGCGTGTTGTCTGCCATGATTTTAATAAATCCACCAAGGTTTTCTCTCAATACTGTATCGTTGTTCGAAAATGATTTACATGTTACATTTCATTTATACGCTCACGAGAATATTTCATGATAAAAAATGATACTATTATAAAACGGATAATCATCAACTTGAAGGATTCGTAACGACCCTAAAAGTTATAAAAAAGGTCACGGCCGATATGAATCCGACTGCAAAGTGTATTTGGTCCAAGAGAGGTTGATGATGATGATATAGATTAGACTCTCGATCTTCATTATTCTTCCAGACATGAAAATGTTGAACTTGAGTCCGAAGCATTCACCTATACATATATGAAGTCATTAGGTCTCGGACAGCGAACCATAAAGATCTCTGCGTGAACCAATCAGCCGCGCGTAACCGCCTGCCGGTAGCCCTACAAAATACACTTGCGCTGTTATACATTATTTTAAATTGATCGATTTATTTAATGAATTCGTATCTATCATATCGCATTCCATACGTACAGCCGTCGTTGAACTAATATTAAATTATTCAATTTACGATCAGAAAATTCTAGTTTACATATAAAAGAAACTTTTTTCGATCCATCAAATTAAATTACAAAATAGTTTGTTTTATTTTATTGATTAATTTTTAACCCCATGCTCTTCGTGTTTGTACATTCATAATAATCCATATATATATATATATATATATATACATATATACGAATTTTTATGAATGCACAAGATTTTTCTTCTTGTAGACTATTACAGTCTAATTTTTCATAAATGTAAACATAGTTTTTTAAAAAAATATGTCATAAATAAATTTTTTGAAGAAAAAAACAAATTAATTGAAATATTATATTACGGCGTTAGGAAAATAATTGTGGTTATGTATATGAATTTGAAGGTCATGAACCGCAAATATTTTCCTACCTCTTACACGCTTGCTCTCATCCTCACCGACCTAATATAAGGAAACCTATTGTTCAGTTAGTAAATGTATATTTTATTATATTATCGTCTATAAATAAAAATATTTGTCTGACAGCAGTGTTACATTAAAAGTGTGACAGAAAGTAAAATGTAAAATAATTAAAAGTAAACTTTCATTTTTTTTTTGAATGAAAAAAATTTATAACCACAATTACATTTTTTTGAAAATAACATTTCTGTAAGTTGTTATTTGGTATTGTTGTGAAGATTGAGTATTTTTTTTAAATTTCGTCTTTAATGCCAGTTTTAGTATATAAAATACCATTAAAATTGATCTCAAAAAACAAATTACTTAAATATAATCTTCTGGCAAATTAACGTTTTTCTATAAATATATTATTTTAGAAATTAAACTGATCACCCAAGAATATAAATTTGAATTGAGATCAATTATTTGCATATATATATATATATATATGAATAAATTTTAAGATTAAGGAAACAGAATCAAAAAGTGAATATTATTATATTATTTATTTAACTGTTGTGGTGAAAGATTACCATTTATGTTCCATTGGAGTATTATTTGTTCGATGTATCGTGAAACAGTTGTTGTTGTATATTGTTTTCCTGTTATGTGATAACAATGCATGCGTCCGCTATATTCATTAAGGCACGCGCGTTTCCACTTTGTGTGTTTTCTTAATACAAGTGAATGTAAGCGCAGCGCATTGCGTGTCTGTCGCAGTTCATCCGAAATGAGAGACGCGACGAGATGTCACAGACCGCCGGTATAGCGCCTGACGGACAAAGCGAACAGGAGCATTCTTGGGCGGGATGTGACATGGCGCTCTGTGCACAGATCGCCTCAAAAGGACATCGCCAGTTTGTCCGCAGATTCCGTATTGCAGCGTATCGCTCATTACTCAACGTCGCGCAACGAGATCGAACCTAGACGTAGATTGATTGCACGATAATCGATTTTGCTCTTCGTTTCAGTTATACTCTCAGGTATACCTTTAATGGAGGTCGATTAGTACAATCCGCACGGCTTATTTCATATTTTATTGAAGATGTATTTATTTATATACATTTAATCATATGCCCGCATGTTCGCCATACATTCATTGAAATCCGGGTTTGCGACTTATACATTTATTGAATGCACCAGACGTTTTTGCATGTATTTTTTAATTATATATGAGAAATGAATTTGAGGTCAGCTATTATACAAAACTAATGATGTTCATGTTTTCAATTTATTAAATTTGGATATTTAATACTGATTTGAAATTATATATATATATATATATATATATATATATATATATATATATATATAATAGAGAGAGAGAGAGAATGTTATTGTATGTTTCGAATGTTATTGTATGTACGAATTGTTTCAAGTTAATAATTGTATGTTACGTATAGTACTTAAGCGTGCAAAACTTTCCATTAATAAAAAAACTTTAGAAACGAGAGTGAGTTACTTGAACATTTTCAAAAGGTATTTAAATGTAGTGAAAATCAATATTTTTGATTATGACTAAATACGAAATATTTAAAAAAGCTATCAATATTCTGGTAATTTGCTGAATTTTCTTTTTACCAATCTTAACCATTTTTTTTCCTTCTATTTTGGGTTCATGGCCGTTTATGAGACAATAGTGAACTGCATATCGATTAAGTATGAAAAAATTCCTCTAACTTTGATTATTTGTTTTTAAAGGTATTAATTTGTATGAAAGCGTAACTATTTTTTTATAGATTAATAAAATTATTCATATTTTTAAATGAAGTATATTAATATTAATTTTTAATGAAAACAAAAATAAAAGAATATTCAATCCTCCAGTTCTTTGTATAATTATTTGTATTCGATTATCATAATTCAATAGATGTCTTATATAAAAACTTATTATTTTCCAAAAAGGTAAATTCTATTAAGTTAGTATTATGTAATATAATTATATAATACCAACGTATCAATGCAACCGCGCATTAATATCAATCGTAATAATTGCTGTTTTTGTTTTCTGAATTCTAACCTAATCTTTTTCAATGAAAGTGTTGTCTCATCGTGTTCATGTTAATATCATTTTAAAGTGTTTTTCGATTTGTATTTTGATAACGTTGACATTATTTTTCTGTATGTATTTTGATTTTTTTATTATTAATTTTTCTTCAAACTGGACTATTGAACTAAACATAGAAAAGAAGCAAATGAGAGAAATTTTTGTACGAGTCCAAAACGGGTGGTAAAGTAACAGAAACTTCTCGTAAACTAAAAGATGCTTTTGGTGTGAGTACTGTTAGGGATTTTTGATTCAATAATGGTTCTAAAAATTTGATGATGGGGACGAGAGCCTTGAAGATGAAGAAGTTCACGTGCATTCTTCAGTTTATACTGACCAACTGAAGGCTGGTTGGTTAAAATAGATCCACGAACAATTATTCAAGAGTTTGTACAAAACTTAAGTGTTAGTCATTCAATAGTTCTGGACGACTTCAAACAGCCAGTGTATGAAGCTCTGTATATGAATTTGAAAGTTATAAATCCCAATTATTTCTCTACCAACCTAATAGAATGAATTTCTTGTTTTTTTCAATTTAAAATTAATCTATGCATTGGTGTGTTGAATCTTAACAACGTTTTATTATTAACTTATTTACTACTGAATTTATGTTTGTGAAATTAATTGTTTTAAATTAAAAATTATATTTATTGTAACAAACATCACAATTATTGAATATATATATATATATATATATATATGTAAGTAACTGTACATTCTGTTCGAAAGTTTAATCTCGTTGAGTAACGGCAATGGTTTTATAGCATGCCGCGCTACTTGAAGACAGTATAGAAAGAAGTGGTAGAAATATAGACAATTGCTTTTCTATTGCTGTGCTATAACGCTACATTGATCCATTAGATTGGAAAATACATTCATTGACCAAATAAGTCGAATTAGTAGTCGTTTTATTTTTAGCGTAAAAAATCCTTTGTAAACATCTGGAGAATCACTTAAAAAACTATAACGTGTTGTAAATTATTCATACCGTTTTTTAGAAAAAGCATGAGTTATTTTTTGATTTTATTAACTAGCTAAGAAATATATATATATATATATATATGTACTTGTATATACTCTACGTTTTTTTTTCTATTGATAAAAATACATAGGTGGAAAATGAATTGTGATTGGACAGAGATAATAACCAATAACTTATAGTTATTTTATTGCATTTGTATTTCAATACAATACATTATTATTTATAAATATCTAAATTAATATTAACTCTATTAATGTATAAGAAATTATGGATACTTTTTTTAAGAAAAAAGTTTTGTATCTTTGTAGTTTAACCAAGTTATAAATTTTTACTTAATTTAATTTCTTTGGTTCGTTACGGTTGTTTTTGAAATGTAAATTGCGAACAAAATATAATTATACAAAATAATTTAATATTTATTATCTGAAAAAGAAAATATCAATCTAATAAATTTAATAAAAAATATATTATTATATTTATAAAGAAATTATTATTACGAAAATTAACTTACAGAATAGTGAAATATTTTATAAAAATTAAATAATCAATTACAAGTTTGGATAAATTTGGATATTTTTATCGAGTCAATAATATAATATTAAGTAAATGGGAAATGAAACACAATAGTAATAAAATTAACCAAACTATTTGAGTTCGAATTCAGTTAATAGTTATAACCAGACACCCTTCGTATAAAAGTGCACTAAAAATTATGAATATTAAATAAAATAAAAGTAGTAAACATTTATTCAAGTAGGAAGAATGGATAATTTTGATAAATATTTAATTTAATAATATTTATTTGTGAAATTTTGTAATTGACTCTATTGTTATGGTTAATATGAATTTAATTATTGAAATTTCGCAACTTTAAAGCTCATATTTTATAGATTTTTTTTATTTAAAATATATGTTAGCTTTATAAAATAATTAACTGCTATATAAAATGACTATAATGTAAGAGCGATTTCTAAGTAAATATATTTGAATCTTGAGATCAAACTCTGCTAATTGTCATGAATAAATCAATTGATTCGAACCGTTAATGAGGATAAATACTAGGAGTGTTCTTTAATGACACGAATAATAATATTCTAATGTTTAATCAGTTGTACTTAAATCAATAATTTACAGATTAAGAAATATGTTTAAGTAACGAGGCTTTTAAATAAGGATTTAAATAACTTATGCTTTTAAAAAACCATATTGGTTTTAATATATATATATATATATATATATATTCATTTTTGATAGTTTCTCTTTTTTGATTAGAATTATAATTTAATGACTGATGATTTAATTTATATTCAATTTTTCTATATAATTAAAAAATGCGAATAATCTTTCATTATTTCAACAGCATATTTTATAAAGAATCATCATCATAAAAATCCACATAGATCTCGAAAAACACAGCAAATACGAGTCATGATGCATATTTATTTTTGCGTTACTTACCATGTTTGACAGAGAGAAGGCACAGGTTAGATTATTCAGCACTTCTCACATATACATATCAAACGATTGATTGTAATATATTGCCGTATTCATAAAGCAATAAAAGATAATCGTTGAGTTAGTGGTCGGCGAGGGCAGCGAATACTTGTCCCGTGCTAGCTAGCTGATTGACAACCAGATTGCTGTTTTGCATATGCTGATTTACTTTGTCTATTATGTCGGCTTTCCTTGTAATCGCCAGGTTAGGTAGGCACAGTTCTTTTACGTAAGCTATACATCTGCCCGTAAGTACTCTTCCTTGTACTATGTGCAATTGTTAGTAAATTTTTGTTGCTTCTCGTACTGTCTTAACTACTTCGTAAAATACATTTCAGTGCGTAAGTGTTCTCATTTGACAAATAATGGTAACTAAAAATACCTTTTACCACTATCTTTATCTACTTACAAACATATTATCAACATACCGAAAAGACATAGTCCCACACTAATGCCATTTATATATATATATATATATATATATATATATATATATATATATATATATAGATATATATATATGTGTGTGTGTGTGTTTTATTTAAAATGGTAGAGCTGCTTAAAATAAGTGAGTTAATATAAAATAGAATAATTATCTACTTTTTTCTGAATAATAATATTGTTATTACTGCTTATTAATAAATAAAGTTGTAACATAGATCTCATATTAATTATTTTTTATATTTTTCAATTTTACATTTTATTATTTTTGAATTTTTCAACAAGCATATATATATATATATATATATATATATATATATATATATATATATATATATATGAAAATTAAAACATATTTTATTTATTAAAATAAAAAAAATGTCTCTAATAATATTCTTTGTTTACCGGCTACAAATGTTATAAATGTATCAGTGGATATATTGAAAATAAGAAGAAAATAAATACATTATTTTTACTTATATTAATTATATTATATTTAAATTTGAAAAAGTGGTAAATATATAAATTAATTTTCATATTAAATTATAACTATAATTTAATATGAAGATTATAAAATTTAAAAATAACAGTTTTTGGAGCTGTAGTAAAATTCATTGTTATATTTGGTGTAAAAATTAATTTGCTTCCTTTTTTTATAGAAAATGAATGGTTACGGAAAATTGAAATATATCTCAACCCTCAAAATATCCCTCATTTTGTACAACTTCATTTTATCTACCTGGTAACTGACCAATCTCTTATCGAAAAAAAGATAGCGCGTTTGAGTTGATGAAAACAATTCATATTCGGATTTCTTTTACTATTATAACATTTTTGCATGTTTCATGCGTCACAACACTCCCCCGAAATTAATTAGCATTTTTTTCAACTATAATGCAAGAATTATGCATGTCTGATATGTTACTTTTTGCATGCCCCTGTTTTCACTATTGTTTTAGGAAGTTATGCTAATTGCCTGGTCAAGATATATTTCTTAAATGTTAAGATTGGCACTTAAAAATCCTAAGACAATGAGAAAATATTTTAATTTAAAACAGAGTTATGATTGACTCAATTTAAAGGCACCAAATTACTATTTATATCTAATACATGGATTTTTAATTTTTACAAAGCATTCATTTTTTACATTAAAGTGTTTAATAGCTGGTTATTCATCGTTTTGAAAACGTTGTAGTAATTATAGATTTGTCACAGATCTAATGAAATTAAAGATTTCATTTTTTAAACAGTATTAAATTCATACTCATATTTTCCTCATACTTATTTACTAAATTTGAAATTCAAAAACGTATACTCATTAATTAGAAGAGATATTTAATCTTGGAATCAAAATTGAAGATATTTAGATATACTTTTGAATAGATACAGATAATTTAAGCTGAAAAAATATAAGAATCAGTCGATTTAGATTTAAAATCTTGTTATTAGATCTGGAAATATTGATTTGTTTGTGTAGATATGGATAAAAGTTATTTCGATGAAGACTGTTCTTAGAAATAACCCAGACAATATTTCTCTATAGCTTAACCTCTAAAATATGTCGACTAATATTTGCCTTTTCTTAATAATTAATATTTTAATACATTTTATATATACAAGTATATTAATTATTTTTTCAAAGTAGTTTTCATTTTTTGAAGTAATTTGATATAAACATAAAAATGTCAGTTAATATTAACGTTCGATATTTTATTTATATGCTATTTGAAAGTCACAAAACATGCTCAATACTCGTATTATGACAAATATGTATTTATTATATTTTTTGTATAATTAAAAGAATTTTGAAAGTATTGTAAATGATAATGAAATTTGTTAACGATGAGTTAATTCTGCAGAAAATTGGTAAGCGTATTTACCTATTATATTTTTTATTAAATGTAAGTAATCTTACTAAAAACTATTAATATCTTATGACACCGTGGAAGATTTCTATGCAATCACATTTTTTATAATTTCGTTGATATTTTTATGTTTGAATGAGTATATAAAAATAATTAAAGTTAGTTACTACTGAAAAAAGAACAATTTGTATGCAAATATTTTTAAATATATACACAGGTATAACATTTGCTCTATACAACAAAATTATGTATTTAGATACCTGGAAATATATTATATATATATATATATATATATAAATGTTATTTTAAATATAATCCGTATATCATGATGTTCTAAATGACAATTTATAGGAATTCTTTTGAATTCTCCGAATTATATCATATAATCATAATCCGATATAATCTTGCCTCGCGACCTACAAATTAAAGTGAAATATTTCAGATATTAAACTTTATTATCCGATTTCCATACTAATGCTTAATTTTATTCATTTCTATTAAAAAAACCTTAATCATCTCACATTTAATAAATGTATATATATATACATATAATATAAATAGATATGGATTTATATTTGTGAAATATTATTATTAGATTTCTTTATTAATTTTTTTCAAATACAATGAACTTACTCATTAACTTTCTATATTATATGACTCTAACAGATCAAGTAAAAAATGGATATGTTTATATATTTGTTTTTACATGTATAGGATACAAAATAGATGTTTTATGATTTAAAATTGAAAATAGGAATAGGTGACTTTTTTTAAAAAAATGAAATATTATTAGAATATATTATAAATAGTCAACATAATAAGTTTAAAATGATTATTTTGTGAAAACTCAGGCTCTACTTGAGAACTGTCGCCTTGTAATTAATATTTAGAGATTCGGATTCGAATTCAAAATGCTTATGTATTTGCCAGAAACTAAATCTTAAGCTAAGTGATTGCAGAAACTTACATACTGATGCATATCATTAATTACTACTATTTTTGTGTTAATTTTATGTACATATTATAAATTTCATAACTAAATACTATGAAATGAAAAAAAGTGATATTTATATTTCTAAAAAATAATTTTGTTAAACATTAATTTATTTGTTACTAATTTTGTATATAGATATACAAAAAAATGTTACTTTTTGTTATTTTTCTGGATTTTTTCAAATATATTTAAATTAATCAACGTATAAAAATAATTTCTAATATGTAACTCTATTTTCATAACTGAGGAAATGAATGAACAAATATTACAAATGTATAATGCATATGTTATTAATGTCTATGTAGATTATTTTAAAATGAACCATAAATATTAATAAATATTTGTTTATATACTAATTAAAGATTATTTTATTAATTAATTACGGTTTATTAGTAAAGTTGTCACAATTCATTTATTATAAGGTTAAACTATTCGAAACTTAAAAAGAAATAATATATTAGGTTGATAGAAAAATAATTGTGGTTTATGATTTTAAAATTCATATATATTTTTCTCAGCTAACTGTTGTAAATGATCCAGAACAGTTGGATGACTAACGCATAACTTTTGTGGAAGCTTTCGAATTATGCGTGGGTGTGATTCAAATAACGCCTTCAGTTGGTCGTTATGAATTTAAGAAAGACGCCCGCGACCTTCTTCATCTTCAAGGCTCTCCATAAAATATTTGGAACCACTATTGTACCATACATTCCTTAACAGTACTCACTTCAAAAAATCTTTTATTTTATCAGCAGTTTTGCTACTTTATCACCCGTTTTGAACTCTTATAAAAAATTGCTCGTATTTGCTTCTTTTCCTTCTTAAATTCAATAGCCTAATTTGAAATAAAATTAATAAGATGTTACCAAAATATAAACCAAAAAATATACTTTAAAATGATATTAACATGAACATGATGAAATAATACTTTCATTAAAAAAAATTAAGGTAAGAATTCAGAAAACAAAAACCGCAATTATTTTTCAACTAACAATACTATTTGTTTAAAATATATTTTACAAAAATAATTATGAATGATCACAAGTATAGCTAAATAGAATGATATATACTTTTTTAGAAATATAAGAAAAATTTTAAAATATTTTTATAAATATTTTAACATTTTTTATTAATTGTGAGTAATCATAATTTATAAAATTATTATGATAGAAAATTGTAGGCAAAAGTCAAGAAGTAAAATTAATAAGTCTAATTGATAAGTTTCAGAATATTAATCATACAAAAATATATTTAGAATGAAATATAAATTTGTAATTATATATTTTCATACCTATGATTGCATTTAATCATTATCCTGACAGTCTTTTTCTTTGAGATAATCTGAGTGTATTCTCCACTAATAATTTCGAAGCGTTACCCCGACGCTAATGACTTTAGTTGTCGACACGCCCTTAAACCCTAAATACGCAAAAAAATCCACACTATCTTTAACTAGATTAGAGTCTCTAATATCCACCTGAGGATGAATTCAAATGGAGGTAAATTCAAAAGGATGTAAATTAGCAAAACGATTTATATTACAAAAAATTAAAATAAGTGTTTAATTTTTGTTATTTCTTAACAGAGGAAAAAAATCTTTTTTTGTAAAAAATTACTAAGAAATAAATATTACTTACTTATTTTTATTGTAATTAGAGTATTTTAAAAACACTTCGTAATTTTAATGTTTGGATTGGATTTAAATTATAAGTTTTATGTGTCTGTGTGTGTAGATATTATTTATTATTACATAAGTTTAAAGTGTTAATAAATTTGCATTTCCATTAACATTTGAAAATATTAAAATAAATCAGTACGTATTCGCGTGACCATATATAATTTGTGTAAAAAATTTTTTTATTAATCATTACAACTTGTAACCTCGACCGTTTCATAAAAATATATAAAATGATAAATGAACATACTTTGTTTTATTATAAAAAGTAAGTTTGATCAAAAACACAAAAACATTTTCTAAATTAGAGCACGTTTATTAATTACCTCCTATAAATATTCAAATTAATTATACAAGCGGCAACAGTCCGATCTTCATAAATACAAACCGTAATTACAATCGATTCTCTGTAGAGTCAATGTTCAATCGTGTACTTTCTGTTCGAATCGAAACACTTCACAATCCTTGTGTTCGTTACGAAATTTTAATAGGTTTGCATACATTTCAACTTCTAGAGAATATATGTGTGTGTTTTATAAAACACCTTTTGTATATTTTATAAATTTGCATGCATAAGTTGATAAATTGCAGATTAATTAACCAGTATGGCAATTAATCAGTTTTCATATAACTAATTTCTATATATGACAACAAAGTACAGTAGAATTATGAAATTTTATATCGTTACAAGGAAGAAGAGGCGTTAATAATGCATGACATGAAAGTAAACACTTTTTATAATTATCAAGATATTAAACTATTTCAATATATGTAATAACTTCTTCGATACTATATAATCAAAAATTAATTATCACGGAATGAAAAAGGAATTAGAATGTTTATATTTTTCAAAAATAAACTTGACTTTCAATAATATTAATTTAATTAATATATATATATATATAAATAAATATTATATATATAATTATATATTATATATATAAATATATATTTATTTATATACATATATATATATATATAATTTCAAGTATTTTTTTATGTCAATAATTATTCTTTGAAAAAAAACTAAATTTATATATATATTTACAACTTAATAAATATATGAAAGTAGTTAGAGAAAATATTTTTGAAATATCAATTAAATTCGAATGGAATTCATTTTAATTAAATAATATATATAGGATGATTCAATTAAGACTTCTATATGGAAGTACTAAAGGGGACGCAGGAGTTAAGAAAAGTCGTGTTATTTTTTATTTAGCGTTTTAATTCAGTTCAATACTAAAATTCATTTGGTTTAAAATACAAAATGGAGATAAAATGTTTTTTTTCATTTTAACCTTTTTTTAATACTTTCGTGTGGAAGCATATGTTGAATCACCCTATATTTAAAATCTGATGAATATTAAATGTAGTTATATGCATTGTACGGTTAATAAATATATTTCAAACGATTTTTATTTTTAAAAATATTCATACTGTTGAATAAGTTCTAATCAATTCTGAATCAATTATTATAAAAAAGTGCAATTATATACTAAATTTTTGAAAATAATATCTCTTATATTTTTTAACGCTTTTTAAAATAAAACCTGTGACTCATTTTATCAATTTTTAGCGTCCAACCATCTTTTTCTCATCAAATCCTTTTTTTATACACAGACGCATATATATATATATACACACGAGATAAAAAAAATTGTAAAACTGGCCAATGACCACAGTGAAAAAGATTATCTATAATTTATATTGAAGTCGAAGGTTTTAACAAATACTTTTTCGATTAATGATCTGTTATCTCGTTTCCATATAAGCGAAGACGATACAGAGCGAGTGAATCATGTTGTCGATTACAGATAGAGAAATATATTTTGTGGTATCATATAGTACAATAAACCACAACAGCGAGATTAGGAAATAGATGCGAGAAGAATTAGTGACATTCTTCTTCATTTCTCAGCATGTCTTGTATGAACTAGACGACACGTATGTTACATACTTCTTCTGTTTTGAATTACTGACATGGCCTTACTTGTTAGATATATATTTATAATAGTTCTTTTTTTCGTTTATGTAATTTATAGGAGATTTTTGATACACTAGACCGTAGGATTCTATTATACATGGGAAAAAATTTAGATGCGTATTGTACTTTTTTGAAAACGAAAATGAAATAAATTTAGATTTACATAAACACGTACACACACACACACACACACACATATATATATATATATATATATATATATATAATTGCTTGTTCAGATATGATTTCTTAATGACAATATCTACTTTAAAGTTTTATTATATAAAAAAAAATACAAATACGTCTAAAAACTTGTTTTAAATATCACAAAATAATTCTGCCAAGTCATATGTTTGACATATAGTATATAGATAAACCCAGTATTTGTGTCTTGGTCACGATAATGTTATTCACATTCATACTAAATATTTTTGAATCGATAATTTCTTGTACTTTTGTTTTAATGTGCTTTTAAGTAGCGATTAAGTAGTAGTTATCTTACACATAATTCGATTATAAAAAAGAAATTAATTGATTAAATATAATAAATTAATGCACAAAGACAATATAATAATTTAAATTTGTGACTTAAATTTAAAAGAGTCATAAAATTGGAATGGATGATATTTAAAATTTCAATACAAGATAACGTTAAAATATTTTAATACTGTTTTTTTTTTATAAAATAGCTAAATATATAATATTATCAGTTTTTCGTTGAATATTTCTTGAAATGAAATGAGAATATAGTTTTTAGTTTATATATAATCTCAGAAATAATTAGTATTGAAAGACAGATATAAATATTTTTTTCTTAGCATTATAAATATTATTAATTAATACATTATTCCTCAACATTTTGTTATTCACAGATCACATTGATTTCTGTATTTACTGAGAACCAGTCAAATGTCACTTTAGAATCAATGTTCCAAAGTGGTTGCCATAAAAGATCTGTTCGATATGTACTCTGAACTTACTCGGAGTAAAAAATTTTATTTTTCTGTTCGATATGTACTCTGAACTTATTCAGGATTTTCTTCAAACAGTTAAGAGTAAGTTCGGAACAGAAGACTTTTTACTCTGAACTCATTCCTACTTTTTGTTAGAGTAACGTTTTAACTGTTAAACATATATTTTAGAACTAACCTCAATTTTGAATACGATTTATTGTGTGATAAAAAATGTACGAAATTAAATTTATTGATAAATGTCCAATATTAATTGAGGATCTGCTCAAATTTATCAAGTTGAACGTAAATATATAAATAGTGTTGACAGTAATCGTATGATTTATTCTAAACTTACACTAAGTTGCTCGATAAAAACAAATTCAGAATCGGAAAGTCGAAGTAAAGTTATAAAACTCAAAGTAAGTTCAGAGTACATATCGAACAGTCTTGCATTTGAACTTAAAATCAATCCGTAGACTACATACTGTGAAATACTGACTTAATATATTACTAAGTATTCGTAATGTGTTCTAATGAGCAAATGTTTATGCATTTTAATAAACTATTATTGATTTATTTTCAAATAAGCTGTTTCATAATTTAAGTAGTAGTTAAATATAATAACTTTGATTTAATAATTACATTAATTGTTAAATCAAAAATTTTCACATGTTATATTGTATATAAAATAATAATAATTAATTTAGTTTAATAAATATGTATTTTATGATCTTGTTACTTTAAATTCTTTTAAAATAATGTATTTAAAGAAAATAAAAATGCAAAATATTAATAGTGAAATTTAAAAATAATTAAAGAAAAGAATTGCAAATAAGTATAAAATTATGACAATTTTTTTATGTTGTAATTCGATAAGTAAATATTATTCACTTTTATATTTATTTTAAATATAAATTTAAGTTCTCTTTTTAATTCTCAATTTTTGTTTATTTTATGATAAAAATACTTTTTGATTGAAAGTTTCATAGTTTTTTCAAAATAAAGGAACCCTTTGTAAGATTTGATAAAAAAGAGAACAATTTTGAATCTCAAACTGAAAGGATTCAGAAAAGTTTTCTTAGAACTATTATGATTGTAAAATAAATATCAATATTCCATTTGTGCAAATAAGCTATATTATTTCATTAAAAACAGTATACTTAATTAACAATAATCATGAACAATTTCAACATGCAATTAAAACAGTAAATTTATAAAAGACCCTCCATTTCCTACGGGCTTGATGATACGTTACACGTATATTTATAACAAAAATTCCAAACATTGATTAAAAATGACCAAATCCAAGTCTTCATATTATACATATATAAAGTTTTTTCTCGTCGTGAAAATGAACGTATCTCTCTTTTGTAAATTAATTACTGACATAACTGATATTTAAGTTTCTTAATGCACGTGCCTTGTTCGATTTTGTCGACACTCTCGTGTTTTAATTATCGTATCAGCATTCTCGTTTGTTAATATAATTTAAAGCCAGTTATTTAGATTCTGTGATATGGAATTTGTATTCGTTTTAATATAGGAATTTTTTTGATCATCAGAACAGATATTCAGTTTGTTGTAGACAAATTGAATGGATTTATAATTTACGTGACATACTGTTAACTTGTAACGATATACCATATATATATATATATATATATATATATATATATATATATATATATATATATATATATATAAAATCACTGAAATATTATATGAAATTTAAAAATTCTTCTTAAATTATTTTAAAATATTAAAATGATACGTAAAAAGAACAGAGATTGATTCAAATACAAAAATATGATTTATTTTCTTATAATCTCATTTGTGTATTTTTTTCTTTAGTGATTCTTGTAGAGGATGCACTATAAATTTTGATATGAATTTAATTCAGTCAACAAAATACCAAATCATTTAAAATTATTTAAACTAGCTTAAGTCAAATTTTTGTGCTTAATTAAAAATTGAGTGACTAATTTTTTTATAAGCAATATCTTATGTCTAATTAGAGATGTGCTTATATATATATATATATATATATGTGTATGTGTGTGTGTGTGTAACCATATATATATATATATATATATATATATATATATAAGGTCATTTGGTATATAGGTTCTTCTCTTTTATCTACTTTTTTACATTCTTCCCTTCAATCCTTCATCTATTAAGATGTCTCTTATTAAATTATTTTATTTTTTTATAAAACTTACATATTTTCATGATGATTTACAGAATATGATTTCATGACAAAACAAATTATACAATTAAATCCCTGCACGTTACAGTAAAAAATATTAATATCTGTAGACGATGAAAAAACTAAAAATTTCTAATTTTAATATATTCAAATATATACAGTAAAGAAAAATATTTCTATAAATTGATACTGGTTCCAAATGTGAAGACATATACGTTTATACTCCACATATACTACACTTTTGGCGAATCAATCAGATCACAAATATAAAAAAAGACACTTTTAAAGCATTTGAACTAATGAAGATAATATGCAAATGTTTGGTCACCTTAGTTAAGAGATAATATACAACATTATAGCAATAAATTAAAATGTATATTGCTGAAATATTATAATTCAAATATCTAGTACAATTTTCATATATCTTGAGATCGAGTTTGTGACTATAAGGGAACTTGACCCCGGATTCGAATAAGTTAGTGTAAAGAATAAAAATAAATCTAGCTCATAGATACCATTTGCTTATAAATGTTGGAATTAGTTTCTTATATCAGTTGAATTTTGACAGGTCGAGTTCATTAACGTATAAATAAAGACAATCACCGACTGTGAACTGTTTGATATATTTGTAATGTGACAGTTTCCGATCAAAATTTTAGAAATACAGAGTGTACAGTAAACTTCACATTTATGAAGTTTTTTATAAATCAAATATATTTGAATTACAAATGAATTTTCTTGTATTCTTTATATATATATATATATATATATATATATATATATATATATATATATATATATATATATATATTATTTCTCTAGTTCTATGTAAATACATATTATCAAATTAATTTTTGGATAGGATTTATTATCTTATGATTTAAACATACGCACATAGTTTTTATTTATTTTTTAAAATCAAAAATGGTCTTATAATATGTATTAAATGTTAAAAATAATTGGGTGATTTTAAATTGAAACAATCATATCTCTGTTTTAAATTAAAATAATTTCCAGTCGTTTTAAGATTTTAAAGTGCCAATATTACTATTTGAAAACACTATATATCTTGTCCAAGCAGTTAGCATAACCTCATAAAACAATAGTGAACTTAATGGTGTTTTAAAAGTAGCATATAATACATAATGCACAATTTTCATATTCCAGTTGAAATAAATGCTGATGAAGTCGTGGGAATGATTTCAGCTTTTGAGAAAGGTGTTGCTAAAAGGAATTCGTTAATTACTCGACAAATTCTTCAAAGTTATACAAAATAATGGGAAATATTTTGAATAATGAAATATATTCCATTTTTTCTTAAACATAAATTTTCTAAAAAAGCGCACCGAATTAATTTGTACACCTAACCCTCTATTTCGGTTTATTTTGTTTCTGGTGCTTTCATATTTAATGAAAGATGTTTGTATGCAAAATAAGAAACTTTTTTTAAATTTTTTTCTTATGATTTAAAAGCAAGTGTTTAATTTATTTATTATGTAGGCAAAAATGGAAATTAAAATAAAAAATACCATTTCATTCGTTATTATGTTTATAATTATTAAATGAACAATTATTTTAAATGATAATATTATTTTTTGAGGATTTTAATCTATTCTTATATTTATATATTTCGTATTTTTATATATTTCACTATATTCATATACATACACACATATATATATGTATATATACATACATATATATATATATATATATATATATATATATATATATATATATATATATATACAAGCATTTTAATTGTAATGAATAGCAATTAAACCTATTTAATTTTTCTTTCAAATAAAAGAGCATCCATAAATATCAAAATTATATTTTTAAATCAATTATAGTGAACAAGTTTGCAATTTTATAATTTTACATTTTTTTCGCATGGAAGTAATTTAAAAGGAAAAAAAATTACAATAAAAGGAAACTTTTGCCTATATATTTGCCTGTCTTTATCCTTATTTCCGTCTATACTGTATTCTTTATTTTACCACTCATACCTATTTTATTACATTATTGTATATTATTTTAATATATATATATAGAGAGAGAGAGAACATTCGTGTATATGCATGTATATATATATATATATATAATTCGAGTATATTAATGTATTAAATAAATTATTAATTTAATCATTTTTACAATATTTTGTACTTTGAAATTTTATTACATTTTTTATAATAAAATATTTTTTTTTAGATTATATTTGTGGTTTACTATTAAAGGTTTAAGATATTAATTTTTCTATAAAAATCAGAGAGTTAATAAAGTAATAATTTTCATTCTAATCGTTTTCAAAAATATTTTTTCTAATAAAGTACAGAGTAAAATACCGTGCATATTTACTGAACACTCTGTAAAATTGTACGGCTTATTTTTAGTATTCGATATATGAAACCAGAAAAAAAAAACTATAATCATTTGCATGCAAATTGTTGTTTTATCGAAACTAAGCAAACATTTTATTTGTCACTTTAATCAATCGAAAATCCAGATCTCTAGTGGACCCATCTTTATCAATGACTATTTCATAATATTCTTTTAAAATTATATCTTCCGTTTCGTTCTCCAAATGTACTGTTGCAATGATGTAAACAAGGATGTGTCATACACGTGTTTGTCTTTAATAAAAAAAAAAAATAACTGAACGAGTGTGATATCCATTCTGGCACAACATTGGCTTAGGCATGTTAAATTTTATTGTTATCACAAATTATGTATTGATGTTAAGAAATCACAGGTATTTTTATGTTACTGAAATTCCGACACTAGACACAGTTGCTAAACAACATGTATAATTTCCGATCTGTTTTTTTATATTTATTTATATTGTGTTCGTGTGGTTTATATAGAATTTCTGGTATTTCAGACTAATGTTAAAATCCTATTTTCCTTTTTTGCTTCTTGTATTCTTACACGTACATACATAAAATTTAAGTATTTTAATTAATAGGGAATACTTATATTGTTATGTTTGTTTTAACATACAAAACATTTATATGCACATACATACATACACGTGTACGGGTGTTAATGTATCTTTATATCTAATTATAATATTGCTGATTTTATTTATATATAAAGCAGATATGTACATGTCTTGATGCTTGTCAATACCGCATTAAAATAATTTATATATATTTAACTATCAACTTTTATTACTGATTTTATGATAGATTCAATTGAATTTTCTGGTATAGTTAGAAAAATCAATAGCAATCTTGTTTATAATTGAGTCAGTTAAAACAGGCTTGCAATAATAATGATGAGACAGAGGTGGTCAAGTTGTTAGAATGACGGGCTAGCAGCCAATAGTCCATGATTTGAATCCGGTTTTATGAGCAACCTAACGAGGAGGTCGTAGTTGTATGGTTAGTACGATAGAATGATAAAACGAATATAATTGAAATTGTGCTTATGAATTTATATTTATTTCGTTAAGCGGACGAATGTCTTGAATCGTAAATAGTGCTTTCAAATAAAATAGATAACGTATAATAATATGAAGCTTGTACAAATCAGATAAGACTGTAGAAATATGAATTATTGATTAACATTGATATTATTAAAGGTGGCTAAGTGGGTGTTGTTATATATATATATATATATATATATATTACACAGAGAAACACGGAAAGATGCATACTGAGAATAACAAGAAGAGATAGGAAAATAATAGAATGGATACGAAAACAAACAAAACACAGATGTAATAAGAAGAGTAAAGAGTCTGAGATGGAGGGAATTTGTTGCAAGAAGAAAAGACAACCGAGGAATAACAGAAATTATTAACTGGGAAACAAGAAATATAAAAAAAAAACAACAAGAGTCCATTGAACAGATGGGATAAAGAAATTGAAAATTTTATTGTAAATCAATGGAAAAGAGAGGTAGACAATCGTACAAAATGGAAAATCATGGAAGAGATTTTTATTCAGTAGTGAATTGACAGAGGTTGCTGCTGATACATATATATGTATATATTCATGTGACAATTAAATAAATTGCAAAATTTTAAATTTATAATTTTAAAAAGTACGTTTAATATTCTCAGATTTATTATTATTATTTATTTCTGAAGCAATGTTAATTTTTAAATTCAATAATTTTATTGAATATAAATTTGTTCTCTGTGATCAATATCCTCAAATTTTTGATTAATGTGACTAGATTTAAATATAAGGAACAAACAATCTTTTGATAAAAAGTAATTGTTTTGACATATACATATATATATATATATATATAGAGAGAGAGAGAGAGAGAGGACGGAGGATAAGGAAAACTAAGGATCGAGTTGCAAAATAATAGAAAAAAGATAAATTAGACTATCATAGTTTGAAAATTATGGTACAGGAATTTATTCAGAAATGAATTGTTAACTTATGGATGTACAGTGTGTATATATATATATATATATATATATATATATATATATATATATAAATATAAATAATGAATGCGTGTGTGTATGCAAGCGATACCTATTAACAAAAATCTTTATTTTGGTCACAATCTTGTTTATGTTTATTATACAGTTGTAACGACAATCTGGTGTCCTACCATATTCGCCCACTGTCTAAGTTTCTAATTAACTTTAGTGTTAATAGCATACCTGTGTCATTAAAATATGACTGAGGAAAATATTTCGAAAGACCGAGAAAAAAAAACAATTAAACGCTTCTTGATTATAATAATTTAAGTAAATGAGAACAAAACAATGAAGTGGTCATATTATGGTCTTGAAGAAAATGTATGCGACGTCCTGCAGAGCGCCCGCCTGTGGACTAGACTTGTCCGTCAGCCGTAAAGTATATCACCAAGAACCCATGTTATGTCAACCTGTCTCCAGTTAAACCAAGTGACGACTTGAAACAGGTAAATAATTCAAAAGGTGAGGTTTTATTCAGAACTTAATGTCCGTCATAAATTTGAATATGTGAGAAACGTGTAGGATAAAAAAATTTGGGACGAAATATTAAACCAATAAACGGTATCAACTAAATATAACTCATATTCAGATAAATACATTTAATTATACAACTGAAAGAGAACACGTCAGTTACACAAATTTAGTATTTTATAAAATTTCACTTTAAAAAAATAATATTTAACAAGCGTAGAAATGTTGTAAAACACCATCTGATTATATCTTTTTTTTATTTGAATATATATTTTTTGATATATTTATTATCAATATTTTAAATGGAAGTATAATAGAAAAACGGTTTACATAAAATTATCAAATTATCGCGAATAATATTTTAAAATAATTGAGAAAATATTTAAATTTAGTGACAGCATTTGAACTCGAGTTCTTATTTCATTGTTCTTACGATATTTATTAAATAATTGTATGAATATTAAAGTACTTCGACAATTTCAAATCTATTTTAGATTTTCTCTCTGTATATATGTATGTATATATATATATATATATATATATATATATATATATATGTATATATTCTTTTTTGTAGATAAAATTTAATTAATTTAAAGATGTATATCAATATATATTTTATAAATAACAATTTGCGACATGATGTTTATATATATACACATGGTGATTGAATTTAGGCTTCTACATGAGTATTAAAAAAATCGCAAGAATTAAAAAAAATGTTCTTTTTTATTTAATATTTTAGTTCAATTCAATACTAAAATACAGAATAAAATATATAATTTTTTTAAATTGTTGAGATTTTTTTTAATACATTCATGTGGAAACTTAAATTGAATCAGTATATATATATATATATATATTTACTTCGGATCAAACCTTTTTTATGACTTAATTTTTAGTGAATAAAAGAACAACCTAGAAAAAAATACCTTGAAATATGTATTGTTAATATCAAAGAAACAATTTAAAAAATGGGTGTTTTCGAATTTTCAAATTTCCTATTTTAAAAATATATCTTCTTCTTTTTAGTAATTTGACTAACTACGAAATAATGATTTTACTTAGTTTGTCTATCAAATAAAGTAGAAAAGTAGTAAAATGAACGTTTATAGTATAAACATTTGCAATGAAAGAAATAAAATGGAATTTCGATACCCTTAAAGTGTTGAATATGAAAATTTTAGTAAAAAACATCAAATTAATATCTATTTTCTTTATACTAATCGTTCTCATTAATCTGTTTCTTTTGGAGTTCGATTTAAATAATTCATTGCTTAAAATATTTCTTATAACTCAGGAATGGATAGACCAAATATGTATTTACTTGAAATATTTTCTTCATCTACAGTATTATTTATTTCATATAAGTAAGTAATATCCAATCGCTGGATTATGGATACCCGGTAGTCTACAAAGCTATTTAAAATAGTACTATTGGAAAAAAAAATAGTAGTATTAGAAAATGTTCTTCAAATTATGTTATACATTTTTATTAACACAACATATTATAAATAAAAGTAAATTTAATAGACCATTCCAGTATTTAAGGAAAATGAGTTACAGTTATTATTTTTGGTGCATCTACTTTTGATATTAGGAACATTTGATATATTCATAAGTAATTTAGCTATATTGATAGAAAAAATGTTTGTCTAACATCTAAAAGTACAGCTTTGAAACTTTTTTGACTTATTCAGCTCAATAACTCAACTCAGTTCTAAGTTACACGTGTCTAATTCCGACAAAGGCAACCACATAATGCATTATTTAGAATATCCAATAAAACACTTATTTTGGAAATTTTCTACGAAATACGAACCAACTGCTCATTTTTAATATTAGTAAAATACATTACGGTACTGCAATTATTTAATTTCATTGTTGTTATTTAGGAGGCAAAATGTGTGTTGACATGTATATATATATATATATATATATATATATATATATATATATATATATATATTGTTGTTACTATGAGTTTAAAATTTTGAGATTAGAGATAAACAAATATATTTAAAGGTTTCTTTTAGTTTATACTGTTACATGTTGGTTATATAGTAGATATATATATATATATATATATATATATATATATATATATGAGTGTTTATTTGCGTGTGCGTATAATTACAAAAACTAATCATATATTTTGTTATTTATTTTTGTAAAATTTATGTCATATAAATATGGAATTTTCAATTTGTACTATATGTTATATGTAATATGCAGTAAATATAAAACTATTTCATCTACCGTGTATGTATTTAGACAAGTTTGTAGGTTACAAACATTAACACTAATATTTGAAATCACAACATGATATAACGTACGCGACATTTAATGTTCTCTGGTGCGTTTTAATATTAAAAATTCGTAATTAATGAACGGATTCACTTTGTGATTGTGGTATGCGCGCACACAGCAGGGGCGCCAGTGCTTTACCGCATGGGCAGTTATGTGGTCATGAATTATTTTATTATAAAAGTAAAATAATGACCTGATTTGCGTATTGTCGCGATATTCTGTTGAGACTATGTAACATTTTTTCATGTTATCCACTCTTTTACTTAATACGCGGGATGAAAGGTAATTTATAAATTACAAGTTTAAAAAAAGTCATATCTTGTTCGTATATTAAGAGAAACATTTCTATATAGTTTAGTAATTCATGTACTTGTTTACGGAACGAGAAAAATACATTAACTTTAATAAAATTGTTGCAGAACTTTGTTAAGACTGGAAGATCATTTAGTATACGAGATAATTGTTTTCTTTAAGGAATATTTCTTTAAGATATGATCTGAATTAATAAGATGCAGGTATTTTACAAACAACGTCTAATTTAATTACGTTGTCTTTTACATTATTGTAAACCATAATAGAATTGCATATAATAGTTTGAATTGATCAAAGATTACATTCTTCATATTTATATTGTTATGTACGATTATTTATAAATTGTGTTCGATTTACAAATTATAAATAATATATGTAAAAGTTTCTTTTTAATTCTGAGCTCGGTTACAAATATAAAAAATAAATTTAAAGAAAAAATAATAAAACAATAAAAATATTGTAAAGTTGAATTTCGTTTTAAATTATATAAAAATAATAACACATTTGTTTGACTTGATTTAAATTATTTTATTTTCCAGAGTTGTCCTTGAATTTATTTGTTAATTTATTGTTGAGAATTGTATCATATTCGAAAATGTAATTATTCATAGCAAATGTTATCATTAGTATTTGTGACTAAAAAAATGGTTGAAATGTTTGATTTTGGTTGTACATATTGTATTTTAAATTTGTACAATATCTGTATATTTTAAGTGATGACTCATCTTTAAAAATAATTTTACACAAATGAATATTAACTACTCGTCTTATAACTACCTAATATCTTCAGACAGTTAACGTCGTAATAAAATAAGTCCATATTATTTAATCAATAAGTAATAATTATTTCAATAAAACTGTTGTCGAAAAATACATTTTATGTGATCGTTTCTTATTAAATACATAACTAAAATAGTTACCGAGTCTAATCTTGTCGTACGTTATACGGCGATGACCGTTAATTGGCTACTCGAAGCCAAAGAAACATGTGCTGCAAAAGCACCTGTTTGGAATGAAATTTATTTACAAAATATTGTCAAGAAATATTCTGATCCATGAATAGCAACTTTATACGAATACATTTCTTGACGATGATCATTTCAATTTGAAGTAATAATTGATGCCGATTATTTATATCGACTTGAAAAACAAGATGTACTCACTCGGAAACTAGACTTTGTTTATTGCTTTCGCAAAAGTTTATTCGAAAATTATTTTTATCGACTTTTTTGTGAATGTATTTAAAGAGGAACAAATGAGTATTTTGTTTACATTTGTAGCTTTAATAAGAATAAATTGTTACTATACAATAAGCATGTAAATAAATCACATTTAAATTACTTTTTTAAATATTTGCAACATTAAATGTTTTCTTAATTTTAACGTTTGTAAAATTAATGTGAGACTACTATATATATATATATATACGTCTGTGTATGAAAGGTACTCTTCCAATTTATTTTAAAAGTGAGTAATGGTTACAGAACAATAACAAATTTAATCGCCAATGAAAAAGTAGGATCCCTGATTAAATCTATCTAAAAAAATTAATCAGTTCCCTGACTTCAAAATACATAATTTTTTAACTCTTAAAATATAAAATATGCTATTATGTCACAAAGTAGAATTATAATATTGATTAAAAATGTTATAATTTCTGTGCTTATGTTATGAAGATTATTGGCATTTTATTAAATAAAAATCAAAACATTATAAATTATATCTATTTTACTTTTTTTCAATAAATATTAATTTTAATATTTCATTAGATAAACTTTTAATACTTTTTCTATCGAAAATAAAACGTTACCTTATTTGAATAATTATCAAAAATAGTACAATATATAATTTACTGAAATGTGAATTTTTATTTAATTAGAGAATATTATAGTACGTCGACCCTTTTTTTTGAAATAATATTAAATTAAATATCTTTTATGGTAACTGTATTAAAAAGCAGAGAATTTAGCAGTTGACGAATCCGTTATAAAAAGAAATTCTAGGAAAGATATTATATCGATATCAATAAAAATAGCAGGAAACTAATTTAAATAAAGATGATTACATTGAATATTTTTGATTAAATCGAGGTAATTTACTTTCAATCCGAACAAAAATTACATTTTTCGTCATTATAATAAACCTATTTCTTCAAAACATACATATATATATATATTCAAGTTTTCAACAGATTTTTAATTTAAAAAGAAAAAATTATTGAGAAAATTTAATATAATACTAATTTATTGTAAGCTATTTTTCAAAATATTTATATTTTAAAAATTAAGCACATAAAAGTTATTATATTCCGTATTAATATTGTAATATAATAAACAGAATTTCTGTATTATAAAAATTTACTAATGCTTAAGATTTATTAAAATATTAGTTTTCACGTAGAAATTTCTTGTATAGATTAAACTATATTCTCAAAATGTTTCCTTTTTCTGTATACTTATGTTAGTATAAAATAATACAGTATATTATTATTTAATGACTTATTTATTTTATTTAATAACTCTCGGTAGTATTTTAATAAAATTGTAAACAATATTACTACTTAAATGGCCAATTACAGTAGAACATGAAATGTACAATATGTCTAAAATAAGGAACAAAAAAGGAAAGTACTATGCGTGTCTATTTAAAGAGAGATAATTATAAGGACATATGCTTATAATCCATTATGGACATTAAAGTTACTCGATTGATGTCGACGTCTGAGTTTTAGTGTTTAAAATTTAGTATAAAATATAATGCTTTAATGATACTGATCATTCTATCACTTTTAGAACATCTCGATATTTTTTAATATTACCTTGTTTGTTTTTATTTATCATTTGATTTAAATTCGAGAAGGGTTATATTGATAATTACAATATTATTTATGTATATGTGTTATAAATGAATTTTTTGCTCCCCTAAAGCCACTTTTTTATTAAAAATATAAAATTATTTCTTACAAAACATGTGTATATTTTGATGACAATGATATTATTTTCAATTTTTAAGGTATATAATAAATAAATATTTTGTTTATAAGTAAAGAAATCATTTATGACTAAATTTAGCCACAATGTTAAAAACGATTGTTGTAAAATACTATAAGGTGATCGATTCATCTACAAAATTATATATTTTTAATAAATAGCTTTTCACATCTATAAGAATGATCTTTGTAGACTCTGATAGTATGTACATTGTAAACAATTTTTAATATGAAATTATTCAATAGTTTTAATCAATATTTCTTATAATAAATTGTATTTATTTAGATATGATGTAATTATTTAAATTCTAAAATTAATATAAATTGTCCTTGCAAATTATAAAGTATTATAAAGTACTATAAATCGTATATAATTAGTCGCATATTTATATTGAATTTAGTTTTGTTTAGTTTACTTTTAATTATTTATTTATGTTTTTATATAAACACAAGCGTGGGGTTTATAATTTTATTTTAATAACTATATGTGTATATATATATATGTATCCATAGAACTGTGTGCGTACTAATGTATGTGTATTCATAATATGATTACATGTGTAAAGTATGTTTTTGACAAACTGAATATTGAAATGTAAATCACATTGATAAGTTGTATTGAAAAGTATATAAACTTTCGCCTGTACGCACTTCACATAGCGTATCATTAGTCAATTTATGTGGTTGCAACATTAGTGATTGTTGTTTTACGTAGTGAAAGAACTCCATCGTCCACAAAGATGACACCAGTCGGCGAGTGGTACACGTCTGGGCAAGGTTGTAGATTTACGAGCTCGTACTTAATCTAGATTAATTGCGTAATTGGTCGCTTTGCGTCCGTAGGTTACAACAACTATGTAGTTGTAATGTTTTACAAATAAGAAATTGTTTTGATACAATTGTAAATATAGGATATATTTTCATGAGAGAAGACATGAATACTAATGTATGTTTATATATATATATATATATATATATATATGTACATAAATACATACATATATTAATAAACTTATAAATCAAAAGATATTCTCTTAATAACTTCATTTCTCGTTTTATCTCCATGCGAAATTCCATCAAATATATTTATCTGTGTATAAATAAATCAAAGTGTCTTGGAATTAAATGATACAACATAGATGTAATAAAACTGTCTAATGACTTCAAAGAACTTCGTAATTATACAGTGCAAGTTCAATATAGTTTATTTTGAGAATTCATTTAGATTAAATGTAACATTGAGATATTTTTCTTCTAAGTAATATTTTATATATTATTTAAACTATACATTCGGTTTTGATTATAAATTTATTTAATTACGTACTATCGCATGCTAATAAAAAGTAACATATTTGGTTTTTGGTAATTATGATCTATTTCTATATGTACGTATGTATGTGTATATATATATATATTTAATATCCCCAATATAGAAAAAACAGCGATCTTAGAAAAATTAAATTAATTATTTCATATTGAGTATTTAACAAAGATGCCTATCTAAATTAGTAAACTTTCCAAAACACTTACTATTTTTATTTGAAACGGTTTTTGAGAGAATATTGTAAAAGTTCTACTGAGAAGTTTTCCAATTGATAATTGGTAATTTCTTTTAAAACTAAATGCATTATATATATATATATATATGTGTGTGTGTGTGTATAAAGTATTGTTTTATGTTAAATATTAAATTCTTTTATAACGCAAATTGCTTAAAAACGACGAAGCAATATATATATATATATATATGTTACCAACAACCTACATTAATGAATTAATTTTATAAAATAATTTTATAATATTACCTATTAATACTTATTATTATTATCATTCATATATATATATATATATATATACCTGTATGTGTGTGGCCAAACGGAAATTAAAATTATATAAATTTCGATTTTAATAAAATACTCTGGCACTATGTTGCGTATAGTAGTCGGGAAATAATAAACAATAAATATGCAATGTAATTTCCTTGCTTCTCTTTTTGAAGACATACACCTTATAAAAAGTATAATAGATTTTTAATTCGACTGGTCAAATATAATATGCATGTATGGTTATAATATTATTTATTTTAAAATTATTAAATTAAAATTTAGGAATATAGGATATAATAAACAAATTTGAAATTAAATTATTTTAGTTAACAATATGTTTTCATGTAATACTATTTTAATTAATTTGATTAAATAGAAATATATATATATATATATATATATATATATATTGGAAACCAAATGTTAATATCAAAAATGACTAACTGAATTAATTTTCAAATATATTTACTGTTGTTTTTGAGGGAGAAAATATTAAAATTTATTGTTTGTATGTGCTTATTCTATTTGTTTTTACATATTATTTTTCTTTAAGTAATAAAATTGATAATTTCTTGTAAGTTCTTGATATTCTTATTTATTGAAAGAGTATATACTATTATTAAAAAAATAATTTAATAAATTTGGAGCAATATAAATATATATTAAATATTACCTCTGAAACATAGTCCTATATATATATATATATATATATATATATATATATATATATATATATATATTGATATACTTAATCGTGAGTAAATAAATAATTTGATAACTATAATCAACTTATGAATTGAAATATATTATTAGGTAACTATAATATATTTATAAACTGAAATAAATTATCAGATAATCATTGTGAATAGTATTTTATTATTTTTTATACTAGAAGTCTCTCACTTGCTACGCTCACAGACCCCCAGGGGAATCCACCCGTGCTTTTTTCGGTCACATTTTCATTATTTTTTAAAACACCAAATAACAATCAATAAATTTTAAATTGTTTGAAATAAATTGGAGTAGTTGAATTTTTTTAACAATATTCGTTTAATAATATTCTTTTAATAATAAAATTGTAAAATAGAATTTAATTCTTTTTATAAAGATGCTGATCTAATAATCGTTTTTGATTCATTAGTTGTCCAATCATTTAAAAATAAAATAAAGTATTAATATATATATATTCACGCACACGAATGTTTTTATACATTTTAAAAAATGTAAACTAGTATTAAAACTGTTAATATATTCTCAAAAATTTTGTCAGGTGTGATTTGTGAAAAGACGTATATATAATTATTGATTTGTATTTTATTTATATTCCGGTATAATTTTCAACATCCTTCTATAAATGAGACATTTTTAGGTTAAACTTATGCTTGTTAAATGTTTCAAGTAATTGTCAATTTCCGCTTGTATATTGTAAAGTCATTGTACCTTTTTTCTATTAACATATGTCACTTTGTTACATTTGGACATTTGTTAAATTTTTATCACATATTTAACTTATAATTTATAGTTTCGTTATACTATACGGTTGTTTTTAAGTGGATAGATGTAATTAAAATGCAAAATAAAAGTATCAATAACCATAAATTTTATATATGTATAGAGTGTGAATATTAGAAAAATTCAATTAAATTTTATATATATATATATATATTTATATATATATATAAACATTTATTAAAAAGTCATAATTAATTATGCAAATCGTTGTTAATAGTAATTATGTTTTGAGGCATGCATTAATTTTTTAGTTATGTTATTTAATGTTTGTAGATTTATATATAAGTGCATTTGTTTTGGTACAATATTTTTTAACATCGATTAAGTTTGTAAATAATAGTTTTATTAAAAAATAGTTAGTGAAAATTGATTTTAAATATAAATATACTAGTGATTAGATGGTATTAAACTTCGCAGATAGCATACAATATATCTTTTTTCCTATTTATTTCTTTAACGAGCATTGCAATGATATGTGGAAACAGAATTTTGAGAATTGAATAAACTACTTAGTTTTTAATTAATTATAATTGATTTTAAAATATGTTAGATAATTTAATATGAACATTTATTTTAAATAATAATTATTTGCAAACATTTGAATATTTATTAAGTTTATGGATATTTATAACTAGTTTATATATTTTTTCTTTGGAAAATTTAAGCAAAAATTGTTCTAAAGAAATCCAGAGAAATGTAACATTTAAAAATAAATTACCAGAATTCATATATATATATATATATACACTTATATACATACATACATATATATATATAGTGTTGGAGGTAGCTAATAGAAATTACATAAATAATTACACTTATTCGAAATTATTATATTTTAGGATGGATAAGACAGTAAAAACAGTAAATATATAGTATTTTGAATTTATATATAGAAAGAAATAATTTTTTAAATGCTTGTTAAATACGAAAATATTTTTATAAATATTAGAAATTTTTGGTCCATTGTTTTTAAAAATATTATCATTATTACTTTATTATTATACTTAAACCATAATTGTGATTTGATGTTTAATCAAAAATTTTAATTTCGTAACAGTATTTGGACATTCATATATATATATATATATTATAGAATTTTTAATCAGTTTGATCGGTAAATTATTTATTGATAATTTACTTCCTTACTTGTAGTGAAGTGAAATTTAGAATCATATATATATATATATATATGTATATATATATATAAATTATTATATCCAACTAAAATTAAAATATTTGTTTTTGAAACACCTTACCCAGAAACCGCAATAAATATATACACAAAGATGAACAGGTATAGTATCATAAAAAATAATTTCATCTTTCTACACTGACAATTATAAACGAATATTAGTTACAAATATTTCAGATTCTTTGGATCATTGACTTCAGACCACCCATAGGTATACGAGATGAACACTAATTGGACTCTATGAATCATTATATAACCCACAAGTTATGCAATATAAATCCATAATATTGATATTCATAAAAAAGTCAACGTGAAGCGTAAATAAATCCCCTGTTATTCATAGAGCTTGAAATGGACAAAAATCTTAACAGCGATACGTTAAGTGTTGTCTTTGTCAAGAATACTTAATATACTAAAATATTTAAAATCTTTTATTTATATTGTTTGTTAACTCGGTAGATAGAAGTCATAAATGATATGATTTATGTATTAAAGTCGATTATGTTTGATTCATTTTAATATTTAGTGTCGTTTTATTTTTCGTTTGACAGTTCTTGTAAGTTGGCTTGTAAATAATTGATGTCTTAGTTACAATGCCGGAATTAATTGCTGAAAAAATAACTCGACACTCACTTAAGGTGATCTTAGGTTAAACATGCAATATTTCAATTACATATTTGAACCGTATGGGTTCAAAACCTGAAGATCAAAGTTTATGGAATTTGAATGAATATTTCCATTTTTATAAATATATAAATCAATGCAAAACCACCCCAAAAAGGATAATATTTTTCATTTATTCTGTTTCTTTAAATTTTTATCTATTTAATTTACATTTAACTTTTGTAATTATCAGTGAGAATTTGATTGAAAATCAAATTATTACTGAAGTATATTTTTCTTAATCGCACGAATAAATACATACATATATATATATATATATATATATATATATATATATATATATATTATGTGTGTGTATATATATATATATGAATTAAAAATAAAGAGGTTAAGTAATAACTTCAAGGTAATTAAATGATTTTAAAAATAGTGTCTCCAATTATGTATATATTTATAGAACTATTTTTTTATTATTTTTTATGTTTCCATGAAACTTTAAAAAAAGTATTTAACTGATTATATAACTGATTAGTAGTGTATAACTTGACTGTTAAAAGTGAGCATAACCGTATATATTTCTATGTTTATTTATTTGTGTTTGTTTCTGGAAGAAACTATATATGTGTATATATATATACGTATATATATATATGTATGAAAAAAAATAAAAAATCACATACAGATAATACTAATAAGTGCAATAAAATAATGCTACTATCCGAGAACAGATGACAAATATTCTGTAATCTTTTGCATATATAAACATATTTACACAGTAACATTAACTAGTCTATCCAGTATAATTCTTTTGAAGTCATAGTGGACAGTTTAACATTATAAACTAGCAACCAGTAGAAATATGTAGATACAACGTGTATTTCGTTTCATGTTCTTTAATGTGCAATTATTTCATCCGAAACATGTTCGTGTCATTTGAAAATTGCTATCAACATCAAATGCTTTCCTCTCATATGTAATTATTAAATTATTCTCTGAAAAATTAAATGCCTTATAAAGGAGAAATACAGATATCTTTTGGTCTACAGATACTTGTGTATCACTATTCTGATAAACTGGATTGGTGATCGGTGTTGTATTTCAAGTTTAATATTTTAAAATTAATGTTTATTTGGTAAAATTCAAAAATATTTATTGATCTATGTGGGAGATTCATCGTTTTTCACTTAAGTGTTTTTAATTTTGATTTAATTTAAAAAACTATTCAACTTTAAAATGAATGCTTAGAATGCGGACAAATCTGATTTAAATAACTAAGCATAAATAGAATAGTTTTTAAATTATGTAAATTACTATTTTCATAATATATTTCAGTCGCTTTACTGCTTATGTAAGGCGGGAAATAATAAATAAGATCTGTATAATAGTATTTCCTTATTATATACTCAATTTACATTCGAAATAATATTTTTAAAACTGTTATACATTATTTATATTGAAAGTTAACATACACAATAAATATAATATATATATATATATATATATATATATGTATGTATATATTTAATTTACTTCAACGTCTACCAGAATTATTTAAATATATATTTAACGTACGAGTATTATACTATTAGTTTTTCGGAATAGTTTTTTTTTAGTAATGATATGTATAGTCTAATTTCAAAATGTATAAATGTGTACTGTGTGAATGTGTATTGTCGAGAAATTATATACTGATATTATTTTATGTAATATCTAAGATCTTCATGGAAGAACTTATGTCCCTGTATGATTACATCTATATGTGATGGTATAAATCGAGGTTTTATATCAGTTTGTATTGGATTGTGAAATAAAAACTTAAATTGTACAAATATTTTGTTATAAATACGTTCGTTTTTATATTTTTTTATGCTGAACTGTAGTGAATCAGTGTATTAGTCATATTTTTAATGTAAAACATAGCCGATAACCTTAGGTAATTTTTTAAATCATATATTTGTTTATATATTTATAATATATATATATATATATATATGTATGTATATATATATTTATATATATATATATACATATTTATATATATATATATATATATGTGTGTGTATCTGTGTATGTATATAATCAATGAATTGCTATTGGTTATAAATTGACTTATATTAATACCTAAATTATTTCTATCTCCTGATCACTTCTGATTATTAATTCGGAACTACTCAAAATTGTATAACCATATATGCAACTACCTACCTAGTTCGCCAGCTTCAATATATAATCTATTTTGAAAATTGTAATTAGCTTACTTTAAAAAACATAAATATATCTCCATAAAAGGAGTCACATATTTTAAAATCGTATACAGTAAGTAACAATATGTTGTGTATTATAATATAAATATAAATATATATATATATACTCGCATATACACAATATAGTAATACATGCCTCAAGTCGTCAAAAAGTAGAATACTTACACTTATATTTATAAATGCGAGTTTTTTTATTGAAACATACTTTTTGTTAAATTTCTTTTTTATTATAGTATTACTTGAGAATCAAATATCGATAGAAGTGAATTCTTCTTTTACTTGATATATTAAGGTTAATATATTAGGTTGGTGAGGAAATAATTCCGGTTTTTGCTTTCTGAATTTTAACCTTATTTTTTTCAGTGAATGTGTTTTTTCATCGTGTTCGTGTTAATATCATTTTAAAGTGCATTTTTCTGTTTGTATTTTGGTAATATCGATTTTGATTTTATTATTAAGTTTACTTCATTTTGTACTATTGAATTAAAGATGGAAAAGAAGCAAATAGACTTTTTGTATGAGTTCAAAACGGGTGGTGGTAAATTAGCAGAAACTGCTCGTAAACTAAACTATGCGTTTAGTGTGGGTACTGTTAATGAACGTACAGTGCAATGGTAGTTCCAAAAGTTTCGTTCTCTGAACAAAAGCCTTGAGGATGAAGCGTTTTTCTTCAGATCATAGCGACCAACTGAAGGCATTAGTTGAGTCAGAAACACACACAACAATTCAAGAACTAGTATAGTCATCCAACAGTTCTGGATCACTTAAGATCACTTACATGAAAAATTTATATGAATTTAAAGGTCATAAACCGCAATTATTTCTCTACCAAGATAATATATTAAAGTTATTAACGTATCGAGATTATTTTAAATAAATTACATTCATACACAGCTTTATGTTTATATGTGTAATATATATATATATATATAAATAAAAGATTGTCTCCAATTATTCTGTACGTTTGTATAGAAAATCTAAGAGCAACGAACATGTGCAATACCGTTTATATACATTTTTTATCACTGTGTCATTTATAACACAATACTAAGAATAAAACAAAAACCTAGACAATAAAGAACAATAGCACCAGTGAGTAAAAGTGACATATTCCAACGATATTTTTTTATCGATCATGAGAAAAAGTACCAGTATTGACTGATACCCTCATTATAATCGATTAACAATCGATACAAGTAAAACACTTAAAAAGCGTGGAATCCGCAAACACGATAGCAGATATTTCTTTACGTGCCAAGCAGACTGCAATCTTGACACGTGGCATGACGAGTTCTTGCGCTGCCATCTAACCTGTTGTCATCGCTAGAGTATGAGCGTGGATCAGCTAGAGCTTTGATCTATGACTGATGAGCCGATGCTGATAATGGAATTGATTAAATTCGCAGCAATGTTTGTCCGGGATTATTTTCAACTCAATTTAAAATTCTTCAGATTTCTTTCTTAGCTATATTGATGGATATCTTTTCGTTTAAGATTTCAGTCTCATCTGTGATGCGTATTGTGTTGTCACTCAGCTCAAAGAAGATTTGTAGAGAACGTTGGAAACTGACAATATTTGATTTTTTTACCTTCTAACAGTGAAATCAATAATCATTCACGCGTTGTCTGTACAAAACTCTACAAACTGTAGTTAATACCTGTTATGAAATATGTATTAGTGTTATTGTTTACAATGAATATTTCAAATTGAATTGTATTTACAATTATATTTCCTTTTTAATAATTTTTTATTACTATTTTTTTTATTTATTTCAGATATACATTTTGTTAGTGTTTATTCTTCTATACGTTATTTTTTACAAATTATTTTGATTAGAATTAGTTACAACAATCTGACAGAATAATTAATTGGTAAAAAATGTTTTATTACTTTAATATCTTTAAAATTAGAAGTTTTAAATAAGATATGTTTTTTTTTATAAAATTCATTCATATATAAGGTTTCTCTCTCTCTCTCTCTCTCTCTCTCTATATATATATATATATATATATATATATATATATGTGTGTGTGTGTGTACATTGATCGAAAAGTCTCTCTATAGTATGTATTTTTTATGTATTGTTATGTACCAAGTATTTCTGAAATGAATACAATATTTTGTGTATTTCTCTTGTGTAGAAACATTTTTTAATTGTATTTTGATTTAAATTGTATGATTCCAATATGTTGTCAACATGTCAGATTATATTTTTTATTCAAATTTTTTTTTTAAATAGTTGTTTTATTACCTATATCTAAAACAAAATTTAATTTATTATGTTTTGCAGTGTGTATAATATTTTTAGTGTTGTATTGATTAGAGTTGTAGTTTTAAAAATGCAGGACATTTTTTAACAGTATTTAAATTTAGTATACTTGTATGCATATAATAGAAAATATTACTTTCTAAGGAAATGTATACATTTTTATGTAGCCAAAATAAAATGTTATATTTTAAAAATTAACGTTTTAACAAAGTTGTATTATATATATATATGAATATATATATATATATATATATATATATATATATATATATATATATATATGTATGTATGTATTTTATTATTTTATATATTAGATATTAGAATAAAAGGAAATGGAATATAATAATCTCACTGTATGAAATCATTTATTTTGAATATCATAAACATATCATCAAAATTAATTTGGCTATGACGTGACTAACAATTTTTGTGAAAAATATAAACACGTTTGTTAAGCAATCATCTGTGAAAAATAATTTCAATTCAAATTAATTATGTTCTATTATACATATTATCCACAACAATGATATCCAAATAATATCAAAAGAGAAAGGAAATCATCAACATTGGTTCCCAAACATAGACACCATAATCATAGAGCGTAGGCGACATTAAGATCGATTGTATATATATAAATACATGTACAAAAATATAGTCTCCACCAACACTTTTAAAAAATTAGGCTATTTGAAATGTATAACATTAGCCATTACTCCGTTGTTCTTCAATAGATGAAGGTGTGACGGTTAATAATATATAGAGCACAAAATAGAATCGAAACGGAGGATCTTAATATTCAGCGATTGTTATTCAAAAAAATGATACCGTATTGAAAACGTCGAGCGTTGAATAAAGATGGAATGTGAAATATTATCGTCGTGATGTGGCACCGCTCAGTGCTGAACGAAATGGCAATAGTAATACAATGCAAAACTAAACAATCGCTTATTATCATTATCTCGGATTATAGTTGTTTATTTGGAATGAAATGTCACTAATACGCTCTTATTGTTTCAGAACGAGACGGTCGTATGTGTTTACGTTGTGGATGATACTGGAAAAGAGCAGAGCCACCTTCGATCGCCTCAGGTTATCTATATAGTGGGTGTTGATCGTGACACAAAACCACCTGACGCAGATATTTCTTTGGCTGCTTTGGCACAGGTAGGATTATTGACGATTTTATTTAAGAAACATTTCAATTATATATATATATATATATATATATATATATATATATATATATATATATACAAGAAACTGTTATTTTTTTTAAAGTAGATATTGAATAACAACATACAATAGTTTGTTTTATAGTTTTTTTAATAACTTAAAATTTAAATTATTTAAAATAGTTTTCATTATATATTAAATAATTTTATTTTCTTTTTTTTCAATTGAACATACTGCATGAGGTGTACTTACGTTATAAGTACAATATTCTGATTAAGTTTTATGGGCTGACTGATTGATTATGTAATACTTTTGTCAATCATAGACTTTTATATAAATAAATAATCCTCAAAAACCCATTTCTGGATTAAGATCTGCTTTAATTTTCTACAAATTAAATGATCCTTTTCTCACAAATTACGAATTTAAGATATATATATATATATATATATATATATATATATATATATATATATATATATATAATGAACTTGTATGTGTTACTTTTCGTGAAAAATCATTAAGATATTTATAAATTAATATATTAAATTATATTTGAACATTAAAATATAAAAGATGCATTAATTTACATGAACAAATGCTTCTGAATTGTTTTTTCGAAAAAGGAAACAAAAGTAAGTTAACAGTTTCGTACAAAATAAAATTTATTTCCACTAAATTGTCGAAAAACAGCAATTTGTAGTACACAACTGTTTTGTTTTCAACTGTTCAATATTTTATAGACAGTTAAATGAAAGATGTAACTGGTTTCGGTTCTAAAATCATCTCCTAGTACCTTATTTTATACTTATGTACGCCATCAAGTATACCAAAAGATAACACAAGAGTCTAAATTAGTTTTAGAAAAATATTTCAAGAGTGATCTAAATGTATTTAGCTGACGATTACTTATCTTGAACTAAATTCTTATTTTATTTAAAAAAATATTTATTTTTAATTGATAAAATATTAATGAAAAAATGTAATATAATAAAATCATTTATAATTATATATTGGAGAATATTTATCAGTCATAATTACTTTCGAACATTATATATATATATATATATATATATATATATATATATATGTATATTATAATAATAATAATAATAAAGGGAATATTTTGTAAAAAGTAATTATTTTTTTATGTTTAAATCAAAATTAATAAGTATGATTTATTTTAAAATTTACTTAAGATAAAAATATCAAATAGATTAAAATATTAAGAATATTAAAATATTTTAATTCACTCTACACATACTTTTGTTTCATTGTAGTAAAATAATAATATTTGTTTATATATCATAAGCGTTTTTGGAACGAAATCTATTTCTTTAGATACATAAAATTAATTTTTAAGACCTAAATGTATTTTTGCACTGTTAAAATTTATTGCTTCTCTCACTTTCTATTTTATATACATTTATATAATTTATTTCAGACTTTCATTTGAGTATTCATTTTATACGTTTATCATGGCATCATATTTAGTATTTATATATATATACACACACACACATACACATATACATAAGTTGTGTATCAGTTGGAAAACATCATAAAATATAATTTAAAGGCGTACATTTATTGTCTTTTTAAAAACATTTATCAAACTTGTATGCAATATATTAACAAGTATAATATATTTAGCATATATTTAATAAATACTTAATTAATTGAATTGACTGATGAACGTGTATAAAAAAAGGATTTTTAAATGTTAAAAATGATTTATGTTCACTATTATGTGGGTAATCCTGGCAACAGTATTGAAACCCACATTATGTTTCTTGCGGGGGCGTCTTGGGAACACAAATACCTTGATGCACATCACAATCACCTGTTGATGTACGTTCATCATCGATTTCAGTCAATGCTCTGTAGTCAGGATTCATGCATAAACATGTATTTACGTATATATATATATATATATATATATATATGTATATATATATATGTATGTATGTATAAGAAATACAAATGAAATTTTGCAACGGAATATAATAAATGTATTTTAAATAATATTGTATAATGATATTTTTATTCAATTCTAAAAGATATGCCATTCAATAAACAAATTTATTTGTATTTATTTCTTGTATAAATACAAATAAATGTGTATAATTGCGGTGAAATAATTAATTTTTGTGGAAATGAATGATATTGAACAATAATTTAAAATATTCCTTAATTATATTCACACTTCAAATAAAAAATGTATAAATACTTAAATATACTTTAATTTTATTAATAAATATTGATAAAAAACTGTTATTATTTTTTTTAAAGTAGATTTAACTGTACATACAATAATTCGTTGTGTAGTTTTTTTTAATAACTTAAAATTGAATTTATTTAAAATAGTTCTCATTATATATTAAATAATTTTATTTTCTTTTTTTTCAATTGAACATACTGCATGAGGTGTACTTAAATTACAAGTACAATATTCTGATTAAGTTTTATGGGCTGACTGGTTGCTTATGTGATACTTTTGATAATCATAGACTTTTCTTATAATAAAAAAAATCTTTAATACTAATATCTGGCTTTGAATAAGTGATTTTCTGTTATATTTTCTCAAAAAAGTGATAAGTTTGAGAAAAAGAATAGCTAAGCGTCAATTTCCGAAAATCATAAACGTTCCATTGATTATTAGTTACTTTTTTACATATCTGTATATAGCAAAGGACAAAATAACTAAAAATAATTAAAAGATTTTTGTGAACTGAATTAGAAAATGTACCATAAATATTATGTATTTAAATCAAAATATTTCAATTTATACCAATTTAGTAGCTAATTTCCTAAATAATGACATTACATGTATCACACAATTACATAAAATATTTTTTAATTATATATATATATTCAAAACAAAATCTCATGTCTATTTCTAATTTAAATATTTAATACTGATATATTTAAAAAATACAGTTAACTTAAATGTGTTAACATTTTTAGTGAGTTCATATTATTTACTGAAAATACTTTTTATATACATTTTTAATTTATTTAAAATATCATTTTTTCAAATGAGTAAGCCACATATTAAACATAAATAATAGAATGCAAGATTTGTATCAGTTTAATAGAAACATCTGCGCTATTACAAGATATAGATACTTTCTACAGTGAGCTGGCTCAAAATTCATTATTTTAAAATTTACAAATGGACATATTTTGTCAGGCTTCTAATATTTTCTTTATATTAGTTTTTTGCTATATACTCCTAGTACTAATATTACTAAGGTTAGCATACATATCTAATTTGGTTTCGAAAAAGTCCATAATGATTATGTAAATCACTTCAGTTATTTTTTCAGTTTTTGTCTAATATTCCATTGATAATTAGATTTACGATTGATGATTAGATTTTTGAATTTTGTCGCATTACTTAATTGTCTGACCTCGTATTTTGTAGTTGGTTATCAAGAAATTTTATTGTTCTTATCATTTTATTCAACATTATTCTCGATTTATATTTTGTAAATGCTTATGGATATTGAACTATGCTTATGAATAGTTTAATTTTGTAATATTCTATATTTTAACTGTTTTTCCATAAATTTGTTTACATTTTTTTTGCAAAATGTATATTAGTGTTTTAAATTATCAGAATTGTCTACATATTTTTTAATATTTATTTAAAATCACAAAGAAATAATTTTCAAGTTGCAGTTTTTTCATCTTTTAATTGTGCATTAAATACCCAAAAAAATATAAAAATTTTCAAACCTTCCATTTTGTAACCTTATTATTTAATATTAGATTATTACTAATTTTTATTCATATTACTTTTTGAAATTTATCGGTTTTTAAATATTTCTTAATGATAGTATCAATAATTGACTTAATATACTTTGTTATTCTGAATATACATGAATATTCAGAATAACAAAGTATATTTTTAAGGATTATAAACACGAGGAATTATAATATTCTTATATATATATATATATATATATATATATATATATATATATATATATATATATATATATATATATATATAAAGTGAAAGACTACATGTTGATAAATTATGTAAGAAAAATTTACGAACGTAGATGAAATTACTTAATGTACGATAATGAAATTCTGACGTACCCTGGAACTTAACGAAGGCCAGAGGAATGTCCACTTGCTGTTAGGACACGCGCGCACATATCTCCGTCCGCCATGCACTGCATGAACCCACGTGACCTAAACGTGACCTGCCGCGCCTTTCCACTGATGTATGGATACGACCGGCCTTTAGTTCATAGGTCACGGCTTCGTCTATGTTTTAATTACTTCACCTGAACCATACAGTAATAATATTTTCTCGGACGTACACAATTCAATGTTGGTCGAGTTCTTTATTACTTTGTGAAAGAGATTTTTCAATAAATTACTATTATATGGCCCCATATATTTACGTAAATGCACGTCTATTAAAATAATCTATTCACCTTATAAGTTTAAATTGAATCGTAAAGTATTCTCAGATATAATGTAGGTAAATTCTATAAGTCTTTATTTTAGTTTAGTATTTTTATAAAATATTCAAATAGTGCGTTTTTATTCAATAATGTTGTTAGATTTATATTAAAAAAAATCTTGAGTTTTATCAAAATTTATTAAAAATCAGTTAAAGAGTTAAGATCATATGTAGAAAATATACATTTTTTTGCAAAAGGGCGAATGATTATTTTTTTAATTAATATATAAACAAATATATACTTAAACATATATATACATATATATATATATATATATATATATATATATATATTCATATATAAATAACTGTTTAAATTAGTAAAAAACATTACAAATGTTTCAAAGCGATAAAATTTAAAAAAAACACATCGATAGCACGTGTAACGGTAATTTCTTAAATCTTCTTTATATGAAAAATCTTAACAAAGAAACAGTTTGAAAACAATTCATGGAAGGAAACATGTTTCTGACCTCTGATCCAGGGCGTCAAGTTATTTATTACAATCTCATGTACTAGTTTCCAGTATTGTCACTAATCGGCCTGTGTGGTCTTAACATTGTACTATTTACAGCCCGCTAATGGAGCGACACTAAAAGCTTATAATGTTGTGTTTCTGTAATCTACAAAATGAAGCGTTTAGATTAGAACTACATTATAACGTGATTAAAATTTATTAGAATCCAGAAAACAGAGACGGATATACATGAAATGTTATACGTTTTCATTTGAAAATATACCATAAAAAAGATAACGAATTTTCAATTTCAATTATGAACAGCAGAGTGGTCTTTATTACTCATTCAGTAATGTAACTTTATTTACAAATTTTGTGTTTTTCGAGGTGACATGGAATACATTTTTTTAACGAAGATTAAATTATAGATGTATGTGTGTGTGAAATTATTTCTGTATAAAAGTTAATTTTAATGTTAGCTGATTATCGAATAAGTCCGGGTTTATATCCGCGTATTGACAAATATTAATGATATCATTTTGTCTGCACGAAGTATGTAAACGGTTAATTGATATGTTTATGGTATAGTTCGTTATTAACATGAACAGTGTTTTATACTTCAGTATTTTTAGATTGCATTTAGTTCTACACATCAATTCAATAAGTTTTTTTATTATTACATCAACAGAATTTATAATACATAGATTTTAATAACAATTATATGCATTATTAATGATTATTTATATATATATATATATATATAAATGTATTAAAGAACTATAAATATTAAACTCTGTCACTTTTCCATCCCCTACCAATATTTCCATCGATTATTCCACAGGTTCTTCTCTATTTCCTATTATTTTATTATTACTTTAATTTTTATTTTTTAAGGATACTAGTATCATTCTGTGTGTCTTTGTTCTTCTATCATCTGCAAAAGCCTTTTTGTCTTTGCCCTAATATATATTTTTTATATGGCAGTACCATTTGAATTTTTTATCATCTATTTTTTTCAGGCGAATTATTAGAATTAAAATCAAATATTACAAAAGTATAAAATATGTTTGAAAAAAATTACTATAATTAAAATACAATAATTTTATAAACTAAAAGAAAAATAGACGAATATAAGCAATTAGTAAAAAATAAAACTGCTTTTTTGTAACATTCAATAATAATTATAAATTTCTAAACTGATATTATGTAATTTGTAATTATTTGCATATTATTTTATAAAATCATAAATAGACAAGTACATTACACACGCGATAATCGAAAAAATAATAATAATTTATTGAATAGTTTTGATCGAAAGATTTTAGTATGGTATGAGGAGTGAAATAAAAATCGTTTGTGAAATTTAATTTAACCACAATATCAGAACTGTTTTGTGATTATAAATGAGTATTATTTTAATGTTCTAAAAATTATAATTATAAACATTCTTTACATTGATGCAGAAAAATTTTAAACTTGTTAAATTAGTACGAAAATTATTACATTTCAAAATATGTACTAGTATATTAATTTGTGAAGTGCATTCCGCTCATTTGACATTTTAAAAGTAGATTAGAACATATTTATTAGATTGGTGTAAAAATAATTGCTGTTTTTAAGTATAAAGACGCATATATTAGTAAAAAATTATATTTATTAATCAAAATAAAGACCATTGGCCTTTATTTCACACATTTATGCCAACAAGAAACAAGTTTGTTTATTCCTACAAGATAAAATTCTGGAGTTCTGGAATTATTGAATTCATCGAAAGCGCTTTGAGCTAATTCTTGAACTTTGAAAAGCTTCTCTTGTAGGAAATTACTCAAATGGTTACAAAAATGATAATTTGTCGGAGACAGGTCCTGAGAATAAAGTGTGTGAGATAAGGCTTCATAATCCAGTTAATTTAATTTTTTTAAAGTAATTTGTGAGACATGTGATCGGGCGTTGCCATGAAGAAGAATTGTTAGATTAACCTCTTAGATTAACTAATGCTGGCTGTAAACGATACAACTTCATATGCATTTTTTCAATTTCCTGACAATATTTTTCGTTTCCATTACGAAATTTTTGAAATCCGTGTTGAACTGTATGTTATAATAATTGACTCTGCTAAAAACAAATTTAGTATTTCTATCAGTTTCTGTTGGTTTATGTCCGAATTTATACTTATACAATAAAATAGCGCGAATTTTCTTTTTTCCATGATTATTTTAAGAGGTTATATCCAACCAAAGAGGTTATAAAAAGAAGATAGAACTGTGGTCTTGGGGGGCAGCAAAAAATGGTTGTTAGAGTTTCAATTAGTGACTTATGCGCGGAACTCACTGTGCATGGAAAAACACGGTACCGAGGTTGGATTGGTGTCGTTGTATACTACCGAGTCACATACACGACACATACGATGAATTGTACGCATCGCTCTTTGCGCAGAAGTTCCTTAAATTCTATTATTAACGCCGCCATCTGATTTCCAAGTTTCAGAAATTGACTACAGACAATCGAATGAGCTCGATCTCCTTCTTATAGTCTCCTTGTATCCAACAATACTAAAGAATGAAAACAAAAGACAAGTTTACATCAGTAGTGCTAATTTCATTGTTTATAATGATGTATCACATGACTTTAACAAAAAATAACGGTTACTAGAAAAATCGGCTCCAAACCGCAATTATTTTTGCATCAACCTAATAAAAGATTTTTTTATTTACAGTTTAATATTTATAAAATATTTGAATTAAATGCATATTAATTTTTTTTAATGTTAATTCATGTATCAAAAATTTTTTATTAAAGAATAAACACCACATATATTTAAAATTCATATATAATATAAAATAGTTTTAATTGCAATTTAAATAAACTGTACTAATTTTTATACAACTTGTTATTGAGGTTACAGTGCTCTATTATATATTTACTAACTAGATACTTTATATATATATATATATATATATATATATATAATTTAAAAATACATTTATGTAATTAGCACAAATAGAGATAAATTGTTATGAATAGACAATGAAGTGTACTGAAAATAACAATAATTTAAATTCTCTACGGTACAGAACGTAACACTTCATATCATAATTCTAATTAATAGCATATCGATCTCTCTCAACGAATTTCATGCATTATAGGCGTGGACAAAATTGATTGGAGGTGTGTCTATTTTAATTATAAGATGTCATTATTTTAATTTTTGTTTCGTTTCTAATTCAGCTTAAATACATATAAGAATTAGATTTATGGTACGGTTGTAATTCTTTATAGACTATATTGTTAAGCGAGTTGATTTAAACGTCGCTATTAGAAGTATTATGTTTAAAATATACTTGGACATAAAATATCAAAGTCAGTGGTGAGAGAGTTCGCCCACGTGCTATAGGTCAGAAGTTTGAAGAGCCGCGAGTGTTATATTCAATATACACACATACAAGTATAAGAATATATAGTCACTTGTAAAAATATCTTACATGGATGAGATTCTTTGTAATTGTTTCATGTTAAAAGTTTGAAACGATTAGTATGTAAGTAATTATAATAAATTTGAAAATACGGTCATTATAAAGTTAATTAAATTATACCTGGAATAATTTTACTATTTCAATAAATTAAAAAGTATTTTGTTCACTTCACATGTAGATAATAAAGTTTTAGATTCATTTTCATGTTATTTTTATTGTAAATTTATTTTTGAAATAAAACATTTAACAACTTTATATATCAGTTTATAACGCTATTGATAAAAATTATAATTTCTTTTATTAGTGAAATAGTTCAAGCATGTTCATTATTGGGAACCGTAAATAAATAAAAATGTAAAATATAATTTTTAATGAATGGAATCCTTTGACTTTTCAAATATAGTTAATCAACCATTACTATACATCTTTATTCTGTATAAAACTTGGAGATAATGTATCAGTTAAAACTTTATTTGAAGATGATGAATGTCGAAAACAATTGTAGGAGTACACTCATACCTGGAACATAATTTAGTATTTTACACATCAATCTTGAACAACTGATACATAAGAAAATAACACAATAATGGCTGTTATACAAAAAAAATCAATTAATTGAATTTTAGGTTGATATTTGAATTAATTTATTTTTTCACTGGGAATCATTTTATTTTCTTGAAAATATTTTTATTTTTTAAAAATAAACAAGAAAACTAAATAAGAAAAGATAATACTTTTTCCCCTCAGTTCAGTTTTTTGTTTCATGAATTAATTATTTTTATAATGTTATATACATTTTTATGAAAGTGTGTAATTTAAAAATAATTATTTTTAAATATTATATATAGTTGTAATAGTTTTTTTTAGAAGTCAGAATAAATAATAGAAAAAATTGTCAAGTTTTTGCTTATGAATAAATACTGTTTTTAGTTTGTGTTATAATTTCGAAAATTGAACTCTAATATAAATAGGATAGAATAGATATTCGTTTAAGAAACAAATAATATTTTTATAATTACGAATCTTGTTTATAATAATATAAATGTTTATAAAAATACAATGATTCTATTATACCTGTTTTTTTTTATTGTCCGTATCACAAATGAAAATAGATAAAACTATTAGATATATATGTACAAATAACGTTTAACACAATGCATTTTCAAACAGAGAACATATGAGTAACCATTATTATCTGTGTCACTGATTTATGGAAAAAACACAATCATAGAGATGAATTTATTTTGCATGATGTCACATGTCATAAATTGCGAAATGTGCTGGAGGCTTTGAAGTTAACTAGTCACGTATATACTTCGATCAACAATTACAACCACAGCTTATGAATCTAAGGGTCAAGTCACAAACAAAGCAGGTGAAAGTGGAAAGCAAGTAGACTGGGGCGTGTTGGGTCGCAACCAATCTGTTCATCTTCAGTACATTCTTTTATCATCCATATTCAAAACACTCTTATATGGTTCTGACATATTTACTAAATATAAAGTTATTCTAGTTTCAATATACTTTAATAATCTATAGTAAAAGTATCATAAAAAAGTAAATACAGACTCACACACACACATTTATATATATATATATATATATATATATATATATATATATATATATATATATTTCAGTTTAATACAAAAAACATGCCTTTAAATAGATTTTAAACAAAAAATAATTAAGATCTTCAATTTTGAATTTTATTTTTTAAATACCTTTATATAAGTGAATATATTTTTATCATGTGATATTGTTATGATAATCAATTTTTATTTTTGATTTTTTTGGTTCAAATTTCCTTTAAGTATTAACTTTTAATAAATTTGTATGAACATGGCTAAGGCATCTTTTATCACAAACAAAATAAATTGAATAGTTTTATTTGCTTTTATTTTATTTATTTACAATATAAAATAATTTAAAGTGATTTTTTAAATGATTTTATCTTTTCATTTAATAACTTTAGGTTATACAAAAATGTAAATTATTTAAAAAGTAAGGCGTTTAAAAAATAACTATATATATATATATATATAAACTTTTCTCTTCAATTATAAATAAAAAATATATTTTTATGATAAACAAACAGCTTCAATTAAATTTAGATTTAAGAAAGATTCATAAGTTTGAAGTAGTACTATTTTTCACAAATTATGAATAAGCACATCACTTATCATATTTACATATTCAAATATTTGTGTTTTTATGTGTTTTTGAATAAATTCTTACACAACTGAATAAAAATATTTTCTCCGCAATTAAAATGTGATCGTAATTGTAAGAATACTTATAAACAAAATTAAATTGTCATAAATTATTTATTATAATATTAAGATATTTCTATTTTCTCCAAGAGCGTTCTTAATAGTTTCATAAAAGTAATATTTACTGACAATACTTTCAAGACATTTACAAAATGTTTAAAAAAGAACATTAGTGTTAATATAATAATATAATAGTAAATTTTACTAATAACTATAATAATAGTCATTTTTATTATTATTAAATGCTCTTTTAAATATTGTTATAAATAAAGTCAATAATAAAAAGTAATGTGTAACGAATATGACACCATCTGGCATATAAATGTTTTGAAGAAAATTTTAATAATTTAATTAATTGTTTCTTATTATATCGCAATAATATAAATAAAAATAAATTCTTAAATTATACATTTGCCTGATGAAATTTTATGCAAGTATATTATTTCATTTCATTTTATTACGAACAGTTACGAAAACTATACATCTCCAACTGGTTCGAATAAAAAACACCAATTTTGTTTTGATCACTTTCTGTAGCTCGTTCAGGTTTCTAGAGTCGATCTTTTTTTATTTGAATATGTTCGTCGTCGACAATCCTAAACGTATCCTACATAACGTGAGAATCAAACGGTAGTCTGATCATAAATATTGTCCACTAGTCAGTGATCTGAGCGTCTTGAAACAAACGTGAAATATTGGATACTCGTTGAGCCTGTTATTAAAATTTTAATTTTTAAGGTGTGACTCGATATACAGTCGAATAAAATAATGCCTGGCTGTGCTGTATTTATTAGTCATATATATATATATATATATATATATATATATATATATATATATATGTATGTATGTATGTATTTAAATATACCATAGTTTTTTTTTCTAATAGCTTTTAAAATTAATACATATTTTAAACGGAATAATTGTATTTTTGCATTTTTTTAATTGTAAAAAAAATTATTAACATAAATTTATATTTTTTAGTCATGTAATCACTTTCTTTTAAATTATATAGACTTTTTCTTTGTGTTTTTTTTAAGTAAATTTTTTAAAAAATAATTCTATATCTATCTTACTCGTATTTTTCTTTTATATATAATTATATTATTTAAAAATGAATATATAGCCCGTCAAAATTGAAAGGAAAATATAAAGAAAAAAACTGTTTTTGGTTTTTACAACATAATATATTTAAACATAAAAAAATACCTAAGAACGAAATTTAATGAATTAAACTTGAAACCTCTGAGCTGACAAAGCAAACATTTCTAGTCACCACAGATACTCCTTGCTGCTTTACCTTGTGGACAAAGTGATGAGAAAAGTGGATTTTTATGTAGTTGTGTTAAGATTAGTTCGGGTGTATGCAGTTTTCCTCCGATTTTTTTAACTTTTTTTAAGAGTTTCAACTCTTAAGCTTACCCAATACCCCGAATCATCAATCCACATTCCTGTTAAAACCAACTTAAAGCCATTGGATAAGATCCTGGATCCTAACTTTAATACCATATCAGCGCACAGCTCCACGGCGTTATAATTTAAATTCACCACAATAAAATTCTCTTTGATTTTGATTTGGGTGTATGCAGGGCCGGATTTACAATAGGTTCCACCCTTGGGCCAACAATTAAATACCGCTCCTCCCCCTCGTAAATTTTATCCAAATGAATTAAGAGAGACCGTGATTGTTGGTAATTTTGAGAATATTTCAACAGAAAAAATTTTAATGATCATTAAAAAATTTGTAAAATTTTCCATTCTTTTAATTTAGGTAAGAAAATGCAAATTATGAAGTTCTGTTACATACATTTCAAAAACGAAATTTGAACTACAAAAATTTTTAGATTTAATTTTTCACTTCATATATGAGGTACTTGTAAATTGAAATTTTTGAAAATAAAATTTGCCTCTTAAAATTTGCCACCCTGGGCATTGCCTCATGTCGCCCCTTTCTAAATCCTACGCTGGGTGTATATTTTGCTGCTAAAGTTTTTACAAAAATTTGCCTATGTCGTACAATACTTTGTAATAAATCAGTACATAGGTGATGAATAAAAAGACGAATAGTTCTTATTTTTATAATTTTATTAAGTACATGATTTAATTTTCAGTTTCTCTTTTATGTTTATATTAATTTTTAAAAGTGAATAAGATTTTAATTTAAAGAATTTTATATTAAAACTTCAGTTAATTAAAGATTTTCAATATGGCGATCATTAAAGAAATACAATAAATTTATTTCAATTCATTTTCAATTATTAAATTAGCCTAAAATATTTCTTTTTTAATTTTACATATTTTAGAAAAAAACACACAGTGACATTATCCCCATATTCTCAGCTATATTGCACTTAATAAAGATTTAGTTTTGTAATAATTCAACTTTGTAATACATAAACATCAAATTTCTTAAAAGTCATCAAATTAACTAAAGAAGTAAGTTCAACAATTTAACATAAAAAAATTATTGAATAATTTTAATCATTTTATGTTTATAACTATCTTATTTCGGATACTGTGGTTGTAAACAGCTGATACATGCTTAACAATGAGTTTGAATGTATATATTAGTAAATATTCTCATATATTCTCTTTTTAACAATATAAATCTTGTTTTTAAGGATTATATATATATATATATATATATATATATATATATATATCAATCAGCTAGTAATGATCCTTTACTTAGAAAAATTCTCTTTTTAATCTTTCTGATTTAAACGATATAATATGCTCTTCTTTAATAAATATTATACCATTGATATCCCACTTATTTGTTAGTCTCTTTGTTTACTTTTTTTATCTTATATATATATATATATATATATATATATATATATATAAAACAATAAGTTTAAATATATATATATTAGTTAATATTCTAATTTATAAACTTCTTAACAATATAAATCTTGTTTTTAAGGATATTATATATATATATATTTATATATATATCGAAGTTTAAAATATTCTTCTACATAGAAAAATTCTCTTTTAAATCTTTCTGATTTAAACGATATAGTATCCTCTTCTTTAATGAATCTTACACTATTCTTATCCCACTTATTTGTTAGTCCGTCTGTTTACTTTTTTTATCTTGTATGTATACATATATATATATATATATATATATATATATATATATATTTAATATAATTTAAGATCTGTTTACGATTAACATTGTTTGATGTAGGTGTGAAAGTTAATAAAATATAAATAATAATTTATAGAACGAAAACTCGTTTAAATAAATGTATATAATGATTTGTGCAAAAGACTTACAAGTCATTCTGTTTATAGTACAATGTTAGACGTACACTAAGCAATGTAATATAACTGTGTTTGCATGAAATATGTACTGCGATGTAAAATTGCTTGTAATCACGTCACGCGAGACGTATGGGCACGCAAAGTGCTGTTATTTGATAAATGGCGGGCATGTGTTGACTGAATTGTTATTTTGAATAACTCAATTTAAGTTCTCATTTATTCTATTGTATTAGACGAACGATTTTTAGTTATAATAGATCACGTATTACTTTTGAAAAGGTTTGTTCCGATGGTATTTTCAAGTCAGTTTAAGAGGAAAATGTTTACAACAAAAATTTATTATATTATTTTCTTTTGAAATGAATTTTACATCATTGATTATTCTGTATATATATATATATATATATATATATATACACGAATAATTGAAGTTTATTGTTCACATATTAATATAAAACAAAACAGTTATGAATATAAAACCGGTAAAATAACTGAATTATATTTTCTTGAAATAAAATTTCAATTTTACTTTTCCGACATTAAGATGATAGTAAAAATTATTTTTTTTTTAATTTTAGTTCAATTTTTTAACTAATATTTTTTAAAAACTTTATGTTTATATATATATATATATATATATGTATGTACGTATGTGTGTATATAATAATTACAAAAAAACATAGTTTTCAAGAAAAAGACTAATGACTGTATGCAAACTGATTTACAATTCTTTGTTTGTTTTCGAATAAGTTTAATAAAAAAAAATGCACATAAAGTAATATAAAAATCAAATAAATAACACGGTTGACGTAACTTGAACCGATTTTTTTTCTTTTCTATTCGTTAAATATTCCCAATTAAAAATTATGGGGCTAGGAACGTAATCTCATCTATACAATTTTTACAGTCGTATTTAATGTTATATAAAAAAAGAATTCGAAAATATTTCGATAAATAACAAACAAGAAGTAACTTAATATTACTATACATATGAACGCAAATAAATATAGTGCCTGTATTATTGTAACTAAAATCTGAGACGCAACAAAATCGTAAACCTGCAGGTTAGATCATCTCGTGTCAAGAAATAATCTTTATAAATTAAGATCTTATCTTAGAACGTAAATCGTCAATGGCGAGGAGTTGTAGTATGTATTCTAAATTGAAATAGTATCAAATTTCAATTCATTGATGTTGCAAGTTGAAATATAGTAGCAATTTTTAATCAATGTTCAACACATTACTTATTTTAAATTTATACGTTTATTTATTATATTTTTAATATATATATATATATATATATATATATATATATGTAAATATATAAATATACATATTTTTCTTCTTATTTCAAGGCTGAATTTTAAAAAAGTTTTGTATTTATAGTGTATCTTATAAGAGAGATCCATTGTAATAATTGGTTCTTAGTATATTATTGTAAATAATTATTTTTTCGTGTTTGCATTATCCACACACACACACACATATATATATATATATATATATATAAATTTCAAAAATATCTCTTTTTATAAAAAGGCAGATAATAGAATGTATGTCAATTTTAAATCATTTTAACTCTATAATGATTAGAGAATTATGTTCGAAATTTATATATTATAAAGCACACTTTAGTTCAGATATCATAAAATGTTATTCTATTTACAAGTTTTAAAAGATTGAAGCGTTTAATATAATTTCGAAAACTATATATTTATATAGTGCGAAATAAAAAATATTCTTAATTTGAACCTATCTTTCCAATATTAATTTTCAAACAAATATTTAATTTTTAATGTTTTCTATGAAGTATATATCTATGTATATATATATATATATACACGTTTGTATATGTATATATATATATATATATATATATATATATATCAATATTTATTTAGAAACTTAAATATTGTTAGTGATATTGTGATAAAATAGTTTTTTAATCTGTATAGTAATAATTTCCATCAATTTAGATAAAAATTTAGAATTTTATAATAGAAAATTATATTTAATTACAACAACGAGAATTATTCTAACAGAAAAAAAAATAATACATATAATGTTAATTGTTATTCTGATTTTTTAATGTTTTTAAATTATAAAATGTTTGTACTTTCCTGTTTGATATTCTTGAATTTATAACTACATTTGGTGTTTTATCACACATTATTTGAAAAATATTTAAATATTTATTTTCTTGCAACGTTAGTTGAAAAGAATTAGAAGTTAAATAAAAAAGACAATATTTTAATAAAAAAAACAATAGTAATAAAATTTCACAAAAGTTTTAGTTCAATAATAAACGCATAGTAAAGACAATGACTTGAATAAAGAAAAAAAAACAATAATGTTATAGAAAGAATCAATGCGAAATTGTTATATATTCAAAGGAAGCCAATCTTGTCTTAAAAATAAAATAATTGTTATAACTGTTCTTAAATTCACTTTAATACATAATAGTTTTACTGTCAGAATTTACAAAAAAATCTATATAAATTGTCATTTAAATGCTTGTAAGCAAATTTAAGATTTGGTTATAATTTTTCTATGGTTTATGGATGAATGTGCATAAGAAAATCAAAAATAAAGTTATGAAAAGAAAAAGTTTATTTTAAAATGTCATTAATATTTTAAAATAATTTGGAAGTATACATTACAAAAAGAAATTTAGTTTATTTACTATTGATTAATTAATTTGTTCGATGACATACAATAAACTAGGTAAAAGATTAATTCTTATGTGTATATTGTTTTAATAATAATATAAGTTTCAGTCTTGGTTGATTTTTTAGCTATGCATTTTGTAAATATCAAAAAATTCTTATTAAGGACTTATTTTAGTTACAGTTCAAAATATTAGTCTAATCTAGTGATCTTCAAACTTTGTCGAATCGCGGAACCCTTAAAATTATCAAAAATTTTTGTGAAACCCCTACCAACCCCAGAAAACTCAAAATGCGTACATCACAAGTTTTGAAAGTCAGTCATCTTACATGGCCAAATTTTATTATTTGCATTTGAGTAAGCGGAGTCGTAATGTACACCACAAATACAGTTTTACTACATTATAGTTATAAATACAGTCTTACTGCATAATAATATGTATTAATGGAAATAAAAGAAATTATTATAAATTAACTATTTTGAATTTTTAGCTTTTTGGATTTTTTCTTCGAAAATTCTTTCGAATTTTAACTTTAACTCGTGGAACCATTGAAGAGGTTGCGCGAAACCCCAGGGTTCCACGGAACACAGTTTGAACAACTCTGGTCTAATCGATAATGTATAATAAACCATTATTTAAACATTGAATTCTATGCATTTCTGCTGAATTTCATACATTTATACATATTTATCAAAGTATAAATATTTGTACACAAAATAAAGAAAGAGTAACTGATAAAACGTACAGAGTACATAAGACTACTTTAATGAAGTATTATATCTAATGTTAAGAATTGTATATAAATATGCATATTTACAAACATATATTTATGTACATAAATATAATATAGGAAGTGTAACATAATACAAACAAATTTAAAGACATACCGTTACAATAAATCGTTTTCTTTAAATTGATGTTGTAATATAATATTAATGAATTCAATTAAATATTATCTTATATTAATATTTAAAAAAAAACTGTAGAAAATGCACGTTGTTGATGGCATTTAACAGTATTGAATATAAATTTCTTAATTTGATAATGAGATCACGCTTGTATAAAAATTACATGGAAAGCAATATTTACTACGTAAAGTATATAGTATTACCACATTATGTGAATGTTCATATATATATATATATATATATATATATATATATATATATACATATATACATATATACATATATACAAGTGGATATAATAATCATAATAATAATAAAAAACCGACTCATTCTGCATGCAAATAAATAAAATAGTGATAAATAACGGATCTAAAATCAGAATGAACTCGAATCTCTATACATCTTATTTTTTTACGATCCGAACGGAGATGAGCACGAAAGGTCACATAGTCCATAAGGTAGTTGGTTTTCAATGAAAAGGCGACCACAAAAACAACCCACGTTTCTAATCTGAAATCAAAATGACAACTGGTGCTATTTTTCAGCTGATATATGAGATAAGTTCACGTAGACGTGTACGCTTTTGACCTCATCTACGATCATTTGAATAAAATTCACATATATAAACAGATGAGTTTTATTTAACAAGATATCTCCCGAATTTAAATAATAATTACACGTGCTGAATGGTGTGCTTTATAGTCGGTGTCTGTAGCGACTAAGTCTTTATGTTTACGTTATGAACGTGTATTACGCAATTGCTGATATATTTAATGGTTGTTTTTGTTTTTGGAGAGTAAACCGTTATTGTTTGTAATTAAAATATTATGTTTGTTTTATAAAACAA
>CM068315.1:46326661-46366661 GCA_034766995.1 Acanthacorydalis orientalis | reverse complement strand
AATGTTATCATTTATTTCAATTTGTTGGTGTCTATACTGTCTGTAGTATTGAGCGACATGTTTGCACACCTGTCGCGTACAGTAGAGCATCATGAACTAAACACAACGTTAGTTGGTGCGGAATGTACGTGAACCTGATTCGGTGTCCAGCGCCCGATTTCCATCTCTCACGACCTCCCGCGGTCTAAACGGCGGGCCGCGCGTTTATTAGCGAGTGGGCCGAGCCCGCTATCAATTATATTTTAATAACGACCGCGAAATGAGCTACATTGAAACAATATCACTTCACGAATCAAAAATATGAATTCGAAAATATGTTATAATTGTTTCACTTAGTCGGCAAAAGACCGACAGAGCAACAAGTTTCTAGTCATATTTTCATACTGTCTACGAAACAACGTCGACTGTAAATAGTTTTCATTTTATATATTGTTAAAAATTTCATAGGTTCATGAACTGAATATCAATAATATTGAAATATCGTTCATTCTTTTCAATTATACTTTGAAATATATTGAGTGATTTATATTTAGTAGCTTATTTGTTATGATTTTCTTTTCTTGTCTATACATGTATTTACTTAAATCAGCTGGAGAGATCGATAACCTAATTAAAAATCTAAAATATATATTTAAAAACTTTATATAAATTAATCATAAATGATTATTAAATATTAAAAACTAATTAAAAAAGCATGGATAAATTTTATATTTTTGTAAAAAGAAACAAAATTATTTATGGCTTTTAATAAATTATATTATTTTTACTGAGTTCCGGATATTTTTTTAAAAAAAATTTCTATTTCTAGTTTAAATATTTTGTATATACAAATAATTGCTGTTTCTTCAAAAAATTTTGACTTTTAATGTTCGTTATTAAAAGATATATAATGTAATGAATAGACTTTTGTTGGTAAATTAAGATTATGTTAGATTTGTTTTAATAATTTATAACAAGACCCTCTTTCTTAGATCTTGAAGTTTTAATATACATTTATTGTTTTAATTTATTTCCAAAAAAATACATAATAACAAAAACTAATATTCTTTTCTTTTTTAATCTTTCCATGATTGACAGTTGTTAATATTAAATATATTTCATCCAAGCCGACATACGAGGATAGGATGAAATGTTCCGTGCTTCATATATAAATGGCACCACTATGCTCAACATTTTGATGGTGTTGCATGATTTCATTCTTCATAGGCTTATATTCGAAGCTTCAAGTCAATAAGTAGTTTAGTATTGGTTTGACAGCTCGTCAAAGTGAACGCATCAAGCATCGTTTTTAAAAATGGAAAAAGTAGAAATTCGTGCCGTAATTATATACGTTTTTGAAAGGCTTAAGTGCAACTGATATAAAAAAGGAGCTGGATTCAACGTTAGGAGATACTTCTCTATCGAATACAACGGATAAGCGCTAGGTTGCTGAACTTAAAGTAGGTCGGACGAGCACCAGTGAGGAACTACGTAGTGGACGTCTCATTAAAATGACTACGCCATAAATGATTGAAAAAATTCGCAAAAACGTTTTGGAAGATCATCGAGTGAAAGTGAGTGAGATAGCAATGATTTTTAGCATATCAACGGTACGTGTGCCCAATATTTTACACGGACATATGGGTATAACAAAGCGCTAGATGGATACCTGACCAAAAACAATGTCGAAAGGACGTTTCAACTGATTGTTTGGCATTCTATAAGCGCAATCTAATCAAATTTTTCCATTGATACATAACCGTTTATGAGACTTGAGTCCACTACACTCCTGAAACCAAACAACAGTCGAAAAAATGGACCGCGAAAAGCGAACCAACTCTAAAGAAAGTAAAGACAATGTCATCGGGTGATAAGATTATGGCGACTGTTTTTTTTTTTGGAATGCGCGTAGAATACTCCCTATTGACTACCTTAAAAAGAGAAAAACAATTAATAACGAGTATTATGCGAACTTATTGCAGCATTTGAACGATGAAATCAAGTAAAAACGGCCACATTTGGCGAAAAAGAGTGCTGTTTGATCATGACAATGCGTCAGCTCATACATCGGTTGTTGCGATTACTAAAATTAATGAATTAAAGTTTAAATTGATTGTCCACACACCATACTCATCAGATTTAGTCATAATCGACGTCTATATTTTTCCTAACCTCAAAAAATAACTCGGTGGAAAAGTATTTGTGAACGACAATGAAGTCAGCGACGCTGTAAATGGTTATTTTTTTGAGAACCTTGACAAATCGTGCTATCAGTTTGGCATAACTGTTCTAGAATATCGTTTGCTAAGGTATATCGAGCTAAATGGAAATTATGTCAAGAAGTAAATGAAAATCGATCCAAAAAATGTTTTCTTATTCAGACCCTGAACTTTTCACCTTATCCTCGTATACAATAAATATGTTGTATGCATCAAGAAGAAAATAAGAAAAACAATAATTTGAGTAACATTTTTTTTGTTTTTACTCAATTTTTTTAAAAATATATTGCTTAATTTACACTAACAAAACGGAATTAAAACACATTGACCATAGGATTTTGGCACTGCCACGAAATTCAATTTTACAAATTAATTTTTTCTATTTTTTAAGATTTTGATTGAAAAATTCATTTGTGAATCATTAACATTGACTTTTCTTTATATGAAATTGAATATAAGTACTCTTTAACATTAGATATTCAACGATATATATATATATATATATATATATATATATATATTACACAAATTTACATATAAATAGCTTGTAAATATTGTAAAACTGGTGTTACACAAATCTGTGAAAAATACCTTTATTATAATTCTAACATTATTTAAGACTTTAATTATCGACATAAAAGTTTAATGTATAAATTTTTTTATATGTGTATATATCTATCTATCTATATATATATATATATATATATATATATATATATATATATATATAAGTGTGTGTGTCTATATACGGTTTGTATATAATAAGCGTAACGTACTAAATAACAGTATAAAAATCAATTCAGAGATTTCAATACCGAATCGTATAACAAGAATTTATACTGTAAAATTTTAAATAGAACACTTTAATTGTATAAAGTATAATAAACTATTTTAAAAGCTATTTTATGTAAGAAAAGTATATAAAAAATAAACTCAAGTAGCTAAACGAATATGAAATCTTTGTTAAACGACAAACAAAATTTAACAATCTTTTGTCGCCAAGAAGTTTATAATCAGATATTTAAATAAATATTCAGGCTAGACTGTGTCCTAATCGTAATCCCGATAAGATTTATGATTTCTTGAAACGATGTAAACTATTATATGTTTCTAAATCAAATAACCCGTGTATTCATATATATATATATATATATATATATATATATATATATATACACACATATGTATGTATGTATATACATGTCTAGCAAGTCATTTAAAACTCCAGTAATATCTAACAATAAACTTAGCAGGACATTGGGAGCTTGGAACATGACAGAAATTTGTGTTATATAAATTATCGGACAATCTGACCAGATTTACGATTATTACGTTTTGACTACGTTTGCGTGTATTTTATTAGACTAAGGGCACATGGGGAATGTATACGCTTATCTTCCATCGATAACTTGAAAATGTAAAATTATAGAACGTATAAAAATTCTTCTCGTCTTTTAAGTTAGAGTTATTTTTTCGATAATAGGATATTTACTGAATATAAGTGTCTGCGATGCTTGTCGAAAACCGTCCTGTTGACGTATGGTAATATTTTTGGAGACATATATTCCATTTTGGAATTTTTATCGTCATATTATTGATTCGATTTTAATTCTCTTACTACTTTAATTATTAATCGTACAACTTTATTAATTATATATATATATATATAATATATATATATACATAGATATATATACATACCCATTTCATACTTAATATAATATAAAAGACATTCCAACCTCCATTATTTATTAATTAAAATTAACATAAATTAATGAATTTGTAATTAAAACAGATTTACTGCAAAAAATTAATATATTTATTAAAATTCATTTCATTTTTAATTATTATTCTATGCTTACTGCATATTGAAACAATGCTCTTATTAGTAGGTGTGATAAAAAATTAAAAACAAACCCCTATTTCAATAATTAAAAATAAAAGTATTAAAATGATAATAAAAATGTTTTATTAGTTTAATTGATTATTGAACGTTTTCAGATAGGTGAGTAATGTTTTTTGAAAAATAAAAATTAAATGTAGTATAGGTTTTAGTGGATAAAGATGTTAAAGATTGATTACATCGATATATTGTAATTTTATATACCAAAAATATTAAGAATGGATAATTATGTGACTGAATTGTTGCTGACTGACTTATATATTCTTTAAATAATTTAAATGGTCTAACTATTAATAGATCTGTTTCTATTTCCATCAACTCTTATTAAATATTCAAAATTAACAGGAAAATAGAAAGAAACATGCGAAGAAAAAAGAATCGTTTATTGGTTTTTACAACATAATATATTTAAACATAAAAATTACCTAAGAACGAAACATTAAAACCTATCCATTGTGAAATTTTCTTTATACATCACATTCGCTAGATGGCGACATACGGCCACGTTGCAGACAAAGTGATGAGAAATGTAGGATTTTATTATTAAAAAAATTAAAGAAGAAAGATAATATCGATTATTTATAAAGTAAAACATATGTGTGATACTGAAATATTTTTCATTCTTCAAATTTTAATCTTTTTTTAATTACAAATTACATAATTTTCGTATGATTGATTGAAATTTGTTACAGACAGAAATTGAAATTATAATACAAAATAAATTATAAAAGACATTAAAATTTAATACTAAGCAATCTTCTTATTTTGACCATCTGGTTCAATTTATTACATAGAAACTTTAATTACAAATAATAGTTACAATCAATAATATAAATAATATCATTATCAAATATTCAAATTATGTTCTATTACAGTTTTAAATAATATAGAATAGAAATAGGCATTAAATAGACAAGAAAAATAAAATACAGTTATTGTTTTTGACATTGTGACTGCATTATGTTTTCCCAGATAAAAGTTTAGTTTCCAAATACCGCAATTTTTTTTTCTGATCAGAGTATTAAATAATTGTTTATTAATCATTTTGGCAGTGGCATGCGGATTAGGATGGCGACATCATCATCCTCCAAAGCATTAAGTTATAGAATAATAACAAAAAAATCTTATTACTTATTAAATTAATTGAAAAACTATGTTGTGTACAGAGAGAAAATTCATTCACAAAACTATCATTCAAACATTTTCCTCTCCGAATACGTTAATCGAATGTAGTTGTTAACAATAGGATACTTAATATAATATTTTAATAATGATTTGTAAGTATATATAAAAGTATAATTATAAAAATATAGGTATAAAAAAACTCTTTATTTCTCTCTCTCTCTCTCTATCTATATATATATATATATATATAATTAGTACAAGTAAAAAAAATGTTCTAAAATATATTGATTTTTTTATCTGAAAATTTGAAAGTAATGTGAATTAAAATACTTTTTGTAAATTAAATGTATGATAGGTTTCAAATTAAAGTCGCTGATGAAAAATAAATAAATTTTACCTTTAATTTAGCTTTATATTCATATGAAATAATTAATTAATTAGAAAGAATAGAAATGTATAACTTATATATATATATATGTGCGTGTGTGTTTGTATGTGTGTGAAAGTTAACAAAAATAGATTTGAATAAATTATTTATGCTATTATGACAATATTAATTTTTATTTTCTATTAATTGTAGTATGAAAACTAAATTATAGAAATTCAAACAGAATAAGTTATTTTGTGAAAATATTACATTTAAAATTCTTTTTTGATTTGTCTTTAAAGCCAGTTTATAATAATTTTTAAATGTTATGTTTGTTAACTCCATACATACTTTTCAAATATGCTAAATTTCTATTCATATATGTATTTTAACCATATGTGTGTGTATATATGTTATTTATATATATATATATATATGAATATTTCTGAAAATAAGTGTGGCTGTGTGTATGCATACGAGATTCTTCATAGATAAATATATTCTTTTATTTGTGCTAGTTACAGTTCATGGGAAAAAACTTGCTACATTAAATACCTACATATTGTACCATTCGACGACTATTGATATTATATGTACGTGTGAGTGTAAATATACATAACTGTTGACTTGATCATATTGTTGCAGTGTCAGTCACCAAAAAAAGGTATCGGGGCGAGGCGTGAGGTCACGCTGCCGCTCGGCCGATGGTCCAAATCTCTAATACCAGAGAAAGATCCTGAGTTATGTGCATAGCGGACCGAGCCGGCGAGCCGAGCACGTTCTTTATGGATGTGACAAAAGTCATCTTCTCCTCGTACTCGTTGCTCTGCTTTGTCTCTTGTCTTCTCATGGGCGGTGTGCGAGTAAGAGACATGTCTGAGTCATAAGAAGGTAAGTGACAAGTTATCTGAAATAAGAAAACTGATTCTAAGAAATAGTTTTTGTTCAAAAAAAAGTTAACGCTGTCTAAAATATATTAATAAATTTTCAGAATAAAAATAGGCACAAAAATTAGCATAATAAATGTATCTTATATTAAAAAAACTATTTCTATTTTAATTCATTCTCTATTATTTACAAAAAAAGAGATAAAATTATGTGTATAAATTATAAAAATATTGAAATTAATAGAATGATAATTTGAAATAAGGTATCATTTTTCAATTTTGAAGTTAGGTCTACCAGATGATTCAATTTAGGCTTTCACATGAACGTATTAAAAAATCTGAAAAATTAAAAAATAACATGTTTTTTAATTTCTGAGATTTTTTAATACTTTCATGTGGAATCCTAAATTGAATCATCCTATAGATACTGCTACCAGGTAGTTTAGGATCAAGTGTATGCAGAAAATATATTTTAAAAGTAATATTCAATAAATGCGGAAGATCAAAAAAATGTGTTCAACAAATTTTTCTATAATTTTAAGGATTAGGTATTCAGTTAAATAAATATAAGTTTATAATAAAACATTTGTGGCATATTTATGCTACCTGAAATCTAGTTTTAATTAAAAAAAATTAAGTAGATGGGTCGGTTGGCTGCTCACCAGTCTTTGTGTAGATAAATTAAAACATTATAAAAGTAATGCTACGATTTTTAATTTTTTCTACTTAAGATTGTAAGAATATAGTGTTTTGAAGTCCAATTTAGTCTAAGACCTCTATTTTCCAATTCTTAATCAAACATAGGGGATTCTGGCCAGATATCCTTCATTAAAAGATAAAGAAAATATCTTATACTTTTATCTGATTAAATTTATAATAAATTACAATATATTAAAATACATTTCTATATATAGTTATAATTTACAACAAATATAGTAATATATACAACTATATTAACCACAACTCTAAATACATGTATAATAATTTCATTTTTAATAATGATAAATTTGAACTATATTAATGATTTGTATTTTTAATGAATTAGCAATAGTTAGTGATTATTTTACGAATTTTCTTAAAGAATTATCTTCAGTGCTGAAATAGAAGAAAAGGAATTATTTAGGAATGTATTGATTAATGTTCACATTTAGAAAAAATAAAAATATAATTATTATTTGTAATCATGCTCACTATAGAAAAAATGAAATTTAAAAAATAGTAGTTTAACAATAAATTCGATGGAATCGTTAAGTAAATGTTTGTTTTACATTTACTATTTAATATAGTAATGTTTTCATGAATAATATATATATATATATATATATATATATATATATATAGATATAGGCTGATTCAATTAGGCTTTCACATGGAAGTGCTAAAAGGGGGTAAAGGGGTTAATAAAGGTCATGTTATTTTTTATGTAGTATTTTAGTTCAATTTATCACTAAAGATACAAATGAACTAAAGTACTAAATGGGTGATGTTTTTTTTTTCAATTTTTGCATTTTTTTTAATGCTTTCGTGTAGAAGCCTAATTTGAATCAATCTATATATAATAACAGAATATAATAATATACAATCAGTTTAAATAAATTTCCTAATTCACTTGCTTACATAAACTACAGTAATTGTGTTTCGCTGTATATAAATGTTTATACTGTATAAAATAATTTAAAATAATTATTTTGCTCTTCAGGAAAAAATTCAATTATTAAAAATATTATTTGGTTCTGTTTTGAAATTATGATGCTTATATTTTAATGAACGTGTTTTAGTATTTAAGCTAAAGTTATATTTTCAAAATATCATAATTTGTTTGAATGTGCCTTAAAAATAAAGTGCTGTCTGAATTTACTTATAAATTAATATACAAATATTAAAATGCAAAAATATCCTTCATTACAACAGTATATATATATAATATTTTTCTTTTATGTAAAGTAAAAAAATAGTTGACAAATATAATAATTTCATAAAAGTAACATTATAACGGTATATATATATATATATATATATATATATATATGTATATATATATATATATATATATATATATATGTATGTCTGTATCCATGTAAGTTTATGTACAAAGTTAAATTTCTTCTAAAATTACCTTCTAGTCAATCTTATTCCTAGCGGTTTCAGTGTTGTGGTTTCAACAGCAAAAAAGTGTGGTCTTATTTATGACTGAACATTTTGTCAATAGCGATAAAACTACACGTATGAATTTATTTCATCTGATTATGAAACCTATTATTTTTGGCGACCAAATAAATGAACGAAGCGTCCAAACTATAAATATAATTGTAGCGAACATTACTTGTACTGTAATATTTATATGCATGTTCAATGCCTACCAAAAGACAAGCATGAACGCCCCACGTTTTTATTGTAGTCTTTTTTTACCTTTTTTTTTATTTGATTTCGTCGTTGCACGGACATTTTCCATATCAATAAACTAAAACTGGTTCTTCCCGAATCTGAAGTTATATTTCCGATTCAAAAGAACTTGCCACAGATGATTTGCAATTGTATTATTAATGTGCGTGATTAACAAGTCGCTCGTTTTGTATTTAAATCGAGATAATGACATTTCCATAAATAATCTGCTATATTTTTTTCTGTATTTTCGATTTAAAACTGAATTTATTACTATTCGAAATATTATATTCTAAGTTTATGCTAATCAGATATCATCGTTTATTTTTTTATATAATTTCAAAGACAAATCTCTGATAACCGTTTTGTTTATGATATCGAGACATTAACAAAAAAAAAATCAGAAATATACATACGTGCTTCTCGTTTCTATAATTTGTAATAAACTGATTTTTTTATTAGGCAAACCGTTATCGGTTAATGATTATATATTTTAATATTTGAAATTCTCTTATGTCGGAGGTTACGTTTTAACATTTCCTTATAGTCAACATTTTTATTTTAACATTAATTATTCATTCAGTGTTCATATTTTAAATGTTAAATTAATGATTTTTTATATGACATCAGTATGTCAAATTTAAAAAATAAAACTGTCTAGCTGAAATTTCTAGTGATTTGTTATTGTTCTTCATACAATATATATATATATATATATATATATATATATATATATATATATATATTATGTATATATATATATGTGTGTGTGTGTATATTATATATACATATATATATATATGTCTCATGTAATCTGAAGTTTATTTCGTACTAGTAATTAATTTTACTTAAACATTATTGTAAGTTTTTAAAATAATAATTATTGTTAAATTTATTATTTGTTGTATAAAATATATTTTTTATTAACGCTACAAATTTATAGAAATTGAGATATTATTTAGATATTTCTTTACGCTATTATAGAATTTTGTTAAATACTTATTTTTTAATTAGGTAGATATGTTTTTTATTTCATTAGAGTTTATCATTTAATCAAAGAATTAAGCTTTAGACTTTTAATTTATATATATAGTAAAAAAAAATAATTTTCATAGTATTTTCGGTTTTAAATAAGCTAATATAAAATGTTATCAAGATTGCTTTCTTTAAAATATTATTTAAAAAATATATATTTTTTTCTAATAATGGTTAAATATGCAAATTAAATCTTATAAAGGGTACATACAACTTTTTTTAATATTTTATGTTACAAGAAATACAATTTAGTAGTTGAGTTGTTTATTAGAATTTAAAATTTAATATTTGTTATTTGAAGTAAATTTAACTATTAAAGTAAATGTCAGAATTTAACACTTCCTTAAATTTTGTTGAGTAAGTCTTTATTCAGTTCAACTACTTATAGATGCAAATATTATACTAAACATATATTATTATTTTTTTCAGTTCATTTGATTTATATTTTATAACAAAAATGTTACTCAAAAAAAAAATATTATGTACTTTTATGATAATTACCGACAAATCTAAAGAGTTGAGGCATACACATAATAGGAACTAAGTTTGTATTATACATTGTACATGTAGCAAACTGTCTTGATTACGATTGATATTCTTGTCATGTGTGGATCTCTCGCCGATATATGGTCGTCGCTTTTGCTGCACTATACTAGGCAATCAAAGCAACCCGCATACTCGCCTGGCGAATCATTGATGTGTCCCTATGCGGCATGTGTGGCGTTGTAAACTAACAAATCATCTCGGATTTCTATTCTATTGTCGACACAATGCATCGGTCGTTGAAATGCCGCTACTTCAGTCCTACAAACAAACTAATTTATTTGTACGTAGGAGAACAAACCTAATTGCAGCAAATTAAGACTGAATCGGATGTATCAATATCGACGATATCGAAGAAATCTCTAAGAAATTATTTTTAAACAAACAACTATATATCTAGTTTAGATTATTTATATATACATAAATATATACGTCTGTATATATATATATATATATATATATATATATATATATATATATATATATATATATATATATAATTGACATTTATAGTTGTTTTTATTTTATTTCTTAATATTTTCGTTCGCATGAAAATTTATAGTTTACAAATTCATTATTTATTATTAATATCTAAGAATTAATTTATAACTCTAATTAACATGTTGTAACTATTAAAATAACATTCGAATTAAACATATTTAAAAATAATATATATATATATATATATATATATATATATATATATATATATTCGTTCTATGTGGGCGTTATATATATGCAATAGATAATGTATATTTTCAAATTCAATTTAATGACTCAATCATCAGTTTCAAATCATAATGATCATTCGAGAATAACTGTTTGTAAATATATATCTTTAATAGATATTACTGAGATAATGACAGTAATTTAAATTAAGTTTCTTTTTACCGTCTTTATTTTTACAGCATATTTATAACTTATTTATTAGTAATGATTCCTTGATATAATTTTTATTTATACAATTTTGTACGGGTTTGTTAAGTTTATAAATAAATTCTTATCTGTCAATGCAAAAAGACTGAATTGACTTTCATTGCGTTATTTGTATTTTTTTTTTCAAATTTGAATATAGATATTTTATTTAATTTGATCTACTTTATATTATCATTTCTTTAATCAATTTGTAAATATGAATGAATGAATGAATTTGTTTATATATATATTATTCTATAATTTTTGATTTATTTTAAAGAATCAAAAACATATATTCATTAATTATAAAATTGGTAATTCATCATCATTCGTACAAGAAAATAATATTCATTATTTATTTATAAATTTATTATAATTGTAATTTTTGATAATGTGATTATATTCACCTTAACAAGTATATTCTTGATGAATTTCAAAACGAAATTTTTATCGCTCTGAGAATGATGGCACTGATACCTAAATACTCTGTCATTTGGAAAGTATATGTGTATATATATATATATATATATATATATATATATATATGTATATATATATATATCTCAGTGGCGTAGTCAGGGTTTTTTGGAGGAAGGCGTGCTATTTTAACAAAGTAAAAATCTGATAATTATTTATATACAACAAAAATTATAAATTCTGATACATTCTCATATATTCATCACTGAGACAATATTGAACTCCGATTCGGTTTCTCACACTCCTCCCCCTTTTCAACATTCTTCTTTGACCAGCGTACTTTCAAGTTTTCTTTTAATTAAGGGGTATGCACACACACACACAAGTCCCTTTTCGCTACGCCACTGAGATATGTATATATGGATATATATATATATATATATATATATATATATATATATTTTGTTACTCAGTTGTATTCTTTAATGCTACTATATACGATTTTACTTAAGTTATTTGGGTTTATTTTTCTGATAATCGGTTTCAGCATACCTCATTTTGTATAATCATCATCTGTTTTAAATAAAATTCCTTTTTAAGGTTTTTAAAAAATCGAATTGACAATGTGTTGGAGACAATCGCAGTAATTAAAACTCTATAATGTTTTATTCTAGTAAACTTAATGCTGTCTTTTCATGGCAAATATTTTATATCTCCCCATTTATTTATTTAAAGTTAATTTCGTTTCAATAAATTGTTGATACCTTCATTAAAGAAGACACTATTTTTTAAAAAAATATATAGTTAAATCAAGAATCGAGTACTTCTGGTATAAATTTATTGGTATTTTTTTTATTATTTTTTTACTACATACTAGTTTTTTAAATAAATAATATTTATTTGTTATTTAATTATTAAGTTGTACATCAAACATTATTTAAATTAAAATTATAAATGATATTCCACTTTAGGCAGAAATAATAAAATGAAAAACAATTGATTATTAATAATAATACCAAATAATTAAGCCAATTTCTTAGACAGGTCAATATGGAAATATTTTATATGTTAAAAATATATATTATCTCGATTTTATTTGTTCGAATTAAAAATTCGAATAACTTTCTGAAAAATAATAATGAAAGTAATTTATTAAAATTTTAAAATGATGTAAAAATTAATAGAATCGTTATTATTTAGTATTTATTGCTAACGTTTCTTCACATTGAATATTATAATATTTAAAATGTATATATGTGCGTGAATGTAAGAAAAGAATCTATTATTCTGAATAAAATACTAGGTATATAGGAAAATCGTAATTGGTACCAAATTAGAATTAAAAAATTAACAATGGAAATTCGAATAAAGGTGCTAAAGTATAATAATTTATATAAGTATTCAGTATCAGTAATTTACTAATTAAGCAGTATGAAAGGTACAATTTTATATGACCATATAATTTAAATTGATCATTATAATGAACGAGTACTATTATCCGCTTTAAATAATATTATCGACAGGTGTTAGACTGTAAATGTTGTGTGCAGTCGCTAGTAATTTCTTCCTCACAAATTAAACAATGATAAATGTACGATGCTATTTAAGGATGACGGTGCTCCGTATTTGCGAGTAGATATAAAATCAGTAATTGATTGATTCAGTAGTTGAATATCGATACCGTAACTATTTATACTACATGATGATATTTATTTCAATCTTTATTTGTCATATACAATTTATTATTTTGTTAAGTAATGCTTTTAATATTATATTAGTTCACAGATCAATAATTATTCTGAGACAAAATAATAACATGTTATTCATAAAAAATATCTTAATGGTTATATCCAGTTCTTCATTTATAATTCATTTAAAAAAAATAAAAATAGATACACAATTTTTTGATTATTTTTAATATATATATATATATATATACATATATATATAATATGTAATATTTTTAGAGATACACTTTAATATACATTCATTTGGTTCCATAAAACGAAACAGTTACTAAGTTTATATAAATAAATATTTACAATAGGCAATGGGAAAATACCAATCGTCTTCGTTGAAGTATGACGCAATATATTTATTTAAAAAAATATAGTAGCAATATAAATTGTCATTTTTCTTAAAAAAATATATAAAAGTATTTTAGTGCTATTATAATAATATGTATAAAATTTATAAAAAAATTACGAATTCTACCAAAAAATAATATCATTTATATATTATTATACAAAACAGTTTCCAAAAAATAAATTACTAATTTTTCAAACAAATTTCAATTAAATGTAACAATTAATTCTTTTGATAATATATTCATAAAGATTAAATGATATATATATATATATATATATATATATATATATATATATATAATGGGGAATACCTGTAGTATATAACACTTCTTGGTAAAATACTTTTGAATAAAAAGCTCATTAAGATATGTAATTCTCATACTTGATAAAATTAGTTGCTAATGTATAGTGATGAGTCATATATATATATATATATATATATATATATTCATACATATATACTCATATACATATATATACATATATATGTGTGTGTGTATGAGTATAATGTGTATGAATCAAATTAAAATGAGCAAAAAAATCTTGCATCTATAAAAGTCATAGGAAATTCCAGATTGGAATATTCATATCTTACAGAAACGAAACCGTTATAACGATATCGCGGTCGAATAATAAATGAATTCAAAGGTGAAATTCACACCAAAATATAAAAGTACGTTTTTTTTAACAAATGATTTATCAATATCTGTAAATACAATTCATTTTAATTTCCAGTTGACAACAATAATAATAAAACGATGTCAGATTACTCGACAGAGGTATTGCACACAATGAATGTACTGAGAAACATTCTACAAGTTTTTGTTATCTCTCAACGTATTCAGTGGGTAGCGTGCGTGCTTGTCGCTTCGTCCATGTCCATCGTTCTATTTTACTAATGTTTCTGCTGAATGTACCACTTGTTGTAAGTCAAACAGTACGTGACGTATCCAGAAGTCACCTCGTAGAGTAAATTGTCACAGGTTTGACCATTTTGAGAAATACATGTAGGATGTTTGCTCTTTTTTACGTAATTAGGTTTGAAAGGAAAGTAAGTACCAGATATGCGACTATTTCTTTTAATTCGTTGTTGGAAAAAATTGAATAATTGCAGTAACAAAAAATTTACATGCACAGATGGTAACGTAATGAGATGTTTTCTTAGAAACTAGAACTAAAATTGCTTTAAGAAAAAAATTATAATATCGATGTATTTGGTATGCGTATTTGTGCAAAAAGTATAAGTTGTGAAAATTGATAAATTACTTATCAATTAAAAACCATTTTGCTTAAAATTATTTTGTTTATAATAATAATAATATGCTTTTTTATCTCTCAAAAAATCATACATAAATGTGTTCAAAACTGTAAAAAAATATTTTCTATTCATAGAGATGTATATATTTTTGAATATACAAGTATTAAATAATATTTCATATATTTAAATAGAATTAAATTTCATTAATGTAGGTGTTGTATTTATTTTGGAACTTTTAAAACAAGCAAAATACATTTTAAGATCTTTTAATGTATCCTAATTTTCACGTATGTATAAATAAAAAAAATGAAAAAAAGGAGAGAGTAAGAATCTGAACAATACTTAAATGTATTAGATTGGTAGGATATTAAATGCGGTTTTTGTTTTCTAAATTTTAACCATTATTTTTTTCACTGAAAGTATCATTTCATCGTCCTCATATTAATATAATTTTAAAGTGTATTTTTAAGTCTGTATTTTGGTAACTTCGACTTGGATTTTATTATTAATTTTTTTTCGAATTGAGCTATTGTATATATATAATTTTAAAGTTAAAAATGGTTTGTAAAGCAGCTGAAATTGCTCGTAAACTGAACGATGCTTTTGGTGTGGATACTGTTAACATACTCGTATTGCGGACCAGTAGTTTTATTGCTAGCTTTACCCAGTGGGCAGCTATGTCTTTTGGTGAATGAATACAAAAAAATGAATAAATACGAAAAGAAAATCCTTACATCTTATTTGGCTTTGTGAATTGAGCGCTTGATATAATATTGGTGACTTCAATGATGCTCTTAGAATCAGATGGTGTGATTTTAACATCACAATTACCTTCAAATTTTTCTAAATTAGGTCGAAAGTCTTCTTTTGATCAATCATCATCTCGACAATTAAAATGAAAATTGCACCCAGTCGTGTGGAAAATTGTTCAAATTTTCAGTTTCGGAATCACTTGAAATTACTATTTTTTGTCTTTTTGGAGGAATGACTATATCACTACCACTGTCAGAGCTTTCATCACTATCACTGTCATCCTCCTCACTTCTTTCACTTTCAATCACTGTCATCCTCACAATGATCAATATTTTCACTTGGAATATCTGAAACATTATCAGCAAATATATCCAGAATTTTATCATGCCCTTCATCGTTCCCCATGGTTATTGAACACTATAAAATATCCAATTGACATAAAAATTAAGTTAGTTTTATTATTAAGAACAACTTCAAATGACAATAACGCAAATACGAGAATTCTTGTGATCCGTCCGCAATGTGTTAAGGAACGTACGGTGCAATGGTGGTTTCAAAAATTTCGTGCTGAGAACGAAAGCCATGATGATGAAAAAGGTCGCGGTCATTCTTTTTCAGGTCATAACGATTAACTGGAGGCATTAGTTGAATCAGAACTACGCACAACAATTCGAGAGCTTGCACAAGTTAGGTGTTAGTCATTTAAGAGTTCTGGACCACTTAAAACAGCTAAAAAAATCAAAAAAGCTTAAAATGTATATAAATGTAAAGGGTTTTACACAGTATCTATTTTTCTACCAACCAAATACAATCTTGAAAATACATTTGTATAATTTTAACCGTTAAGATTTCGAGAATAGGTTTTTCATAATTGATGTTTTTTTGATGATCGAATCTTTATTTTTAAAATATACAAATATGTATATATATATATATATATATAAAACTCAGGGAACTATTAAATATATAAACATAACTTTTCATCTATTTTAATAGTAGTTTTATGTAAATACAAGAAATATGAGCAAGAGTAATGTTTAACGTTTCTTATGTCGAAGAAGACATTAAATTTAATCACAGTTGTATAATATATATATTTCAGTTTAATTTTGTTGCAAGTATCGATAGTTATACAATTATGTATGCAATTATTTGCTACATTACACATTAAATTTTTAATACTTGTGCTTTTGTACGTAAATTTGAAAATCGTGAAGTATTTACTTTTATTTTCTCTGAAAGTAACCTCTGACAATTTAGTGATAACCTCAAGAGTTATTATGTAGCTATTATATAGAGTTATTAGAGAGTGCACAGCTATTCTTTTCATATATACTTATAATGTTTAATATTGTACAGTGAACTTTTATTTAAGGAAAAATTTATTTTTTCTCTAGTAAAAGTATAAAATTTTTATTTAACACATCTGATTGCATTTTATAGAATTTTATATACAGTATATCTCGACGCACAAGATGCACTTTGAACACCAAAAAATTGGTTGTAATTTTCGGATGTGTCTTATACCGCAGAGATAAAAATTATGACTGAAAATTAGGATGTGGGGGGACCTTTCTCTTCAGTATCAAATAAATATACAAATATACATTTTATTTATATTATTACATATATTTATTTAAACAAGTACATTTTATACACATTATTATGTACCTTTGGAATTTCTCATTTAAAAATTTACCTACTAAAATTATTTTATTATTATCATGTGTCATATCACCAGTATATGAAAAAACTAAAAAAAATCATTTTAAATTCAACTGCGTCTTGTACATACGGGCGTTCTATACGCCGAAATATACGGTATTTATGGAACATATATATATATATATATATATATATATATATATTAGAAAATATTTACTCGAATTAATGTTGCCAGTTGAAAATAAAATTAATTTTGGTATAATGACATTTCTGAATTGAAGTGTAAAAGAATAACATTTTTCTTTCAACATTCTGAAGTTCTATCTTTGATATTTTTATAGATAAAATTCTTTGCTAAAACGAGTTAGAACTTGACTTATAGTATATTGATAGTAATTTTTGAATATATTATTTTCGATTTGTTGTAAAGCATTTCATCTTTTAAATAGCAATATATTAAAATTGAATGTAATAAAAATTACTTACATTATTACTATATAAATTAATATCAACTTACTAAAACTTCATATGCTCTTAAAATTGTAACTTTTTAACAATTCACTTCGAATAAGTTTATATATGATTCACTTAAAATAATTTTATAGGAAATGTACAAATACTCGATTACACAAAATATTTAAACTTTTATAAAATATAGAATTTAGGTAGGCTATTTAATGGAAAAAATTAAAAACCAGCAACTAATGTTAGTTTAGATTCGATAAACTATTTAACTGTATTAAATTATTGTTTTTGTCAAGAAAAAATAAAATTTCTTGTATTTGTGATTTTGTAACGAATCTATGTTGAAATAACAACAAGATTTTATTATTCTCAAACCCATATACATTTACGGATTTTTTGATTTTCCTAACTATTTTAAGTGGTTCAGAACTGTTGAATGACAAACGCCTAATTTTTGTGTATTCTCTCGAATTGTTGTGTGTAGTTCTAATTCAACTAACGCCTTCAGTTGGTAGTTATGAACTGAAGAAGAATGTCTGTGACCTTCTTCATCTTCAACGCTCTCGTTTCCAGCACGAATTTTTTGGAACTACCATTACACTGTATGCTCCTTAACAGTACCCACATCAAAAGAATCGTTTAGTTTACAAGAAGTTTCTCCTGCTTCACTACCCGTTTTGAACGCATACAAAAATTATTCTTCGTTGCTTCTTTTCCATCTCTAATTCAATAACTGAATTTGAAGCAAAATTAATAATAAAACCCAAATCTATGTTACCAAAATACAGACAGAAAAATGTATTTTAAAATGATATTAACATGAATACCATGAAATTGCAATCTAATTGAAAAAAATTAAGGTTGGAATTCAGAAAACAAAAACCGCAATTAATTTCCTACCAACGTAATATTACCAACTATATTTATATACTTTTATGTAATAATTTTGATATAGTAAATATATAAAAGGGTTAATGTACTTTCATTAAAATATTCAAAATGTGATCTAAATTGAACACAATACTTTTTATAATAATACTAAAAGGTATTCTGATGTCATTATATATAATTGTGTGCGTGTCGTGTATGTATATGTTCTTAACATTGAAGTATATAACAATTATTCGATTTAATAGTAGGCGTAAATTGGCTTTGTTATTAATGCGCCTTTAAACTTTAAATAATCAATCAATCACTCAAATCGGAGCAATCGCATGTAACAGCTGCGACAGAATGAAAAATAGTACCAGTCTAATTCAAAGAAGTGTTCTACATACATAATGTAATGATAGCAAAGCATGAAACTGAATCTAAACTGAGGTCATAATGTCTATCTAATCACGTTGTGTCTACAATTTATTGCCCTCTCATGCAAAGTAAGCTTAAGTATGAGCATTTTGATCGTGTTAATGTAAATTGTGACCTGGACACTGCACTCATAACACGTGGTCAAAAATTAACTTGAAGTTCTTAAAAACAACACATTGTAATCGTACATGTATATATATATATATATATATATATATATATATACATATATATATATATATATGTATTTATCTATACATATATAAGTATGTTTGTAAGAGTGGGCGATATGTTACAAAGTCGACATCGATATTTTTTCACCTGGGAGATCGACTCAGTAATGGTGGACCCCTTGGTACGCGATATACACATTAATACTTGTGTCAGAAATTATACTTGTACATCATTTTGTGATGGTATTGTGTACTTATTAGTATAGTGAAATTGTTTTTGATAAAAGAATCATATATTTAATAAGCTTCTAAAACTAATTATAAATGGGATATATAGAAACAAATTTTTTTAGATGTTAAATTATTTTTCGATATACATACGAATATATTCATTAAATTTATTATAAGATTTGAATTGATATACAGTTATTTTAATATTTGTGGGTCGTTTGAAAAGTTTGGTAAATTTCTATGATATGGCGGGATCATTCATTTGGTAACGACACGGCTATTAAGTGTCGCTTTTCAAAATAGTATAAGCGAAATTTCAGCCAGAAGCGAAGCGTTGTTCACGTGCTACAGATGTTTGAAGCGAGCATTGTAGCAGTTGCCGAAAAAATGGAAAAAACGAGAAGGTCTTTTTGTGTCGATTCGTCACCGTGGATGAAACATGTATCCACTATTATACACCTAAGTCGAAGCAGAAGTCAAAGAAGTGAACAATGACTGGTGAAAGTGCACCGAAGAAGGCGAAGATCGTTTTGTTAGGTGGAAAGATGGTTGCCATTGTTTTTTTGGGATTCCCAAGGAATCATCCTGATCAAATACTTAACGAAGAGAAAAAATATAACAGGGACCTATTATGCAATAACATTCGACTCTTTGAAAGAAAAGCTGAGACAAAAACGACTAAGATTTGTTGCACAATAAAGTGCTCTTTCACCAGGACAACGCGCCGTCCCACAAATCGACCGTCGAAATGACAAAATTGCACGAATTAATTGCTCATCCACCCTAACTTCAGACTTGATCCCGCTACATTTCCTTTTCCCTAAATTTGAAAATTTGGCTCCATGGGAATCCTCGTGGAATGAGGATGTCATCGCCGCCGTCAATGTGCATTTACAGATTCGCTGTAACAAGTATATAGCCCTTAATGGAAACTATGTTGAAAAATAAAATAGATTTTTTTTCAAGAAACGGTTTAACTTGTTTTTTTTTTATCATATTTATCAAACGGCCCACGTATATTTGTTAATTTATTATTATTCATTTGTTAAACAATAATTAAATTATAAGAATAATTGGTCAACAAATATTATTTTTGATATTAGAGTATTATAGTTTTAAAAATGATATTATCATTTTTTTTAATTTTAATAAAGAAGTTATAGAAATAATTTTATTTAAACAATTTTTTTAGAGACAGATTTAAATATTGAATAGTTTATTTATTAAATTATAAAGTTATAAATATATATATATATATATATATATATATGTTTTCTTATTAAACAATTTAATTTATTATAAAGATATCAACTCCTACCTTGTATTGACATTACATTAATTTCATAATTTTTTAAAAAACATTTATGTTAAAGTAATATTTACTTTCTTTATAGTAAAGTATATAATTTTAACATTGTAAAATATTTTTTATTAATTTTTTATTGGATAATTTTTGGTTTTCTGAGAATTTTTTTGATTTGAAAAATGTGAAATTTATCTTTTGCGTTTTCTAATATATTTTTGTAAAAATAAACATTAGTAATAGCATGAAAAATAAATAAATATATAAAAAATTATTAAAAAAAAACATTAAAAATATGTTACTAAAGTATAAATTACCTTATTTGAAAAAATATGATCAATTTCATTGAATAAATTACAAGACAAAATTGAAAAACATATAAATCGTTACAAAATCTCACTACATCGTCGGCATAGCATAAAAGTTTCTCTGATTGTGATTTGTGGTGACCAATATACACCTGCATAGTTCAAACCCTGTGCTCATATACAAACACATTCGGGTCGTGTTCAATTGTGTACGAAACGCACTTAAGTCTGTTATGATTCCACATTATGTTGACAGGTGAAGCTAATGTAATCTAATTTGAATTTCTTAAATTCATGCACATGCTCGAAAAACAACGTTTAGATCATCGCACATTAAAAAATTGAATAGAAAAGTGAATTTATTTCACGTTTATTCAGGCTGTGTATATAAAAAATTTTTTTTACCTGTTTATCATTTATATTATTCTTCAATTTTATGAAATTAGTATCAGTTATTGAAAATTATATATATATATATATATATATATATATATCTTGAACTAATGTAAATCTCTAAAGAAGTATGCGATAAAAGGTATGCAATTATTTTGTCTAGAGTATCCTATTTTAATATTTACTAAATGTAATGTTTTAAACATTTTTATTTCTGGAATTTTAAACAATGAATAATTAATACTCTGTTCTTTTTTGATCTATTTTATTAAATGTGTAATAAATGTGCGCGTCTACAATATAAAATGTTATTATTAACTTGATATATGTATAATGTTACAAAAGCATATTTCCAGCATTCCTTGCATCTTCTTCTAAAATACTTTTATCAAGAACCATCTTTGGAATGTTCTCTCTTTGTACACATGTTACAGAAACAAAAGCTAGTAAGTCTGTCAAATAGATCTACACTACATACTGACCCTTAGTACAGAGCGATGCATTTCATTGAATTTATTTGTAAAAGATATATATATATATATATATATATATAAATATTTATATATATATATATATATATATTTGTGATTTACTTTTAATATTGTTTTGATTTCGATTGGTGTGCCGATTTGAATTCTATTGTTTTCTAGAATTTTAGAATCATAGCTATTAAAAATATACTGTAAGAGATTAATTACATTTATCAGTTTGAATTTTAAGCTTTTGAAATGTAGTATCTATAATAATGCAAGATTTGATTTTGTTATGGTAAAGATTTTAGATTTTTTAGTGTTTAGAATACATTTTCATATTCAATAGGATCAATTGCGAATTATTTTAAGAATATTATTAGGGGTAAGAATTAATTCTGTGGTTTTAAATTGAATCAGTCATATTATGTTTTAAATTAAAATATTTTCTCGACATTTTATGATTTTGAAGTACCAATCATAACATTTAAAAATATCATTCTATATATATATATATATATATATATATATATATATATATATATATATGTATGCATCTTAGCCAAACAGTTGGCATAATTTCACAAAACAGTAGTAAGCACGATGGTGTCCAAAAAACAGCATATTAGGTATTTAATACTTTTCGTATTCCAGTTAAAAAAAATGATGCTGAACTTGCGAGAATGATTTTTTTCAGCTGTGAGGGAAGGTGTTGTTACGTATAAAACATCAAAAAATGGTAAAACAGACTTTCTAAGACTTGTTTGATAAATCCGTATAGAAAGTGACTACTGGCTGAATATATCTGCTGTTGTTCTTTAGAGCGATTGTTGTGTAGTCCCTTTGTAAGATTTTATGGATTGTTTTATGTGAGTGCAGAGTATTTTTTTTTTGTTTATATGCTCATAATTATTTGAAAATTAAAATAAGCGCATTAACAATTTCAAGAGATGGGTTTTAAATATTGATCCATGTTTTTAAAGTCGATAAGATATTTTTAATATTAAAGTAAATAAATTGCGTTATTAAATATTTTGAAAGGAAATTACTAATAAACATTATACATACACGTAATTTTTTGTTAGTTTTAACCAAATACACAAAAAACAAATGATTATATTGCATATTTCACTACTTATTTTGAAATTACTCATAGAAAAACTTACGTCTAAATTTTAATGCATTTAGAAAACAAATAATTGCACATATTTTGAATATCTACAAACAATGAATATAATAAAAACCTGCAGCAAATTTTACATTCGTGTTTAAAAAGATAAAACAGTACTAAATGAAATTGTGTAGTTGGTTTATTTGCGTTGCCATATTTGTATATATATATATATATATATATATATATATATATATATATATATATATATATATATTATTATTATTATTTGCGTATGTGATAATACAACAGTTATTTATAATTTACATAAAATCCAGTCACAAGGTTTTCGTAACTGATTTAAAACTTGAAAATATGTTATTCTGAATAATATTATCTCCAATATTGTTTTGATTGAGATTAATATTATCTCCAATACGTAACAGTTCAATAGTGATCGGTATAAAATACCAACAGAAACGATATTATCTGTTTTGTGAGTTTAGCTACACTCAGTCAGATATGTCTGCAGTAAATAACTCACACGCTTTACTGATAAATCAAACATCGCGCGTTCGGCCGTGTGAGCCGGACAGTGCTGCTCCGCTGCGGAAGCGCAGCCAAGCCAAGCCGTATGCAGATAACGGACGTTTAACATTTCTCGCACATGTATATATTTCATTAAAGTGAGGTAATGCGATACTAACATTCGACACGAGAGCCATCCCCGTTCAATAGAATTGATTATATCGACTGGTTGAATATATCATGTGATGTGATCTGCTTAACAGGCTCTCGCCAATGATATGATTATATATACATGTTTATACATAAACGTACACACACATACATATACATCATTGTCATATATTTGTAGCAAAAATATATAATAAATAACTTATCAGGATGACTTACTAGAAAATGTGTTGTGTTCAAGATTAACAATTCAGAGGATTACTAATTATAGAAGATTTTAAATAAAAAACTGACTTGTTTCATGACACATAATATTTAAACATTTTTCTTTTGATAAAATTTTGAAGAATTTATCAATCTTTTATTATATCCAACATTTGTGTATTATATATTCAGAAAGGATATACAGGAGAAGTATTTATAATTTTCTATATAAATATTGTTTTTTTTTGTGTTGAACCTTAATTATATATTTGATTACTTAGTAAGCGTTTGCACCTATTTAAATGAAGTTAAAACTTGAGAACATTTTTATAGTAAGTTCTATCTTCTTCTTAACTAATTTAAGTTTCTAAATATTTCTTTAAAGATGTATTTATTGATGTAAGGATTCTGATTTTGAAATATGATTAAAGTTTATAGGATATTATAAGCAATCGATAAAAAAATAATAAAATTCACAATTGACAAATAAAGAAAATCTACTTATAACTGATATCTAAATACATATACTTATAAAATTAACTGATTAATTAAAAACGTTATCTTAAAATTCTATCTCAGAATTTCTTAATAATGTAATAAAAAATCTTCAATGAATAGATTTGCATACATTTTTTTATAAATATATTCACTTAATTACATTATTATAAATGTCTTGTCAGTATTAATAGAAACAGTCATATTTGATATGAATGAAATATTATAAATAAACATAATTGATGAAAATATGTAATTACGACTGATAATTAAAACATAATATACAAAACGAACAGAAATAAATTTAATGATATTCAAATGGCACGATGCAATAGATGAAGTGTATGCAGTGAAACATAAAAAGAGAAATGAGAATGTGAAATACAAATCCATTCAAAGATCGCATCATTCACGCTGCATGGTATCCGAGAAGACGAACTCTTCAATCATTGATCACTTATCGTCAATACAAAATCGATAAAAAATTTAAATGGAATTCATTAAAATTCAAAAGACGCGCCACGCTGTATCAAACACCGATCAATCAAAGCTCGCAGGTTTATCAATACGAATGCCCTCTGGTGCTATCTACACTCGTTTCAGAAACAAAAGAAAAGAAGACTTTGTTTTTTTAACGAAATTCTTTTCGTTTCTTCAATTTGTTTTAATGAAAATATTATAAACTAATAAACAATTTAATTTCGAATAAATAATTATAAACGATTTAATTTACTTACATTAAAAAGAAACAATATTGTTTAATTGATCTGTTTGGTTTGGATCCGTTGGAACAATTTTAAAGTATTCTTCTACAACTCTAGTTTGGGCTGTTCAGCTTTTTGATAACATGAAGTATACTTCAATACTGATCGAATGGAACCTAGATAAATAGGAAAACATATTAATAGGATTAAAGGAATAAAAAACAATCAGTTATAATTTAAATACGGTTTAGAATTGATCATATCTGTTTTCATTGACTATAAAATTAAAATATGTTTACTATATATTTATTTTACTTTCGAGTCTTCATATATTACTTTTAATTTAAATCTAACGGATTTTGAAAACTTACCAAATAAGTTTGTCCTTCAAATTTTTTTAATTTCGATATATATATATATATATATATATATATATAAATATATATACATACGTACATATGTATGCAGTTTAATTATCGGTATCATCTTTTCTCAGTGTGTTTCTCGGAAACTTGAGCCGAGAAAGAAACATCAATGGGCAGAATCCATATTAACACTAACTTTTAAGATTTTGTAATATGTTTTACAAGAGACTACTAGGATTAAATCGTTTGAGAATTACTGATATATGTGATAATCCCAAATAAAATACATATATTTTAATATTACATTTAGTACTTAATTATAAATACTGTTAAAAAGTATAAAAAGAAATTACATATTAAGTTCTATAATAATTTTTTTTGTTCATTTTAAAAAAAATATTGAGCCTGTATCTAAAATTTTTTTTGATTAAATCATTATTAACGAAAAGTATACTTTTAAATATTTTAAAATAAAATATTTAAACAACTCTCTCTCTCTCTCTCTCTCTATATATATATATATATATATATATATATATATATATATATATATATATATATAATATGTAAATAATATAGATGACAAAAAATAAAATACACTCTTGCCTACATTATATATTTGTATGTATGTATGTATCTTAATTCTAAAAATTATAATACGTTCGTAGAAAAAATAAAAATTATCTTATTCACAGTATATACAATATTTTTTTCAGTTACTTTTTAATCATTTGTGTGTAAATTATGTATATATATACATATGTATATGTATATGTATATATATATATGTATACATATATGTATATATATATATATCTTTATATATATATATATATATATATATATATATATATATATATATATATATATATGAATGAATGATACGAGAGAGAATACATTTTATTTAAAATTCTCCTGTAATGGAACCTATTTAATTTTTACAAAATTATTTATTTCCAAAAAAGTGAATTATAAAGAAGTATATCTGCATGTATTTACAATAAATTTTGTTCCTTATATTTAGATTCTTCTTTTGTATCACATTATCCACGTATGTAATTTTATTTAGATAATAAAAATAGTAATTCTCCTTAAAAGATCCCACATAATTTATGAATAAATTGACAGAATATCATAAAATTATGTTCATACATTATTCATAATTAACAAAAATCAATTTTGAAAGAATACTCACTATTAGTCAATTTTGTATCTGACCCTACTATAAAACATCTTCAATATGGATGTAAGAGCCGCACGTATGGTCGTCTTTTGAAAAGACTTGTAACTAGTTAGCATTCCTACTGTTTAACAATTATTTAATTAACTCCTCGCTAATGGCTTAATTAAGACATGCTACTGATAAACATGTAACTGTGGCATGGGTCTTTGCTCCATTTGCATCAGATGCATCATCAATCTATCCGTGAATATATTAAACTTACTGAATGGTAGTTCATTACACTTAACTTGGTGATATAATCAAAACCGATTTATTTAATCTGTCGAAAATAGGCACACGACAAATAACACTTGTACGTAGTTTCAAATAAAGCAAAAAATAGTATTTCATAGAAGTTGGATTTGGAATTTAAAGTGTTTTATTTATATAGGTGGTATTTTTTTTTTTGTTTTTAAATTTAGATATCAAATAGTTTTAAAAATATATTTAATTGGTAAATTAATTTAGATTTAGAAAAAATGTGTATAAAAATCAAAACAGCTGATGTTTTATTCACCATTAGTTGTTAATGTACGAAAAAAAACATTTTAATAAAAGGATTGTTAGTGAATAGTAGATTAATAAGAAATTAATTAACTACCGATAACGTCACGATATATAAACATAATTTTTGAAAATAAAAATGTTCATTCAAAAGATTTTATTTTCCTAACAAAAATTATTTATTCTCTAATCATTTTAACAAGAAAAAAATGTTAAATAAATGTGAACAAAATAATTTTGTAATTTGATTATTATTCTATGAAAGTGTATATTCTAGATAGATTATTTAAAATTATAATTTACACATATATTTCATAATTTATGTAATATCACTTTATCAGTTTCAATGCTTTTAAGTTATCTTGTATATAAAAAACCCATCGTAAAATTTCCATGCAACAATTTTTTTTCATGTAAACCAGCCCTTCTTAACATTGCACCCGCCGCGACACTCCACAAGTAGTACGTTAGCCATTTCCATTCTCAATCATTTCCGATGTTTTACGTATTATTACTGATTATAACCTCAAGAAATTATTCAAAATATCGTATTTACTGAAGCTTTAGGATTGAGAAATTGTACATATTTTAATATTGTATTTTGTTGTTAATTTTTATAAATTTTTTCAATAAAATATTTACGCCTTAGATCTAACGCAGATTATTGTTGCGTATAATTTGTTAATTTCTGTTATTTGTTAGGAGAGAGCATGAGTTAGTGAGGTACGAAGCTTTCCTGAGAGTCTACGAAAGTAGCGAGTAGGGGGAGATTTCTCTGGTTTAATATAAAATAATATAGTTATTAAACAAACCATTTAAAAACAGTGAATATAATACCAACTAAATTTTACATATTTAAATATTTCTCTTTATATAAATAAAATGAAAATTTTCCATAAAAAATTTTATAAAACAAATACGTTGCAAAAAATAATTAATTTGCAAGAAAAAAGATAGATATATTAACAATTATGTATAAAAAAACAACATTTTGTGATATATCTGCCATAATGATTACATAAACATCCTTGTATATATATATATATATATATATATATATATATATATATATATATATATATATATATATATATGACAACAACGTTGCGATATATCTGTGATAATAATTACACAGATATAATTGAGTTTTAAAAATTTATTTATTGTTTTATTCGGTTACATGTACAGGCTTATAATTTTCAAGTGGGTGAGAGCAGCGAGTAGGGGGCGAAGCTCCTTTGTATGTTTTTAACATGAAAATATGTTGTATTTTTAATTAAAATGATGTTAAAGTAAAATTGAAATATTAGAACAAATATGAAATTTATATTATTACTATATCAAATTGTAATGCACACTAAAGAGAGGAATTATTTTTTTCTATGTATTAATTCTTTTAAGACTTTTTATTATAAATTTAAAATTAATATTCTATAGAATAAAAGTGTTCATTAGTCAACGAATTGCATTTTCCATTTTAGGAAAATAAATTTTAACTATTTGGAATACATATTGATTGATATTTAATATATATATATATATATATATATATTATATTTAATATATATGATATTTAATATATATATATATATATATATATACACACACACCAAGGCCTCGATTTGCGTCGGGGATTTTTTTAATGTGCGGTAATCCATTTACTTTTTTCATTTTTTTTTATAATTTCCCATTCAATTTGTATTTTCATCTTTATTATACAACATAGATCAGTTCATCAAAGTTGTTAAGACCTGAATAATAATCATAATACAAACACATCTATCGAGGAAAAACAGACCGTGAGATTTAACAAACTTTAAATAAATTTTTAATTAACCAGACCCAGTCGACAGCCACCGATTCATCTTCCAGTTCAAAATAAAAAATATTTATCACATGCATTTAATGTACAAATTAATCACAGAATAGTTTTGTTTGACTAATTTTATTTATTACAATGAATAAAAGATTTTCTTTAAATCATTATGCATTTCAATTTGACTTAATTTTCAGTTTTCGTGATATGTATTATTTATTTAAATTAAACGAATTTAAATAAATTCTATAGAAATACTATATAATAGATTATTTTGATTTGCGTCGGCGTTCTTTGGTACCATTTAACAACACGAATCTAGGTCTTGGTGTAAAATAAAAGATATTGATTGTAAAAGTTGTTTTTTTCGAAATAAAATATGAAAATAATAATAATTAGATGAATTTTGATTTTTTCAAAATTTACTATTAATATTTATGATTTCCCTGTTTGAATTCTTGTGGCAACGTTTGAATTTATTGATCACATTTCGATACTCATCAGCTTTATATAAATTTTGAACACATCTATTCTCAAGCCAACTAAAGAATAAAAGTTGAAATAAATTATAACAAAAACGAACTTAAACATGACTTAAGGATTCAAAGGAATAATCATAAACTACGAGAAAACAAAGGATATATATATATATATATATATATATATAAATAAATATTATATAATATCATTATATTTTGTCTTTACGAGTTCGACAATAAAATCAACGAATACAGAAATTCAAAATACGAAAAACACAAGACTATTTTATTGATTATTCATTATTAGTTTTCCCAAATACAATCAATACAAGTCAGTAAATAATTCTACTAACTTTATAAATAATAGATCAATGATTTTAAAGGTCATATAATTTTAATCAAATTCAAAGTACGTTTTAAAACAATAAAAAACTTGCTTAACGATTAAAAAAAATTGGCAATCATATAAGATCTTAAGTAAATGATGACGTATCTTTAAAAATAGATATATGTTTTATTTACAATTCAAATTCAAACCGTTTGTAGAACTGTAATGTAAGGTATTGTTATTTATTTTCCTCCGACTATTTTAGCATTATTCCAATTACATATGAGGAAAAAACACATACTTTGTGTAACTAGTCAATACGTTAATAATACGGACTGGTACTATGCTAATGCACATATAGACTTATGCACTATTTGTCCAGCTTTTAAGGTGATATTTTCGCATTTCAATGATATTTACAATCACCATTTATGGAGTCTTAGGTCGCTATTTGTACTGTTTGCTTTGACGTTTGGAATATATATGTATGTTATGAATTATGAATGAGTATGATGATTTTAATTTAAGTAGTTTTTGTTAAAAACACATTTTTATACGCAATAAATATTTAATATATATATATATATATATATATATATATATATATATATATATATATAAAATACAATCATTCTAGTTGATTAAAGTTTATACAATTTTTTGAGTTTATAGGATTTTTTAAAATTTATTATTATTTTGAAAATATTTCATCAATAAGCATAGTCAATAAATTAACTAAATTGATTCTTGTAATTCTAAAAAGTTTAAAACTTTTTTACTCGGATGAATATATACATTTGTTTCTAAAATTTTATTTCATTTTATTTTCTTACCATATATTGTGATATCACCTTTCGATATTATTTAAATAACTTCAAATAGATATTTTTTTCAAAAAAATATATTGACTGTTTTTATTTAATTCATTTTTCATTTTTAAAAATTTAGATTTGCATAAAGATGACTTTTATAAAAGTAGTTTTTTTAGTTCTAAAATTGCATTACCTGAAACAGAAATAATACAAGAGAGTTTTAAGAAAATTAATATTTTGTAAAATATTTAAAAGAAATATTTTTTGTAATGATAACATTAATGTTTGTATTTGTTAAACATTATTAATAAAGTTGTATATATATATATATATATATATATGTATATGTGTGTATATATATATATATATATATATATATATGTGTGTGTATATATATATATAAGCGCGTGTGTATTTCTCAGACTATGCATGGTGTGGGTTCATGTGTATATTTGTATTTTGTCATAACCGTTACCTTTTATTAAAAGTATTTATATTTAATATTATGTTTATTTTTTATTTCAACAAGCAAATATATATGTAAAAGTATTTTGTAGCAGATATTATACAAAATACGTTTTATGAATGAATCGTTGAATGGTCACTACGTTCAAGAAAGAAATAGTTCAAACAAAACACTTAGTGTGCTTTATTTACATAAAAATTATCTCACATTTATCATAGAGTACCGCTATTAGTAATGGACTCAATTAAAACATAATTCTGTAAAATATAATTTTTAGTATGTATTCGGAAGTCTAAACTAGTTTATCATCAACACAATGCCGGACCAGTACTTAGTATTCGTATGTGTGTGGCGTGTCCATAAAAATATGGCTTGTTCGGGTCAATCTTGATCAAATATTGACAATTGCTTGAGGTTGCGCTCCAGCTTATTAGACTGCCCCTCCTTGTTGACATTTCTTCTCACCTACTGAAGTCGACTGACCATACTCTGTGCTAATTAACCGACAACGAAACAAATTGAACGTTTCTTTCACATAAAAGTTAGCTTCAGTCTTTTTAATTTTTATAATTGTCGATATTTACATATACAGAATACTTAAATGACTTTTATGTGTTTTTCAAAATTACTGTTTTTGTACGAACTTATTACACCAGTTCTTGTATGAAGGAAATATTTTATCTTCGAAATATATTCTTTAATAGTTAAAAAAATGTTATGAATTTATATATTGTAACTATTTTCAACGAAATTATATATATATATATATAAAATTTAGTGTATAAAAGTGTATTTATCTAATCTGGACAACATACGTGTGTCGTTTGATAAGTATAGTAAAAATGCATGTTAAACACCGTTTTTCGCATAATTCGATTTTATTTCTCAACATAGTCTCTATTGAGAGCTGTACACTTGGTCCAGTGAGTTTGCAAAATATGCATTGACGGCAGTGATGGAATCGTCTTTCGACAAGAAGACGATTCCACCAAGTCAAGTTTTCAAGTTTGAGAAGAGGATGAAATCGCATAGAGTTAAGTTCGGAGAATAGGGTGAGGAATTAACTCGAAGACTAATTAGTGCAATTATATCAATGCGACCGTCGATTTGTGTGACGGTAGGTTATCCTGGTGAAAGAATACTTTTTTGTGAGCCAATTTTGGTCATTTATGTTTCAGATCTTTTTTTAAACGGTTCAGTAATGTTGCATAATAGGCTTCTGTTATTATTTTCCTCTTTGTTAACTACTTGGAAATCCCAAAAAACCGTGATTACTTTCCTAGCCGACAAAACGGTCTTCATCTTCTTCGGTGCACTTTCACCAGTCGTTGTTCACTGTTCCGACTGCTACTTCGACTCAGGTGTGTATTGGTGGATTCATGTTTCATCCACGGTGACGTATCGACACAAAAAGGCCTGCTAGTTTTTTCTATTTTGGCTGAAAGTGCTACAATGTTCGCTTCGAACATCTGTAGAACGTGAGCAACGCGTCGCTTCTAGCTAAAATTTCGCCTATGCTAGTTTAAAAATGATACTTGATACCCATGACGTTACCAAATGAATGGAGGCGCCATATCAAAGAAATTTACCAAACTTATCAAACGACTCACTTATTCTTAATTACAATCTTAAAATTTGGTCCGAAGTATTTGATAAAAAAAGAACTTATTGCTAATAAAATTTAGCAACTCGCTGTATTTAAAAATAAACCGTATGAATATATAAAGCACTATATTAAGTATGTATATATATATATATATATATATATATATATATATATATATAGTTCTTTTAAATTAACAATTATTTTTATTTTTGAAACTTAGAAAATCATTGCCACTCTCTATTACATGACTCAGTGGTACCAAATGTTAAAATAAAAGATATAAATTAATGTTTATAATAATAACATTTGTAATATTTAGGGATAACAGTTTCCCTCTCTAAGATCTTCCTTTATTAAAAAAATATTTTAGCCGTGACAGTCTTTTCGGAAAAAATTATCTCTCGAGTCAAAAGAGAGTGGTTATACTTGATTTATATTATATTAAATATTATAAATTATTAAAAAAATAATGGGGAATAATGTAGAGGATATGTTTATATTGGAATATATAAAATATATTTAACCTAAATTATATATTTTCAATTATGAGCAATGTTGTCTATTACAGGTATATTATAAGTAATAACAGTTTCTAGTAGTATTTTTAAATATATTATTATAAATATTGTAAGAGTTGTATCATTAATACTTTTTAGTGGTATTTCGAAATTATATACATTCATTCCCGTACATGTCTATATATATATATATATATATATATATATATATATATATATATATATATATATATATATAATGTGTACATATATAAGAAAATATTATCAAGTACATGAATAAAAAAAATGTTCTAAAAAACGATTATTATCGATGTACCATTTAATCCATATATGAGCACGTAGTTATATTAACATTTAATTATACGGTCATTAGAATAAATATACAGTTATGTCAATAACAATATGTTATAAAACAAAAAAGGTATTATTTTCAATTAGTCATAGTACGGATCTCCACTAATTATATAGATTATTATAATTATATGTATCAAAAACGAGATATATTAAGATCTTATTTTTTGCACTCGAATGATTTATTCATTTTTTATGCATGACTATTCTTTATAAGTACATGTATGTAAGAGAAATATATATATATATATATATATATATATATATATTTAAAAATATATAGGTTGAAACCAAAGAGAAATCACAAAGACAACATTAAATAAAATTTTCTACTACAAATTCATTTTATTTATTTCCTCATCGTAGTATTACAATAGAACAAAAAAAAGTGTATAAGATGACTTGATTCTGAATACAGATCAACATTGATTGATGTGTATAGGATGAAGAAAAACAATACCTGTGTTATTATGATTATTACTATTATTTCTTCAAACATTATTATCATTACATCATGATATTAATAACTATGAATCATATCAAATGTCTAACAAGATTATATATCTAGCGAATCTATGAATAATGTAAGTTTTATAAACTTATTGGTTTTATTTATTTCGATATGATTTATGAAATTATTCGAAATTAATTTATTATACTATAATACAAAAACTATTTAATTATCAAGTAATAATAATTTATTACATGGAGTTTATTTTTTGCGATAATTATGAACAGATATACTTTTTATATATAATTGTTGGAAAACTAATTTAATGTATAATTTATATTACTTGATAGATTTCTTTCATATATTCAATCAAACGAGATTCCTAAATCATATTTTTTATTTCAGTGAAGCTGACTATGTTATAAATTGAATATTTCTATACGGTATACCAGTCATTTAGAATTTATAATATATACATATTTTAAAATATATCAGAATTATAAATTGTAAATTTTGTTATTAATTTTTGAGTTAGCGTTAGCAAAATATTAATGAAATTCTCCAGACCAATAATTCATTTAATTTAATGTTAAATTTATAAATAATTACATGTGATTTTTAATGAATTTCACTAATTTAGTATAAAATAATATTGAATTATTTATTAAAAATATAATAAAAAATATTGATTAATTACTATTTTTAATTGATACAACTTATATAATTACTGTAATGTATTTTTTCTTGTCTCAAATTGGATAATTTGTTTATTTATTCTGTGTGTTGTCTATTAATATTTTTCAAAATTATATATCCACACACACACACATATATATATATATATATATATATATATATATATATATATAAATATTTGACTTGATATAAAACCGATTGTACAAAGAAATAGCGTCACATTTTTCCATTACGGAAATTTCACTTTATTAACCATAATTCAATCGTGTAGTGAACACTTAATAATAATAATAATGAATAGACTAGTATCGTCTATTGTGTGCTTAAAGAGCGCGTCATAAAATTCACATATTTCTCATCTCAATAACAGGTACATAGAGGTAAATCTTTTATATAGTTGATTTCATTTAAATATATAATAATATAAGAATTTCATATTGTTATTCATTGTAATTTTTGTGTTACAAACTTTTTCAGTTTGCAACTTTTTTCAATAATCACACACACACACATATATATATATATATATATATATATATATATATATATTAAATTGTATGGGGCATGTTAAAAGAAGGGAAGACAATCGATGGACAATAAAAATTATTAACTGAGAACCAAGAAATATAAAAAGTTAAAGAAAGAGAATAGTAAACAGGTGGGATAAGAAAATTATATATTTTATTGGAAATCAGTATAAAAGACAGGTATTAAATTGTGCAGAATGGAAAATCATGAATGAGGCCTTTATCCAACATCAAATAGACAGAGACTGATGTTGATGATATATATTAAATAATGGTCATCATATATTAATTATTTAATAATAAAAGTATACAGTAATCTTGTGTCTACAACAATCAGTAAATTTTATTTCAATCTTATATAGCACTCTTATGAAATAATATAATTTTAGTAAAAACTTGTTTATAAAGTCTAGAAAACCATATACAGTGCTTTTGTTTTTTTTTTAACTATTTTCAACAAAAGGATGTGTATAAGTTGTTAGTTCAATTTAAGTTCTTTTTTTAGATTTGTTACAGTTGGGTAACCAAATAAGTGTTTAATACTCCTTGCTTCTACGTTCAAATATCAAAAAAATGTTCCCATTAAATACACAGTTATAAATATAAACATTTGGTGTGATATTTTAAAAAAATATTTACATAACTTACTCAATAATTAAAACGAAACAAAATATTTACCGATGATTTTTTGATTAGTTTTTATATATCTTAATATTTGTTATTTAGTACAGTATTTTATTGCATGTATAATTTTTGCAACATTTTTTTTTGATTTTGAAAAGTAATTTTTGATTATGACATGTAAGTAAACTCTTCTTTTATATTTTTGAAGTTAATTTCTTTAGGCATGAGTCGAATCGTTGTGAAACAAAATTTTGTGCCTTAACTGAAGGGGTGGTACGCATAGGAGTGGGGTAGGGTGTTGTGTAGTACGGAGTGTATGAGTGCGCGTACGGTTTTATATATTTAAATTATCACAAATCAATTATTTCATTTTTAAATTATGATGATGCAGAACCCACACCATAAAATTTATATTTATACAAAATATATAAACAGAGTAATTGTTTCCTGGTAAAATAGAGTTTACCAAATTAGAAATATTAAAAAAAAAATATTCTATATTTACAGCCGGAAATTTCACTTGAACCGCGTATGGCCTCACACACACATTTTTTTATTTCTTAATTATCTATTATATTTTCTAGTATTAAAAAAGATTTGTAATAGAGATAAACAAATCGAAATCACATAGATAAATCCGCACTATTAGAAAAAAATGTCAATAGAATTCACCTTATTCGATATTCATTAATTACTTTCTATTGAATTTTTGTATTGAAGTATAATGACTTTTTCTGAAGTCGAGGACGTTTTCGATACAAATCCATTCTTTAAAATTATATTAAGCTGTTAAATGATATAAATGCTAAAAAAAGGTATATTCTGCATGAAATTAACAGATTTTAATGATTAAAAATTGTTAAGTGTATAATAAATAATTGTTAACTAAAATTATTCCTGTTTATGGTCCATGTAGTAAATTGTTTTATATATATATATATATATATATATATATATATATATATATATATGTAATATATAGTCGTATATTGAAGAATCCGTATGATAAACAGTTATAAAGTTTGTGTTCAATTAATAAAATCACAATAAAGATATGTTCGAAACGAACAATGGATATTGTATCAACATGGCAAAAGCGTATAGAATAACGTAGAACGTATGGCAAGAATAGACGTAGACAGAAACCATAAACACATAATACTTGAATATGCATTATTCATTTTGCGGTCATAGAATCATCTCGTTCATTATTGTATATGTGGAATGTGACAGTAATCTGAACTAGCAGATAACGCGGTCTGTGAGGTCACCACTTCACACTCCTTTATTGAAACAGCAGGGCTCGGCTCAGCCTCTTGTGGCCGACTCGAGTGTTTTATTCTATATTCAGTGTCTTCTCATAAGTACTTCAAGAGAAACAGCTTCTTCACTTATATGAATCGTTTTTAATATTCAGAACATTTTTTTTGATGACGATTTGGTGTATTCGTTTGTGCCTGTGCAATTTTACGTATGAATACATAAATTAATATATACTTGTGTATATACATCCGTACATACACACACACACGCACACATACACACACACACACATATATATATATATATATATATATATATATATATTATTGTATACAAATTATAAAATATACATTTTTTTAAAAACTAAAATTTATGTAAACTATTGATTTATATAAATAATACAGTCTAGATAATTTAATTAAAATTAATAGGAAGCGCAACATAAGATTAATTTTAGTATCCTTTAGTCAAAACTTCAATATTTTCTTTATTTGAGAAAAACTAAACACACAAATCAGTAATAGAATTGTGGTTAAATTCATATTCATCAATTAATTTTTCACACTCTCACAAACTAGATCTTTTTGTACTTTATCACTCTATGGATGACAGTATTGCTATCTAAATACGTTTTAGCAGCAATGAAAATGAGTACTAATAAACAATGTACTTTTGTGATCAGGAGAAATACATGATTTGTAGTGAAGTTAAAAAGTTATTGGTGAAAGAAAGATGATTAAAAAATTATCCCATGTTTATATACTTATTTTTAAAAATATATTTGTATAATTTTGAATTAATATTGATATTAATATTTGAAACTACAAATAATACATTTATTTATGTTGTTATTGAAATTAACAATTTTTTGTCTTTCTTTTCAATTTGTCAGTTTGTTTTTCAGTTTATTATATTAAAAAATAAATCGAAATATCTAATTTCACAGAAATATATAAATATTTAACTTCACTATAAATGAGTCCTTTACAAACTAGATAAAATTTTTCTGCTCAAAAATATTCAATAATTTATTATTCATCATTTTGATATATATATATATATATATATATATATATATATATATATATATCTAAGAGGATGCCATCGTTCAAAGAGAGTTAATACTAGGAAATGAAAATGATATAATCCAGAGTGACACTATTATACCAATATTATTGTATTTTATTTTTAATGAAAGAAGTGTATTTTTTTGTGATAAAAACAAAATTTAAAGAATTTTTTTTAGTTATAATAAAGAAAATAGATCAAAGGTGAGGAACCTTTTAATATTGAAAGTCTATATTTATTTAGCTGAAATCAAATAAGACCGCATTCAAGAAACTTCAGTTAGGTTTACTTAAAAATACACATTATTTTCTAAAAATCTAACAACTATGTACTTAATAATTTCAAAAAATGAAATCAACAATCAAATAATCAAACAATAAAAATGAAAAAATGTTAAAAATTAACTAATTTTTAATGACTTTGTTGTGTCTGTTTTTTGTTGGAAAACACCTGAATATTTGGTTGAAGCATGGAAGCCCGCAGTTTGAGTTGATCCATTAAATGGGTATTCGTCATTTGTGGCCTTAATAAGTTTCACTTCAAAAAAAGAATTCGTTCTCTAAAAATTTGATTCAGTCAAAAGGCCGCAGCTAAGACCCTAGAAGCCTTCACCTTCACCCCTGCAATAGTTTCAGGACAAGGATAATTCAGAGGAATAAATATATTATTTGTTTCTAATATAAAATTATTATTAAATGCCATTATAGTTGAAACAAGTTGATTATAAATTAATTAATAATAGGTACAGACACAAAATTATTATTGTAAATGTAAAGGTCGACGCTTTTATTCACTAGACGCCATAATTAAATGACACAGCATTATAAAATACGTCATCACCTGTCTAATACAAGTCAATTCACGATCGCTTAAAATAATCTTTACACAGTTCGAACCGGCGTGACATTACCTGTCGCATACAATTAGCGTTCATTCATATAATGTCAAACTTTATAAATTTTTTTATCATTAAGTACACATCTATCTGTTAGTTTTTTTCCAAAGAAAACAATAACATAACAATTTTTTCTTATGAGTTGCTCAATACGGTTGCAGATTTTTAATTATCCTAACAATTATGTTTATTTATTAGATATTGTCTATTAGATTTGTTTAATGTTAATTGTGAGCGTAAAATTCATTATTTTATTATTTCACACCATTTCAATCATGATACCTTACCATACATATTAATTTATTGATTGTAAAATTTATGGGATATTAATTTTGAATTTAATAATGTATAACTAGTAAAAACTTAATATTTCATTCGACAAACGAGATAATAAAGTTATTCTAGAATAACGCCATGACGAAGTCTATCTACATATTACTAATAAATAGTTATATATGATACATACTATATATGATAATCGTTAATTTATTTTGCAATAAAGTTTCTGTAGTTTATTAAAAAAATATTTATATATATATATATATATGTGCTAAATATTTGATAATAATCAATATTCTATAGCTAGAAAATTTACAAATCAGAAGAAATTTGA
>CM068315.1:46304161-46321661 GCA_034766995.1 Acanthacorydalis orientalis | reverse complement strand
AATTAAATTACATAATTGTTACAAAACCAGTTAGATATTTTATAAACCTATAATTTACATAAACTGGAAATATATTTCTAGATTTATCCCATTATTATTTCAGTTTTATGCGACTAGTCAGATTAATTTATGAATATTTTGTACTATGAATAACTTTTTTCTGGTCTTAATTTTAATTATGTGTGTAAGTCAGTGTTTACTATAATTAATTATATTTTTTTCAATTTGTATTTTATAAAAAAACTATCTACAAAAAGTATCAAGTTGGAATCTATTTACAATGTTCGTATGTAATATGGGGGAATAATGTTGATAGTATAGATTAGGTTTTATAGGTTATACAAATCAGTATTTTTGAGATGAATGTTATGATGGATAATAACCTAATTTGATATTAAAATATTATTATAAATAATAAAAGCATGTATTTTATTACGTATTTATGTTTCACCTTCAGGAATTTTGTCATATATTTTTGCTTCATGTCATTTTTTCAGTAAATGTTCATGTGAGCTCAAATTAAAAATATTTTTCATATAAAATGTCTGTGCTGACCAAATCAATTACCGATAAAAAAATTAAGACAACTACTTTTATTATTCAATAAAATGAATTTACGATTTTTTTCCTCTCATTAATTTAACTAAATATTACTTAATTAAAATTAGTTAAATAATTATTAAAAATTTCAATTATAAGATATAATAATATCGAAATTTGTAAAAAAAAGTGTCATTACGTACCTGTGATGAGACATTTTGTTTATTTTGTATCGAATTTTTGATAGCGACAAGAAGACCGTCATATACAGATCATAGTGTGTAGTAAACAAGTGGTTAACGTAGGCAGCTGTCACACTTAACACGTTGACTACCCACACAGATTAGACATCTGTCATGAACACTAGAATCACATTTGTTATTCATACAATTTCAGTAGTCTAGCGCGTTTCAGGTCATTGTTTAATCACAATGTTTACTAATACGTTGTCGATGACAAATCTTATTAACTTTGTTCAAATATATTTATTGTTATCATATTTTTAATGATGCTTTTAATGGCGGTGTTATATAAACAGCTCCGTGACATTAAAATCAATTTTATTTTATCCAGATAAGAAATATACTCATCTATTAATATAAGTAATTTATTCATGTTATTGTACATGAAAATTACCTGTTCGTCCAACTAAAAAAGATGTTTTCAATGTAGTTTTTAGTTTGAAATTTTACAAAAGTAGCATTTACGTTGTACCATAAATTTATCTGAAGATTTAATATGAACATTAAAGTTTGAGAAGTATACAAATACGATGAGATACGCTATTGTAATATTGCTATTTAAAAATTATTGGATATTAAAAAATGTTTATTTACAATTTTACAACTTTTATTTGCTGTAAACTGTTTTCTATTTAAAATATATACATTATTATAATCTATGCGTTGAAAATTAACTTTTAAGAAATGTTTTTATTATCTTGTCTATAACATATAATTATATTTTTTCATATTTTGAAAACATTAGAGGTTACCGTTTCTGAATAAATAAATTTTACTAATTGTTTAACGTTTAGCAAACTAAATGTTTACACTGTCATAAATAATTTTTAAAAAAATCAGAAATAATAAAAAAACAGTAATTTATTGTTTACAAACTTATTTAAAAGTCAAAACGTATATACACACACGCAAATAGCTGACAATAATGATAGTTCACTTCTCAAATTTATTAAAAGATCTACTTTTTCAGGTAGATTTTTATTCTAGTAAGATTAGAAATATATTAATTCTAAAAGAAAAATGATGGAAAGAATAATTCAGTGAATAAGTAAAAAATAAATAAACTTTTATTTGGTTATAAACATATAAATGTAAGCTGTCTTGTAAGTGACATAAAATTTATATTTAAATTTGAACATCATTTATTTAGGCGAAATTAATAAGAAATCATATTAGTAAAAAAATCCTTAGCCTGAGTGCATTTTGAATCTAACCTTGACTATCTTGTATGCATTTATATATATATATATATATATATATATATATATATATATATATATATATATATATATTACAAATTCCGAATAAATATTTGTTTTTTTCAAATATAAGTAAATACACCATGACACACTGTACAATGCAATTAAAATGAGTAATATATTGTTGTATTACAAAACATATATAATTACATGTGCATGTTACCCAATACGCCATAACTGATTTTGTATTTATATGCAGACATTTTATATTTTATTTTATTGCAAAGCTAATCATACACTTCGTGTAACCAATGATGGTGCAAAACGTTAGCTTTATAGGCTCATGTACGCACTTCAATCCGCCTATGCCGGGTCATCGTAAAGGTCTGTACGATCAAGCGGGTCACAGTAATAGACACTATTTAGTTCTAGGAGCGGTTTCTTTGAAGAACTTTTATTTTTCTTTAACACATTCTCACATGTTTACATGTTAGTATGTGTACAGGGTTTTCCAATAAGGACACATTTTTTTTAATTTGAAATAAGATATAGAATCTGCACTGAAAATTTAAGTTTTTTAATTGTAAACAATAGTTGGGAGCATGCCATTTATAAATAAAAAATAATATTGTGTAAGTGACTGCCGTGTGCTTTCTTACAAGTAATCATTCTTTTGTTAACATTTTCAATGACATCCTTACACAACTGGGACTCTATCTCACCAACTACTCTTCAAATTTTATCTTTTAGTTCGGAAATTGTTTTAGTATTATCGGTGTATAACTGTCCTTTAACGTGACATCAAAGAAAATAGTCCAACGGAGTTAAATCGCAGGATTTCGGTTGCCAAATAATATCTCCATATCTGAAATTAATGCGACCAGGAAATTTCGTCCTAAATAAAGCAATTGTTTCACCAGCTATGTGGCTTGTTGGACCATCCTGCTAGAGCCACATGTTCTCCAGATCAATATTATCTACTTCTGACCACAAAATCATATTTCGGTACATTTCCCCATTTACAGTAATCACTTTACATGCCTGATTCTTAAAAAAGTAAGGACCAAAGTACGCATCAAATAGTCAATCTCAACCTCACCATCACTAATCAAATAATTGTTGATTCTGATAGACGAGTGGGTCGAGAATAAATATTACATAATTTACAAAATATATTTTTTTATAAAAAGACCATTTTCAAAATAAAATTGTATTATTTCACTGCGTTGTATATGAAGCCATAACTAAAAATAGGAATGTCAAAACTTAACAAATTTCAAAAAAATGGCTGTCAATTTAACATCTGTGAAATATAACACATCTTAAAACTTGCATCCTTATGGGAAAACATTTTATATATGCGCTGTTTTGAATGTGAACGTTGAGACAACTTTATAAAAAATAACCATAAATATCATAACATATTAAATAATGATAATTATGATACTTTTCAAAAAAAATGAGAATTTTTGAATTTTATTTAAAAAAACAATGTCTTTTCCCATACTAATAAAATATATCTTTTTTCTGGGAACGTCATGAAAAGTAGGAATGTACATTTTAATATATATTTTTTTTTTATATAGGTAATCTAATCTGTGAACTTCGAAATTATATATATATATATATATAAATAAATAATATTTATTTCTAGCATTGATTTAAGTAGTGATTAAAAAAGTCGTTTTACAACTAAAACTGTTAAAAATTTGTAACGAAATAAAAATATATTATAATTAGAAGAAAATTAATTGACTTATTTTCAATTTCTTGTTTAATTTATATACACACAAACACACACATATATATATATATATATATTTATATATATATATATATATTTTTATATATATATATATATATATATATATTTATATATATATATATTTATTTACATTTGAAATATTATTTTGAACTGTTATTTTCTTTTAATAATTATTTTTTTAGTTTACACTAATACTTTAGATAAAAGTGCAATTTAAATTATTTTTTATATTAAAATAAATTTTAATAGATACATAATACGGCAATTTTAAATATCAATAATATAAATAGACATCGATATTAGAAAAAACTAATATGATTTGAACACTGTCTTACAATAAAATAAAGCTAATGTTATTAACGGTTGATTACAATACTTCTAATATTCAAAAAGTTTACAAAATGCACACAAAATACAATATTGTACATTTAATTTTTTTACCTGCTCCATAATATTATACTGTACTTTAAAGGTAATACATTTTGTGATGTATTTTCGAATTTAATCTTCAATCAGTCAATATTCCCAGTTGAAAGTACAATATCTCATACTTTTAATAATTTGTCGTCAATGTACTATAAAAAAATTTTTAGTTGAATGATATTTCTCTCTTCATTTTTGTTTATTTTTTTAATTTTTGCACTTTTAGTTGAAATCATGCATTTTTTATGGCTCAAATCTATATTATGGTAATTAATCTACGATGTTTTGGATTAAAAAGAATGTAATATATATATATATATATATATATATATACTAATCAATGACGTATTGTCTGTATACATTTAGTGAAAAATAATATTAGTTTATAATATTTTTTAAGAACATATCTGTCAGATAATAATTACGAGTATGTATGAAATTTATTGTTTTCCAATCGCCACATTCTAATAAATCTATGTTCAATTTCAATTGTTTTTAATGAGAAGTTATGTCGTTTAATTAATATTAAATTTTCTGTTTAAATTATAAAAATGTTAAAAAATTTAATTATCTGTGTCATTTAACTAGAGAGACAATAGAAAAATGAATTTGTGAATTCACCACGTGACTACTTAATCACAAGAAAAGAGAGTAGTTTCTTCATTCTTTACATATAAAGTCTTTTTAGTTTAATAAATAAATAAATATATATATATATATATATATATATATATATATATATATTATGGTGCATGAATGGATGAAAATCTCTACTAACATTGTCGGATGTTTACTGTAATTCGTAGTTCTTATAATTTAATGTGTTTGCAATTAGAAATTTATAAAATCAATTCTTCTTTTAAAATTATATTTAATTTGCATCTTTATTATTTTTTTATAAGAAGAGAAAGTTGAAAATGTTAGAAAAATTAAAAGAACTAAACATTAAAATGTTGACAAGGCTTTAAAATCGTATGCATCATTCACGGTGTCATTAGAAATTAGTTTAATGTTTTTAAAATATTAACACAAGATTTCATACATTTCTTGTCATTGTTTAATCGTAAAAGTATGCCATAATTCTCTTATAATAAGTTGTATTTAGTGTTTAAAATATTACTATTATAAAAAAAATTTTCTTGACGAAAATATTAAATAATCAGTTATTTTAATCTTGAAACAGATTTGCTCAGCTTGCATTCAAAACTAGTGGAAACTAATTTAAATATTGGTTTGTAATTCTTAACTTTTGTTAAAAAACATAATCATTATATATATATATATATATATATATATATATATATATATATATATGTACATATAATATTAATTGTAATAATTTTAAATAATTATTTGTTGATTATGACAATGTTATGTAAAATTAAGTATATACCTTTATTAATTTTTTTATGGACATGATAAAAATAAATAAATGAAAGAAACTTTTTACAAAGTAATGAATTTATTTTAATTGCGTTAAAAAATGTCATTTACTAAACGTAATAGTTTCTTCGGTAGTATTTTCTTTTATTTTTTTTTTCGAATGTGTAATAATAGTTAATCATTCACATAAGTATAAATTCTTACATCTTCTACGTGAACGTTAATTATTTACCCGGCTAATTCAATAACTAAATAAGGTAAAACAATTTTCATGGATTGTATATTAGTTCGTCTGCAAATGATGGCGGTCGTTTTTGCCGTCTCTTTCTCGTCCGTTTTGTTAGGTCATTGTGAAGCCGCAACACGGCGCTCATTGTACCGATTGAAAATGGTCATCGCTTAGTCTATAAAATTGCTTCAACAGACCGAAGTTACAATTTTGTAACACGTTAGAAATCTCATTTTGCCTGTGAGCTCGCCGCTCGTATTTTATCGATACAATTATATATATTCTGCGAACGATTTAATACGTTTATAATGTCGACTTTTTCACAACGATTACTGTACTATGTTCGGTGTTAACAACATTTGATAAAATGTTTATAACTAATTTTATTGTCATTAATGTCATTTAATGAACGTTTTATTTTATTTATAAATAACTTGTTTTTATTTTCAATAAATTTCAATTTCAACATACAATTAATTTCGGCGCGTTAACAAGCGATATAAAATATAATAATAAAATTACTTAAGAATTAATTAGTCTCATCTATAAATTTATATTATTTTGAATATAAAATTAATAGTTTTCTAAATGAATGACAATCGAAATATTCTAATCATTTTATTACATATAGTTGAGTCATTTTTTATGCGGTGCGTATTTCATGCAAATTATATGAAACAGAAAGATCTCGATTTTAAAGTTCTATTAATTGTTGAAAATTCACCACATTATCCGCATTTAGAACATGCAAATATACAGGTTTCTACCCTAAAAAATATTACGTTAAGCGGACTTATCAATTTATATTGGATAAACTAGAGAATGTGGCATTAACAGTGACTGAGATTTGGGACAAATTCTATTTTAGACTGTTTAAATTATGTTGTATCTGCTGTCGCTAAAAGAAGACTATAAACTTTAAATATCTGCTAGAAAGCAGCTTGGTCTGGATGTGTTGCAAATGTGTAACCATTCAAACATTGACATCAGCTGAAATCATTACTTTAGCACATGAATTGGGGGAGAAGGTTTTGATACCTTTAACCAGAATGATATCGACGAATTGCTTGCGGATAATTCCTTAAATGACGATGATATTATTGGTATAACTTTAGATATCGTCCAAGATCCAGAAAATGATAGAGAAGTGGAAGAAAAATATATTTCCCTCACTGCAAATATAATTCGAGAAAGTCTTCAACTTTGGAATAAATTGGAAAATTATTTTCTTGTTAATGACACAAATTCTATACAAGCCTTCAAATACTGAAGAATTGTGTGTCTGCATATTGCGAACTGCATAAAATATTAGTAAAATCATAATCCTAAACTTTAATCACTGATTACATCGTCAGAGCAAAAAAAATCAACACAGAACTAAGGTGAAGTTGTGAATTTTTCTGATCAAAAATATTCAATTAATATTGATTTATTTTTGATTGCGATCATATGCATTTTGTTGACAACGCCATAATTCTCACAATGCCAATACTTAGATTTTGAAATGATTTGCATATATTTAGTTTTATTAATTATAACTTGAGAGCAAAATTAATGTAAAATATTGTTTATTTATTGAAAAAATCTTGTTTTTAATATGCATATACATACATATTTTCAATACTTTTCTATATTACAATATTTTAAAATAGACTTTGTAAAAATTATAACTTTTCAATTAATTTTCATAAATAAATTTTTAAGTGTTTTTATTTCACTGTTCTCTTTTAATTTTTAATATATATTTATGAATATATACATTTTTATCAAGAAATAAACATTGAAATGGATCTATTTTCAACATTAAATCCGATAAGATAGATTTACATGAACATAGTGTATTTAGAGACAGAGTAAATAATATTTTCTATTTTTTTTTGACAGCTTTTAAAGATTTAAACCAGGGGTTATCAAATTATGTCTCTCGGGCCAGATTCGGGCCGTGAAAGTTTTTATGTAGCTCGCGTACACATTGGATAATATATAAAACACTGATTTTTCAAAAAATAGATACAACCAAATATTTTCTCACATTTTCTGTACTGTGACTATTCGTGGAAAAAGATGTCGACAGAATTTAGTTTTTGTGTCAAACATTGACAAAATTATTTTGATACAAAATAAAATAAACAACCACTTTAATAATTTTTACAAACATGAAAAATCCTTTATTTTATTACAAAATCCCGTTGTTGATGTATGTTGAAATCACTATTTCAAAATGAAAATTTAATTAGGTTCTATTCTTTGTTGCCAGAAATATTAAGAATATATAGAATATATATAATAATAAATAGAATATATATAATATATAGAATATATATATATATATTCCAAGGAATATGATTTCCATATTCGGTAGCATGTATAGTTGTGAACAGAAATTCTCCAGAATGAAGTATATTAAATCAAAAAAACAGCACAAGATTGACAGATAACAATTTGAATGATTTTTTTAAAAATAGGTGTTTCGAACTTGATATCAAATATTGAAAAAATAATTCAAAGTTCAACAAAGCAGGCTCATTTTTCACATTAGTGTTTTTTAATACTCATGTCATTCTCGAGGTATTGATTTGATACCACCTTGATTCTCAAAATATTTTTTAAGACTGTACATGTAATTCAATTAAAATTCTTTCTTTTTTTAAGCCTATTTTCTTGCAAAACAACCTTTACTTATCCATATTTAATTATTGTTGCGTATATTTGATATATTTGCATTTTTTTATTTTCTTACAAATAAAAACTTCCATTTATTGATTTCTAAGTATGCTATGTATAATTATTAGAAAATAAAATAAATGTTCTTTTAGGTCCATCCCTCTTAGCATTTTCCATATACTTGTGACCCTCCTTTAAAACTTTAGGAACCTCTTACTTAAACGAAAGATCAGTAAGTATTAAACTTTGAAGAATGTTTAAATAAAATTTTCACTTTTGCAAATATGTTTTTTAACCGTGATTTCTTTTCATTTTACTGTATATATTAAATGTTTATAAGTGTTGATATATCAAAGAGACGCTGTAACTTAACACTAAATCAATAGCCTGTCAATTTAAATAAATAATTTCTGTTTATATAATTTATAATTTTCTTCATATTCAATGTCTTCATTTCCATAATTGTTAAATGATTTAACATTTAATAAATTCATTCATTCTCCATTTTAAATATCTACTTTGTCTCAATCATCACATTGTTCTTTTATTTAGAGGTATATTTAAAAATAATTAATAAATCATTTGAGGTATATTTAAAAATAAAACCTAACAAAATGAGAACAACCTGAAATACACAAAGATAAAATGAGAATATAGATCAAAAATTTGTTATAGATTCATACAATAATCTGGCATATCTAAAGAGAAATGAAAATAATTCAGTTTTCAATAAATTAAACAAATGTCTTTTACAATAATTGTACGTTTTTCTCTAAAACTTGTTTTACTAAATTAATAATTAATTAAACAAAATGTTTCAAAAAATTAAAGTAGAAAGATTATTTTTTTATTATTTTGACATTTTTAAAAATAGCTTTTTAAATTTCTAATAACATTTCATGGAATTAATTCTGCTCTAGAAAAAAATATATGATAGATACTAAGATACTATAAATTAGCATATATATATAAGTACAATTTATGAACAAAACTGTCTAACTTTCACCAATTCATTGCATAAACAGTAATCAAAGAACATACCAAGTAAATAAAAAGTTACGGAATTGTTATTTGCGCTAAATAAAACATCCTGTATATATAATTTTAATAGATCTCCATAAATATTTATTATAATGCCGACTAGAAATTCAAAACCAGTATTTTGAAGTCAGATCATCCGCTCCGAACTTGTCAATAAAATCCAATGAAATACGAGAATTATAGTTGAAATGTATCTAAATATTACAACAGAAAACATCACATATACACAATTTTATATACGAACACATACGTGCGGACATAAAAATAACTTTGATGTTTAGTGAATATGCAAATATACTAGTGATATCTTCGTTTCAAATTAGGACAAAACTTGTATTTACAACCGTATGCAAATTATCACCCGTGTCATTTTGTTTGTCGATTTACATAAATAAATATGACTGATATTATATTGGAAATATTCTGCGTTCTGTAAGTTTAGATTGAAATAACAGTGATAATTGTGTTTTTATGTATGTTAAATTTCTACATTTTTCTATTAATTTAAATTTATCAGTTTTTGTTCACTTTTCATTCGTTGAGTAATTTTTTTATCAATCGTATACTTGTTTTTTACCATATATTTTGTAAGTTACGGAACTAAACGTACATTTTTTTCACAAGTTTGAATACTAATCGAATTTATTGCCTGATTTAAAAATATACCTACATGCCGGTTTAGATTAGAAAATATATTATAATTAAAAGAAAATATCACTGCTGTTAAATTATAAATTTTATACAGAACCATTTTAACTTTTTTATAATCTAATTTTTAATTTTCACATTTACCATTTCCTATTCACCCTAAGACCTCAATAACCAACCAACCAACCATTTTCTATTCTTAAATTTCTTTAAAGAATAGAACATTTGTTCCATTGTTATTTTAAATTAATTTATTTTGCAATGTTTTTTATTCATTATATGTATTAGGTGTAAAAATTAATTCTGTGCCTTTAAATTGAATCAATCATAACTTTGTTTTGAAATAAAATATTTTCTCATCGTTTTAGGATTTACCCTAACGTTTAAAAACGCTATACATCTTGGTAAATTAGTTAGAGTAACCTCACAAGACAGTATTGATCATTGATGACGTCGAAGAACCAACATATTGGGTATTTTATACTTTGTCATTTGAAAAATATGCTGACAAAGAGTCGGGACTGATTTGTTCAGCTTTTGAGGAAAGTTTTGTGATGCAAAAAACGCTAAAATAGTGGTAGAGTTTGAAAATGTATTACGATTTCATCGATTCAGTGTAGCCATCTTTTTTTCATTAACGGACTCGTCTGTTACCCGAGAGATGAAGCAAAATTATACAAAAAATAGAGGATATTTCAAGGATTGAAATGTATTCCATTTTCCTTAAATATTCATTCTTTATAATAAAGGCACCGAATTAATTAGTACACCTGATATATATATATATATATATATATATATATAATATAAATGATTTTTTTTATAATAATAATAAGATTTTATTGCCTATTAGAAAAATAATCTCATATTTCGATAAAATATCTGAAAATTAAAATTTTTTTAATGAGCACAAATTCATAATGAATAATAATAAAAAACAAATAAGGAAACCAATTATTTATTAAATGAAAGTAAAATCAAAAAGTTCACTATTTTTAAAAAAATAAAGACAGATATATAAATCATCAGGTTACTATACTAAATATTAAAATTTCTAATTGTAGATTTCTTTAGGTTCTAAAGTTATAATTGCTATATAGAACACTTGGCTGGGAATTGAACTGTGGATCGTTTTGTTAAAAAAAAATGACAAACAGAAGTGTGTAGATATTTAGATTAATCTAAGGACACGTCATAAATTTCAGTCATCTATATATCTTAGTTAGGAAGATATGGGAGATTTAGACAGATAATCCTTTTTATTTGTATGGAAGATAACTTTCCACATGCATTTTTTGAATTTTGTGTGAATTAATTTCTTAAAAGCAACTATCATATTATTATAAACTCTCGATTAGAGGAAATTTTGTAGTTTATACAAAATAGTTAGTTAAATATATTTAATGGTTACTAACTACTAATAAAATGAGTCATACTTTAAACATCTGAGATCATAATAATTAACATTAATTGAGAGATTTTCATTAAAAAATTTAATTCGATCTACATGGTTAACATACTTTAATATTACTCATCAATAGACTTTTAAGTAATAAATTAATATTCTTCATTAATGCACTGCAATGAAATCCATGATAAATTTACACTGAAATAGTATAATTTTAAATTAGATAATTATTTTTATATAGGCATATTACAATTCTGAAGTTTGAAAGAAAATAATCTAACCATTAACATATTTTATTTTATTTAAAATTTTAAATATAATATTTATTAAAAATTATCTTAATATTTTTAAAACAATTTTTTTATACTATACACAAATAAGTTTAAAACTAGTATAAACTTTATATAAGTAATATTGTTTTATTTTTATTTTTTATTATTAAAATTAATTAATATACAGTGCATAACAATTAATGTTATGCAAAATAATGTATAAGACAAACGTAAATAAATGAAAAATAAAAAAATAATATTTAAATTACTGTATTAACATATGAACAGAAAAATGTTTTGCACTTAAATATTATGAATATAAGAAGTAGTATTGTTTTGTATGACATGTAAATATTCATTTACAAATATCCGATTTCTTACAGTGTTTATTTTATATATAAACACTTTTTTGTACAGAAAATAGATGAGAGTTTATCCAAGTTATTTATAAAATACAATATTTTTATTTTTTTCATAAATGAGTTTTCATTTCAAACAACATAAACTTTTATTATCTATTTGTCAAATATTTGATTTCTTCTTTTTTGATATGTTAATAACGTGACAATTCCATAATTATTAGAATATGGGTATAGAAAACTATTTATTGAACTTACACTCTAAAGTAATGGTGGTATTGTCATATAACTGAGAATTAAAGCATAAAAATAAACAATAATCAGCATACAGACTTTGATAGATTTATTGCAGTGTTCTGAGTGTTTATTTGTAAACTTGAACCACATATTAAATTATTATTTGAATTTTCAATAATTTATGAATTATAAATCGATTCTGAAGATAACTATCTGTCTCTCTCTCTCTCTCTCTATATATATAATTAACATCTGTCAATCCACTGCTGGATAAAAGCCTCTTCCATGATTTTCCATTTTGTACGATTAAATGCAGCTCTTTACTGATTTCGAATAAAAATTTTAATTTTCTTATTCCATCTTTTTATTGGTCTCTTCCTTGATTTTTTAATATTCCTTAGTTCCCAGTTAATAATTTCTGTTGTACATCAGTTATCTTCTATTCTTGCATCATGTGCCGCCCATCCCCATTTTAGAATCTTTACTCTTTTTATTACATCTTTGTCTCCTGTTTTTTTTTGTTATCCATTCTATTATTTTCCTATCTCTTCTTGTTATTCCTGGTATACATCTTTCCATACTTCTCTGAGTTGTTTGGAATCTTTGAATGGTTTTGGAATTAAGCACCCATGTTTCACTGCCTTAGGTAAGGAATGGTAGTATAGATTGATCAAATACTTTTTTCTTCAAACAGACTGGCATTGTTGATTTAAAAATCGAGGCATTACGTCCAATGCGCTCCATCTCATTTTTATTCTCCTTTTTACTTCTTCAATGAATGATTCATCTTTTTTGGTAAGCTGGGCTAGATAGACATAATTCGTATATATATATATATATATATATATATATATATATATATATATATATAGTAATTAAATAGTTTCTACAAGTACAAAAATGTCAACTTATAACAGCAAGATTTCAGTAATTATTTTTCTATTGAATAATTGTTTATAAATTTTTTACAAAAACAACCAATATCTATTTTTTCATTTTAAATATACTAATTTATTGGCATTTACTTTGAATACAAACATTTATTACAATAGGAAATATATTTCAACTGTTAAATATGAAACATCTGATATAATAATAATTGCATAACAAATTTCACTAAAGATTAAAATAGTGATAAAATCATGTCCATCCTACATGTATTTTATAAAACTCAAGCTATAAAACGATGAAATGCATTCTGTTGCAAGTATTGAAAGAATTTCAAATCAATATAGAGTTTTATTCGATCTATATATTTCTTTCAAGTGTCATGTGTTTATAGTTTTTTTTTTAATGTCTAATTTTTGTTCTGTTCCAGTGGCGTTACTCTTAATATTTTTCGTTTATATTTATAACTTACAATTCGTTTCATCAATAGTTATGCTAAATTTGAACTTGAGATTTAAATTAAATTTTGATTAAATAATGAGCAATGTAATTGAAATTTATATGCTAAAGACTATTTAAGCATTTTTAATTGATTTAAGCAATTTAAGGTATTTTTTAAAAAAATACTATTTAGGAAAAATATTTAGTTTCTAGAACTTAATATTTTTTCTATTTTTTTTATGAATATCCTATTATTTCAAAATTATTTATTATATATATATATATTATGTTCTTATGAATATTCTTTCCTATATCATAGAAATATTCATCTAAATGAATATTCATAAGAAAATAGGAAAATGTATAAACAATTTTATTTAAATATCTCTTGATAGTTACTTTAAAATGAAAATTATTTAGCTATTTATATATTGACAAATATCAGAATACATCATTTACATAATAAATATTAAGTTATTTAAATTTTAGTCTAGGATAATTTTTTTTAGAAATTGTATTATAAGAAATTTAGTCCATTGTATTAGGTCGGTAGAAAAATAATTGCTGTTTATGACCCCCATATAGATTTTACTCTTTTTTGATTTTCCTAGCTGTATTTAATGATCTAAAACTATTGGATAACAAACTCCTAACTTTTGTAGAAGCTATTAAGACTAGAATTCAGAACATAAAAACCTTAATTATTTTCCTATTAATCTAATATAAGAAATAAAAAATGTATTACTGCCATTTAAATAAAAAAATGAATTCCTCGAATGCGATTTTTACTATTACCTTACTACTGGTTACAATGAGCAGTTCAGATACTTAAAAAAGCGATAGTCAGTTAATAGATACTCCAGTAAATATTGTATCTCAACTGAGATACAATAATGAGTAAGAGGTTATACTCCAATCGATGATTTTTGAAGTGTCGTTTGTTACATATTGTACAGAGTATTGTCATAGTTTTACGACGTCATGTTATAAAATTGATGTGGACTGATATTTGTATAATTTTTCAAGCGTTTGTTGAAGATCTGCATAATATGTTCCCACATTTACTTTCTTCAGGTTTTAAGAAAGAGTAATAAATAACACCAAGTTCATACCATCAGAGTTTTCTAATAATGTTCTTCAAGTGAAGGTGTAACTGTCTTATTTAATTGTTTCAATGAAGTCAAATCATCAAGTAGATTCAATAATTATCATACTTTATTCATTTTTCATGACAAGTTATAAACCTATGCAAACAAGAATCCCTTTATTTCTTATGAAGACTAAAGAACACTTCCAATTGACGTGCTATACGTATGTTCGTTAAATCACGAGGAATTTGATTATTCAGTTTATTTTCAATGAATCCCAAGCACAAAGAAATGTTTATAATGCATGCTTAGTTTTTCTACCATCTATTGTGCAGTTTAGAATATGTCGGATTCAATTTATTTAATCAGTTGTTGCCTATGGAATATATGATCACTTGGAATTTATCTTCTAGTGATGATTTTTATGAATGTTTTTCAACTGACCTTGTATTATCCACCCACTAATTCTATCTTATTTAAATGCTATATTAATACGACCTACTTCAAAATAAATATGTTGACTAAATGATAAGTGCTTCATATGAAGTAGCTTTTTTCTTTAATTCCGCATATGACGAGTTATATTTGCAAATACTTTTAGTTCATAACAACGTAGACAATATAAAGATGCTGTAAAATCTGGTATTTTTTGCGCAACAATATAATAGATTTTAATTTTCAATTATCTTCTTTCCCCATTAATTTTTTTTGAAAAATATATTTTTTCTTCGTATATATATATATATATATATATAGTCAGATTACCAACAAAGATGAGTCATTAATTGAAGAAGTAAACAGGAGATTAAAAATGGGATGGAGCTTATGTGAACGAAACGCCTCAACAATCCCACTCTGTTGGAAAAAAAGTTGTTGATAAATGTATACTACCAGTCCTTACCTACGGCAGCGAAACATGGGTGCTTAATGCCAAATTAATTCAAAGACTTCAAACAATATAGAGAAGTATGGAAAGATGCATGCTGGGAATGACAAGAAGAAAATAATAGAATGGATACGAAAACAGACAGGAATTACAGAGGTAATAAGAAAAGTAAAAAGTCTGAAATGGAAATCGGTAGAGCATGTTGCAAGAAGAGAAGACATTCGATGGACAGCAGAAATTATTAACTGGGAACCAAGGAATATACAAAGAACAAGAGAGAAACAAATGAACAGGTGGGATAAGGAAATTAATTTTTTTATTGGAAATCAGTAGAAAAAAAGAGGCATTTAATCGTACAAAATGGAAAATCATTGAAGAGGCTTTTATCCAGCAGTGGATTGACAGAGGCTGGTGTTTCTTAATAAATATATATATACACACACACACACACAACCTATTTTATTACAAAAAGTAATAAAATTATATTTGTCTTTATAATGATATTTTTTTTAAATGTTTAATCATTCATAACAAATTAATATTAAATATTTATTTGACCTGTAATTTTATTTGGGTGAATAAAATATATTTCTCTATCCATTTATATATATATATATATATATATATATATAATTACATTTAAATTAAGAATCCTAGGAATTAATAAAACTGGATAGACGTTACGTAAAAAAGTGATTCAGTTAATATAAATGTTTTTTTTTTATCTGGATATATTTAAATGCGTTAAAAATTTAGAATTATTTATTTTATTCAATTTCATCACAAAATCGTTTCATTTTTATCTCGTTCGATAAAAAGAAAATTACAAATTCCGCCACTGTCCATATTCTAGTATTTTACAGATAAAAAGTTAATTGATATTGAGTGTGCAAAATGCTAATTTACTTTAATGTTCGAAATAAATTTATTATGAAGTTGACACCGAGTGAACAAGAACATTATAAAGCTATCAAATTGTAGTTAGAATCGTCTGTTTTACGATACACACAGGTGAAATGGAAATATAGTAATATACAGTCAGAACTTTATTGGTATTTCAGATAAGTAGAACGTGTGACAGAATTCTATACTAACGCGATGTAATTAAATGTGTGTGTATTATATGTGTTTTTTTCTTTATTTCATATTATCGAGTAACGAATACCCGCAGAAATATATTTACCGGTTAAACATGAAACACGTGTGTCGATAAAAATAGATTTAATATGCGTCACAACACTAATTCTTGTATTCGTTTTATTTATGGAAGAAGATTTTCTGTACTTTGTATAAATTTGTTTCATTTTGTATTAATGAAACTTACTTCAAAACTGCCGAGAAATAAATGAGTACGTTGATTTTCACCATTGAAACGCTTCAAAGAATACTAAATTCTTATATTTGATGCATGAAATTTATCTGAGATTAAATTTTTTAAGACACAAATTTATTTATAAACATTTTTGAAAAGTATCATCATTTTTTACTTTAAAAGCATTCTCATTGTCGGGATGTTACATCTTTAATTTTTTTTCTAGTTATTATTTTATATCAAATAGGATACTTTTATTTTTTTAAATCTGAAAAAAGATTAAATTAGACACTTCCAATCGTTATATCTTAAAATATTTTTATTATTTTTGATTTTATATATTTATTACTAATATCTATGGTGGCAAATTTAGAATATATATATATATATATATATATATATATATATATATATATATATATGAATAATACAAGAATTTTTCTATATACAGATAATTTTTAGATATAACTAAATT
>CM068315.1:46294161-46299161 GCA_034766995.1 Acanthacorydalis orientalis | reverse complement strand
TGTATATATATATATATATATAGAAATTAATATATATATATATATATATATATATATTATTAATGTGGGTTTCTGTGGTTATCTGCAAAATATCCTTAATTGAAATGTTAATTATATTGATATAATGATTTAAATATTTACAAAAAATTATTTCTTAAAACCAGATTTGACTTAGTTTGAAGTTTATTAAATATTCCAGTTAAAAAAATGTTCATAAATACTAAGTTTTCCATCAAATAAGTTTTTAATAATTAATGGTTATTAAAAATAAAATGTGGAATAAAAATATTAAAATTATTCTTTTTAATAGAAATGAAAAAAATGGTATTATAATAACATTTAGTAATTATTTATATTCTTTTTTATATATTTCTTTCTGAATGATGGTATAAATTATTTACAAAAGGAATAAAATCGAAAATATTTTAACAAATTATATTACTTTTTTATATCCACTTCATAAGTTCGTTATACCAAGAATTTATATGAAATAAATTATTTTGCTTTGATTCTATTTTCGAATTTAATCGTTTCGTTTTTACCTAGTTTAATTATCAGACTCCTATCAAGAAAGGGAAAATTTTATTTGTATTATTCATGTTTTATATATATATATGTACATATATTTATATATATATACATATATATATATATATATATATATGTATTGTACATATGTGTACTATATTAAATACAATATTAATGGTAATTTATTGTGACAACAAATTTAGCATAATATATTTCGTCTATTAATTATTTTAATGTTCATTTTAAAGTTGAAGTCTTGTATTTAATTCCACATGTAACGTCACATTATAAATCGTGAAAGTTTATATACCATTTTTTTGTGATTAGTGGTAGCGTACAAGTAATTGGTGAATAAAATATTTTTTCCTTAGATATTGTAATAATTGCTATTCACCGCACCACACACAGAGAGAAATTTTCTGAATTGGCTACTAGAGGAATTGATTGACATAAAAATTGAGTCGAGGTCGCAAGATGGCCATAAATACCATATTATCCATTTACACGCATCTGCAGTCTTAAATTCTTGCACGCCCACATGAACGATTACATTTATGGTCGAATAGCATCAATGGACTTAGAACTACAATAAATGTAAGTTCAAAAAAGGAGTACGGATACTAATAGACTTATGTGCGATATATACACATTAGATATATATATATATACACATGTGTGTGTCTGTATGTATCGTGGTGCCTATTTAAAAATGAGTATGTGAAATATTATTTTGATGACATTCATTCTGAGATGATTTAATGTATTATCTTTCAAAATGTTTAATTTTAAATAAATGTTTTAATTTCAATAAAATATAGTAATTGTAGATTTTTGACAGCCAATTCTAAATCTTCAATTTATAATCTGAAAAGGGGTTAAGTTCAAAAAATTTAAAACTGAAATCTGTGTTATTTCAAATTAATGCATTTGATACTTTAATGTATTTTTTATAAATATATTTTTACAAAATATATTTTATTAAGAAAACGATGATTTATTTCCCAAAAATCAAATAAAATATTATTTCTAAAATTGGAAAATTTAAAAATATATTTACGATTTAAAATAACAATTGTTTCACGTTTAAAGATAAAAGTGTACACTTTTCTTATATATCCAAACGTGGATTACAAAGCCAGAACATTTTTTACTCAAAAGTGTTATTCATTATATAGAAAGATCAATCACAGTAATATTTGAAATTTAATCAAATAAGTATTTTTTTGTAGTTACTATATTGTTGTTGGATTGTAAATAAATGTATCTAACATGTATATTTTGTTAATCGTATTCATATAAATGACTATATTTATTTTATACATACACATATATATATATATATATATATATATATATATATATATATATATATATATATATAAAAGTTAACATATCTTTAAATTCAAATTATAATTAATGAAAGATAGATAAAAAATCAACTAAGGTTAAATAAAATTATTGGTCGATATTTATTTACCATCTGATTATTAATATATTAACCTTAATTTCATCAGTGAAATATGAGTAACGAAATCGGCACAGAGATCAACGTACTTGTAGAAAACAGCGAGCTATTTACAAAAATCAAATGGGTATATAATACTCGTGCCATACTAATAACTAATAAAATAAACTTATCAGTAATCTATTAAGTGAAGAAATACAAAAACTTAAATTAATTTTTTTAAGCAATACTTTGCGGATGTTCATTCAAATACTATGAGACATGATCGTTTCGGTTTCTCTCGATCCGTCTGTTATATTCTCGAGATATTATTCAATGTCTATATCTGCATTAAAACACGTGAATATATATATATATATATATATATATATATATATATATATACATTTATATAACAATATGTCTATATTATTAATTAAATATTTATGTTTTTGCAAAATAAATGCATTATATTTTTAAAAAAATATTTTTCCCTATTTACCAGTTGTAGAAAAAGCAAGCAAACTGAAAAACTATTTTATAAGAAATTTAAAATTATGTTTTATTACTTTCAGACAATGCTTGATATAATAATAATATTGTATCTTCTTAATATAATTATAATTCAAATTAAAAACACTGATAGCTATTTTTTTCCTGAAAATGATATTGCAATCAAAATTTAAGTAATAATCAAAATAGTTAATCAACAATTATTAATTGTTTTGTTGCCAACAATTTTTAGTATAATTTAGGAGAAGCAAATATTTTTTTCTGAAAGTTAGGTTTTATTTCGATAAATTTTATAGTTTAATCTGGTGAAACTTCGTATTAAATGACAAAGATGTTAATTTATAATTTAAGAAGTATTTATTTGAAATTAAATTTTTTTAGGACTTCTTATTTACTTATTATATGTTATAATTTTTTAAATTAATTCTAAATATGTATAGTTATTCAGATAAAGACAGAAAGTATTTTACAGTCATTTAAAATAAAAAATGTAAACCAAAAATTAAAAAGTTTTTACTTAGCTTTAGCTTATGTTAAGATATTTAGGATTTATGGGCTCATCTACTACTAAGATCACTACTAAAATAAGATAAGGATTTTATAATAGTATAATACGTTAAACTGTGTAAATAAAGTATTTCATTGACTTTTTTCTTTTAAAAACATAAAAAATTATAAAGTAGATATCAGAATAATAATTTTGAAAATAAAATCATATGAAGTTATAAAGCGAAAATATACAGAAAAAATCTGAACAAAAATATTTTATAAATGTTTTATTTTATAAATTTTCTAAAGTTTTAACATATTATAAAGTGAAATATTAATTTTGTTTTGTAAATGTAATTTATTTATGATTTTTTATAAAAAAAACATGATACTCAAAACAAAATTTAAGTTTTATAATCAAATTATAAATAATTTTAAGAGTTTAAATTAAAAAAAAAAACATATTTATTGAAGCATAATATTTAAAAAACAGATTCTAGAAATATGTTTGTTAAAATAGTTTGAGATTAAAATTATTCCTAAACTGATTTATGATTCATAAATTCAAATATTATTATTTCTATTCTTCCTATTTATTATATTCTGTTTTATTCTATTATTTGTTTTATATCACAGATAACAAGACTAAAACTTATACTTTATTAAATAAAAAAAAACATATATCTTAATATATTCTGTCAATTTTACAGTATTATTAAATAACAAATTAGAATAAAGTGTATTTAACAAAATAATTATAAAATTTGATGTAAAATTGATCTCATATGCTAAGAAAATTTTAAAAATTACACTTGCAATTAAAAAACCTATCATACTCTTACAATTCCGCAGAGAAAGTTAAATAGAGACATTAAAGACGTTATTTTGTAGATAAAATTTGTGAAATATGATACTAACAATCTGTGACTATTATAATAGAATATATATTTGTTTTAAAATAATATAAGAAGTGCGAATATAAACTACGAATTAATTGAATGATATCTTTATTTTCTTCGCTAATTTGATTATAAAATAATTTATGTCCGTATAAACTTCTGTATATAAATATTTTGTTTTTGTTTTTCAATACTAGATTCCAAATTTAATATTCATTGGAGATATTTTAATAGCAAATTAAAATTAACGCGGTTTTATATTTCTTTTTGTAATATTAATTATGCAGTTTGACATATATTGGAGAAAAGAAATTTGAGATTGAACACAATATCTAGTATACATAAATACACACACACACAGCATAGACATATATATATATATATATATATATATATATATATATATTACTCAAAAGTTGTATATATTTAAATAAAATATATCAAAGTTTTTATAATTTTATTAGATATCATGGAATTGAAGAAAATTTTTAGTCTTGAATATAAATATATTTTCACTCATTATATTTAAACTTTGTTTATTGTGATTATTATGTCAGTTTATTATATAATTTGAAAAAATCTTTTTGTAAATTTATAAATAATATCTTATCAGTTTTAATTGTATTTAATCACAAGAAATTAAACAATGTAGAAATAAACAAATTAAAAAGAATATTCTATATGTTTCACTGTAGTGTACATTGTCTCACTTGTGTGTTTAAATCATTATAAAATAAAATCTATATAATATAATATAATTGTCGTATTCCAACATCAAATAACAATTATAATTTCGTCAATCAGAAGTTATCGATTTGAGCAAATATGTATTTTTTGTATATACGCACGGATATATATATATATAACTCATCTAAAGCCAAAATGTGTAATCAAAAAATTCGTTTTATTTAACACCGTATTTGTTACACAAACTCGATTTTTCCTTGTAATTAATAGACTGATAATCATTCTTTAATATTAGATATCAATATACAATAAATTTTACTATTTAAAATAATGAAATTTTTTTATATATTATAATAATGAATAAATAGAAATCTTGACACTTTAAAAAGTTTATTGGAAAAAATTTAAAAATTAATAATATTTTTCTATTGTAATTTGTC
>CM068315.1:46231661-46289161 GCA_034766995.1 Acanthacorydalis orientalis | reverse complement strand
AATGAGCATTAAATCGATACGAACGTTTAGTATATTGAACCTTAAGGCCCATGTCGCGTCATTAAAATCTTTCACTGAACATAAATTCTTAAAATACCATAAAATTTAAGCGAGACATGTAATATTTATCAATCAGATCTAATATTGACCTTTAAATAGCAATAACCATGGCATAAAATTCACATTCGAATTCCTATGTCATCTTCTTAACATCAAATATACAAAAAAATGTTTTAACACTATATCCATTGTAACATTTTTCACACAAAATCTTACACAAAAAAATTAAGTTCACGCGTTCATCTGACATGCCAAAGCATTGTGTAAACTTAGATATCCCGCCAAGAAACCATGTTAGCTTATTAGGCAGTGATAGCAAGTCACTATTGAATCTCTGTATACGTACTTTTATTGATGGTTTGTCATTGTTATAATTGAATCTCGAATAGAGATACTATATATAGATACATTATTCATTGAACAAGACTATTGACAATGTAATATTTTTTTTCAAAATAACATTTATGTATTTTTCGTCTATTGTTGATTGTTGATACACTTTTCTTGACATGACTCAACATGAAAGTAGAAAAATAGTTTAAAAAAGTAATAATATTTATTTAGAACAAATCAATTTAATTCAAAATAACATCATTATTATGAAACACATCAGTAATGGAACATCATATTTACATTCATATTATTAAAAAAAAGTAACAAATGCGTTCAAAACTTACTTTACATAAAATATTTTAAAAAAGGAAGACCAGAAAAATCCACAAATTAATTTTAATATTTTTTTAATTAAAAAAGTATTCAATTTAAAAGTTAAGTTATTTATAACACTATCATTCACATATATTATTTTTAAGAAATTTCTGAAGCAAATCTATTATTTCAGTAATGTCATTCTCACCTCATTTCCAGAGTTTCTGTGATATATTTCATTAAGTGCAATTATGAATTCATATATTTTATTTTCTATGTATTTATGACATCTGTTCATTTTATATCAGTTAATTTTAGTCTTTTTGGTATGTTTATAATGGGATAAATTAGTATTTATACGTTCAGGATAATTGAGCATATTGTATGTTGTATACTTTGCATCTATATATTCACTATTATATATATATATTATATATATATATATTATATTATATTTTATATATTATACAGTTATATAAAATATATGTATAATACAAACAATTCGTTGAAGCCTACAAGCAAATTCACGCAAATGGCAAGTTTATAAAAGAGAAAGATATTATATATATATATATATATATATATATATATATATATATATATATATGTAAATACTATTTAATTTTAATACAATAAATGTATATTTTTCATTGGAAAAATATATTCATTATTTATAAATTAGTGTATATTCCAAATAATTCCTTGTGTAAAATTATATAATGTATATTTATATCTAAGTCTTATATATATATATATATTCTTTAAATACAAATATATGCTTTGATTTTCAGTCGTTTTGAATGCATTTATAAATTTTTTCAGTCATTTCTCACTTGTAGTTTAAAACTTATTATTAGTACTATAGCTAAGCTTTTGTTAGAATGAAAATTTCTTAATATTCATATTGCATATGGTCTAAAATAATAATAATAAAAAACACTTTTGTGAAATAGTACATCAAACATACTAGTATAACCATAAATACAAGTTTGTGATTCGTTTTTCAATCGATATCTGCCATTGAAATCGATACCTAATGAATTGATCCATTCATGACATGCAACGAGCTTAAACAACCGAGCAATTTCTTTTCGTGTAACGCTGAATCACTTCACCCTGCAATTGGGATAACGTCAGACAAAACGATTTCTATACTATTCATCATTATGCAAAGTTCAACACAATGTAAACCACTGTCTTTTATAAATATGAAGCATTTATGTACACGTGTAAACAATCTGAAAACATCTTTTACGTTAAATAAACGCTCTTAGATTTTTTTAATATTAAAACTATTCATAGTTGTATAATATGTAATCATTTTCCGAATAGAATATAATTGCGTGATTGACATTTATTAATTTATCGGCTATGTGAAACCGGACACTTCAAATAAAATAATAATGTTTGAAGTCGATAATTAAAAATAGATAAATTATAATTGTTAAAGAGAATATTCTTTTCTAAATGAGTGTAAATGTATATAATTATCTGTTTTTAAATGAGATAAAAGAAACAAAAAATCATTTGTAAAAAAGTAACCATAAAAAATGTCAAGTTTACAGAATGGAATTTACTTAATATTATGCGAGTTATTAATGATTACAGAGACTTTCTTTGATATATATGCGGATAGTTAGGTTATTTATTAGAAAGTCCTCGCTAGCAACAAAATTTGGTAAATAAATTAAATGTCATGAACCTTATTTATAAATATCAACTACTGTATACAAATACTATATTAAATAATATTAGTTTTAATTAAAATTGATATATTGCTTCTGCTGTTTTCTAAAAATGTTATGAAAATTATATATAAATAAATTAAATTTGTAGCTAGAAGTTTATACATTAGTTTCATACGAATTCAATTTAATTTTTAATTAATTTATTGTCCTACAAAATCTGGATAGATATTACTTTTTTACTTACTACTTACATCTACAATTCGAAATTGAATTTATTGAAAGAAATTTTATACATACTTGTAATATAACACTTAATTATGTGTTTATTTCTAATTATTTTAATAGTTTTAGTACTGGCAGACATAAAAATAATTAAATTTATACAATTTGTCAAAATTAGTTAAAATACAAACTTTATATAATTAAGAAAAAATTAACACAAGTAAATAAATATGATTTGTAGATAATATTGTGATTCAATATTATAAAAGTTCGAATCATAACAGCTTGAATTTCTAATATTTATTCCAAATAATATTGTAACGAATAAGTAAAATTAATTACTAATATAATAGAATAATTCAGAAATATATTCATTTGCACCATTGTCATTAAAAAAATATTTTATCAAGCAGGTACAATCATGACATAAACCTTCGAAAGTTGAATTAGATTTTTTTATTATAAAAAAGGCCCATCAATCGTTAGTGATTAGCAGCTTAATACAATATTGAAGGATTGATAATTGATATAACATTAATTCTCTATCTGATTGATTATATTTGTAATTCGAAGGTTATTTTTGTAATCAACTGATTATTTCCTGGTTGTTGTTGAGAGCTAGGTCGGATCGAATATAACCTAGAATTATTAACATTCGTTAGTATATTTTTTGCTTTCTATTATTTCGATATTTATTTTTATTGTCATATATAAATTTTTATCTTCCTGTTTTTTTGTCAAATAACTTCGAGAACTTTGAAATATTTAATGTTTTATTTTGTTTAAACGATTTACTCAGTTATTATTTATTATGACGTGAATGAAGATCAACTTCATTTTTTAATATATTAGGTTAGTAGAAAAATAATTGTGGTTTATGTCATTCATATTCATATACGTTTTCTAATTTAATTGGTTTTAAGTGGTCCAGAAATGTTAGATGACTAACTTCTAACTTTTGTGAAAGTTCCCGAATTTTTGCGTAGATATGATTCAAATAATGCTTTTAATTAGTTGTTATGAACTGAAGAAGGACGCACGCGACTTACTAGAACTTCAAGGCTTTCATTCCCAGTACGAAATTTTCGGAACCATCATTGCACTGTACGTTTCTTAACAGTACCCAAACCAAAAACATCATTTAATTTACAAGCAGTTTATGCTGCTTTACCAGCCGTTTTGAACTCATATAAAAATGCTCTTATTTGCTTTTTTCCCATATTTAATTCAATAGCCTAATTTAAAGCAAAAATTAGTAATAAAATCACAGTCGATTTTACGAAAGACAGACCGAAAAATGTGCTTTAAAATGATATTAATATGAGCACAATGAAATGTTACTTTCATTGAAAAAAAATAAGTTTGGAACTCAAACAAAAGCCGCAATTATTTTCCTACTAACCTAATAATTATTATAAATGAAAATCACTATTTTTTATTATTTTTTTGAACTCAAACCAATGGGAAATATATAGTGCTCAATAAATGAGTGATTAAGAAAAATAAGTAAAAAATAGAAAAAATAATTAGGAAGAATAATTGTGGAAAAGTAAGAATTTATTTTTGAAAATCTGACTTTTATTTACTTCACATTTTATTATTTGCGTTCGAGTTCAAGAAAACAAAATTATCTAATATAGTTTGATCCACATAGTTAAATTTTCTCTTAAAATAAGTTAAAGTTTAACAGGAGTTTTCTAATAAATAACTAGGAGGCTCTTTCCCCTCGTCGCTACATTCGCTGACCTCAAGAGACTCGGACTCCGCTTGGTTCACTTGTATCGCCTATATTACCTCAATATCGTAATATATATATATATATATATATATATATATATATATATATATATATGTATGTATGTATGTATATACATATGTATATATATATATATATGTATATATATATATATATATATATATATATATATATATATATATATATATATGTATGTATGTATGTATATACATATGTATATATATATATATATGTATATATGTTAGTACATCTATATAATCATTACCACAGTTATATTGCGACGTGTTGTTTTATAAAGTCTTATATTTAATTGTAGTTGTTATTATGTTCTGGGCTCAGTTTTGAAAATTTTCGGTCGTACTCTTAACAAAAAAAAAAAAACAAAAATACGACATATAAACACAAAAAGGCATTACGGACAAAATCGATTCAACTCCTAGTGGAAGCCTCGAACACAAACATGCACATAACAATAGATGTACATCACTCTTATAAAATATGTATAAAAAAGCTCATCAATAAAATAGTTATTCTATTCGTAGTTGTTATGATACTCATATCATAATGTTTAGTGTAATTTCGGATGTCATCATTAATAATAATTTAATATAAAATTTCTACTCGTTTTCCTTCAATTTTTTTATAATATTTTGTCCATTTTTTGAAATTTTACGGTACATATATATATATATATATATATATATATATATAGAGAGAGAGAGAGAGAGACAGAGAGAGACAGAGAGTATAAGATGGAGTATAAAGATTAGTTATGTCCTATATTTTTTTATTTTTAATTCAATTTCATACTCAAGTATTAAATATTGAAGTAACATTACTATGATCGTAATTAACTAAACTCATAATTAAAAATAATATTTAAAAATAGTAAAAGTATTATGAAAAGTTATGACATTGACTATAAGTTATGACTTTTATAGTCAAATTAAGTGTATTTATAACGAATATTATCCAACCAAAAATATATATATATATATATATATATATTTTTATATATATATATATATAAATATGTTTATATGTGTATATATATATATATATATATATATATATATATATATATATATATATATATATACATATGTGTGTATGTATACATATATATATACATACATATATATATATACATATATATATATATATATATATATATATATATATATATATATATATATATATGTATATATATATATGTATATGTATATAAAATAGAACAACTTTTATAGAATGCAGGTTATTCCACTTAGGAATATTGTTTTCATTAAAAAATGAACGATCGCTTTCACAATACATGTTTTGAAGATTCTAAAAAAATATTTGAAGCCAATAAAACTTGTTCACAATTGTCTTATAATTAGTTAAAAAATTGTATAATGAAACTATCAACGATCATAAAAATATTACAAAAAAATATCCGAAAAATTTTAACGAGCATATAAAACATATGGCACTAAATAATAAATATCTTCTACAACGGTTGTACTTTTTTATTGGACAGACTCGGTAATAATTAATTTAATAATAAAATCCAGTATTTCAAACGCATGTTACCGTGAATCCGGGGCGCATCAATATGAATGTTTAGGATCTCACTGAAACAACACGAACACTTTATGTATCCTTCTTTAATGTCGTACGTATTTCAACGCTTCAGAATAAAATTAAATATAATAGCTAATTATCTATGGAAAACGTTATTTTAATATATCGTAAAGTTTTATATCCTTTTTGTCGTTAATTTAACATTTGATATATCAGTTTCAATTATGGATTAGGTGAACTAATAAAATATAAATAGGTTTCACCAATTTAAGTAAGCAGTAGTTAGCACATATAAAATTTAACATGACAAAGAATAGTTTTATTTTAGTTTAATGAGCAGTATTATATTTAGAGTGATTTATTTATTTATTATACTGAATCAGTTGTGCTAGATCAATACATTCATATATATATATATATATATATATATATATATATATATATATATATATATATATATTAATTAAAATAAACGCCACAATTCTTTCATCTCATACGTGTTATGATAAAAAATCCCAATTTAATTAATTCATTTTTTTATTTGCACATTTTATTATTCCAATTATTTATTAACTAGTAATATATTCTCTAATTGATAATATAAAACAAAAGGCCAATTATAATTCTATTGTTTTATTGCTGTTAATCGTTGTTACATTTATTATAATTAATACAAACGTTTCCAGAGCCTAGTTAATAACTTTTGGGTTTTAAAATGTTTTAATAAAAGTTTAAAAAGTCAACATATTTGCTACTGCTATTTAAATAGATGGTTTACGGTTTACTGCACCACGTGCTAATGTAAATCTAACAAATGGCCACATCCGGCCTGCAGGCTAAATTTTGTTTATCACTGGGTTATGTAATTGTTTTATAGGTGTTCGTATAAACAATGACAACAAAAAAAAACAATATTTTCGATTAATAACAAAAAATCATTTAAAATAAACAAAAAATGATAAATATCACATAATTTATTTATTATTGGTCTGCAGTTCAAATTAACGATATTAATTTCATTACATAAACAGAATGAAATGTATAGAAACTTCTAACGATAAAATCCACGTAGTTATATGTGTATTTAAAATAAAATTAATAAATAAATAGTATTACAAAACTAGAAGATACATTAATATTTATGAAACTCGATGACGAAATTAAATATACTGGCTTGAAAATAAATATCATCTTGTATTGAAATCGTGTATTTTATCTTCTTAATTAGATGCTTATTGTTCTTATGTTATAAAAATGCATATCATCTTTATTTAATTTATTTAAATCAATTTCTTAGAATAACATTTCTTTATAGTTAAGAAATTATGAACATAAATATTTGATTTACTCTACGCAGTTTTCATCAGTAGTCATTTTATTACTTAAATTTAATTTTACTTTACTATAAGTATTGTAAGAGCAACTACTGGAAGCACGTAGTTTTATTAATTATTTAAATATATTTTTAGATACTTTCTTTTCAAAATCATAAAATCAATAAATTCTTTGCGGTTCGAATGCTCGGATAATTTCATTATATTAGTCGCTATATCTATTTATTAAATATAAAATTTCTGCCACAGTGAGACCGAGATTTATTTGTTGTATTATTTTCATTTAATATCAGTAATAAATTTTAAGATTAATTATAAATTCTTCTTCTTCGATGGCACTACAACCCAAATCTAACCTTGACCTCCTTAATTTTTTGCCTCCAGACATCTTTCTCCCTGGCTGTTCTTCTCCACTTCTTTACTCCTAAGAGTTCTACTGCATCCTTTTCTATATTGTCAGTTCATCTAAGCATTGGTTTGCTCACAGGTCTTCTCGTGCCTAGTTGTCCATCCAAGGCCTTTTTTGTTACTGTTGAGTCTGGCATCCGCTTATTGTGACCTGACAATCGTAGGCGCAGTATTTTTATAAAGATGAATAGTTTTGGTTCCTTGTAGACTTTATATAATTCGAAGTTGTAGCTTTTCTCTATATACCTCCATCGTTTACTGGCCGAAATATCCTTCTCAGAATTCTTGTTTCGACGGTGTTCAACATTTCTATGGTTTCAGATGACATGATCTACGCTTCACTTCCATAAGATATGACAATATGGATGAGGGTTTTATACAATCGAATTTTGGTCTTTACATATTTTTCGATTTCATTATAGACAAGGGTGTGAAATATGTTCTATTTGCAGTTACTATTCGTTTTCGAACTTCTTGAGATTCCTTATTTTCACTGATGATGTTTGAGCTGAGGTATATTAATTATATATAATATCACGTTATTGTAATGATCTTCGTAACTAAATAATAAAATATCAATATTTTCTTAACACGTTCAAAAATTGTGATTGTAGCAGACAAACTTAACTTGAATCTAATATGCGCTTTTCAACTGCCAGTTGTTCGTTATTTCACTCAAATCGTTATAACAACCGCATTATGATAAAGATTCAAAGTTTCATCTCTGATATTTATTATTATTATTTTATTACTTTACTAATCTTTGCTGAATTTCTCCGTAAAGCTATAAAATAATATTTAAAAACTTTTTACTAAATTTTTTTCAATAATAAAGATTTAATATTTTAGTAGACATTAGATTGTTAATATATTAGGTTGGTAGAAAAATAATTACGGTTTATAACCTTCAAATTCATATACATTTTACATCCTAGTTATTTTAAGTGGTTCAGAACGCCTGATGATTAATCTTTACTTTTGTGCAAGATCTCGAATTGTTGTGCGCGGTTCTGATTCAATTAACGCCTTCAGGTTATTGTTATGAATTGAAGAAAAACACCTGTGACCTTCTTCATCTTCAAGATTCTCGTTCCCAGTACGAAATTTTTGGAACCATCATTGCACCGTACATTCCTTAACGGTACCCACACTAAAAGCATCGTTTCATTTAAGAGCAGTTTCTGCTCCTTTACAACCCGTTTTGAACTCACAAAAAATTACTCTTATTTGATTATTTTCTATTTTTAATTCAATAGCCCAATTTTAAGTAAAATTAATAATAAAATCAAAATCGATATTACCAAAATACAGACCGAAAAATCCACTTTAAAATGATATTAACATGAATACGATGAAATTAACACTTTCATTGAAGAAAATTCAAGTTAGAATTCAAAAAACGAAAACCGTAATTATTTTCGTACCAACCTAATACAATAATAAAATTTAACCACTTTTATTTATTTTATAACATTAATTTGTTAGTATTTCAATTGAACAATTTAATTACTTTAATAGTTTGTTTTTTCAGCTTTTAAATACAGTTATCATTGCAAAATAAAATATTGTCCTTTTATTAAAATTGCATTCATATGATATGATAAATTAAATTTACTGCTAAATCCATTAATTGTTAACAGATTAAATTTGAATTATTTTATTCTTTATGCAGAAAATTGTAATACTAGCGGTATTGTTCTTAATTAACCCTTAAACTACACACTATCTGCATGAAACATACGAAACACACTGTTATTGAGGTCGCTCTGACCCTACATGTATTTTAAGGGTTAAATTTTCACAAAAATCATTTAAAAATTAATTTTTTAATTTTAACTTTGAAATCATTTTTAAAATAGATTATATTTTCAGCTTAGCAGGTTAAATGCTCAGTTAGCAAATGTTAATCAGAATTGACAGCCCATCATAACATATTAGAATTTATTCAAAAATTTTATTCTATTTTTAAACTCTTTGTATTTTTTAAAATGTAGGTTAATAACTGCAAAAATATAAAAAGTGACATGATTACAATGTATTTATATAAGAAATATTTAAGGCGTTTGATGCACATCAATACATAAATTGTTAAGTGTATATTTAAATTCGACCTTTAATCATTAATTTAAATTTGTTTTTTTTTAATGGAATGCATATTAAAAAAATATTCTTTTTAAATGTTCATTTTTATGTCTGATAAATAAAAAATAATATACTTTTGACAGTTATTATTGATATTAAGATATAAGGTTAATAAAAAGTTATAAGATGAAAACTGCATCTTTTTAAATTGTACCTGTTATACATCGTCGTATCATCATGACAAAGCAAATTAAATTCTTGTATCATTGAATCGATTTAACAGAAAACATGTGTCAGAAACATATTGCTGTCCCACAAAGTGAACATGATTTTTAATTCGTTCGTCACAAATAAATAATACTGATATTGATATATGATCGTTTACGTTATTCCCATATCGTTTCGCAGGTGAGACGAATCGATATACGAAACAAAAACATGACATTTAATCAATTACTATGTCCGTTGTGTACAAACACTTACGTGTGTGCAATACAGACATTCTTTCGTGTTTTTGTCAGATCGGTGACGTGATGAATCTTTTCAGTCTGGAATTATTTGTTTATTTGTAGATTGATTATCGTTGAATTAGGATACAGACTTTTTTGACTGGGTCCATGCGCATTTACACAGAATACTAAACAATTTATAAATGTATTTTCGAAGAAACTTTAAATGGAAATATGGGTAAGATGTTTTCATGTAAAGTAGATGTTCGGTATTAAAATAAAAGAAAATACTTTTATTCAATTTCTACAATACAGGAATAATTTTCAATTGTGGGAATAATTTAATTTTGAAGTAAAAAGAAATTGTCCGGGTGGCCTTTGTTTTTTTTAAAAAGTAAAGGAGTTTCTATGCCTAATTACAACTTGTATGTCATCTTTAGTTAACTGTAGATAATAGAAGTAATATAGTTGCCTGAAAATGACACACTTGCCGAAACTAATTGTAGAAAATATAATCTTTCGTCATTCAAAAGATTTAAGACAACCAAATCAATAAATCAATAGAGGGCATGTTGTAAACACGAATAATTAATTATTTAAGAAGACACTTAAAAAAATTTAAAAAAATCACAAATAAACTATTTTAACAATTATTTTACATCAATTATAATTAATAGATATTAAAAGATATAAAAAACTACTCTTCTTTATTTAACAATTTTGTTTTTTATTAATTTTATATAAAATTTAACTGAAATTGGAATTCATAATTCAGACTACACTATAAATTCCAATGTCAGTTAAATTTTATATAAAATTAATATAAAACAACATTATTAAATGAAGAAGAGTATTTTTTTTGAAATAATACTTATACGAAAATGAATATAAGAAAAACTATTTTCAATATAAACTATTAAGTACTAATAATTCTTCATAATTTAATTTTAGATTTTGTAGTTATAACTTATGTTCAATCATAATTCCTTTTTTAATAAAATATTTTTAAGAAAAGGCTATCTAATTTTATTTTATTTGTCTTTTTAAAAATATGTTTAAAATATTTTATTCTATATACTTCATAATAGATTGTCGGACCTTTTATAAGGTCACTATTGTCTATTTTCAGTTTTTTTATATATTAAATAAAAAAAAAATCAGATTTCTATTTTACTAGAAGTTTTTTTTAGATAAAATATAATAATATAGCCGTTTCATAAACTAATCGCGTTTCTATTTAATGTATTCAAGTATTAAATTAGTATATTGAAGGTGTGAAACGTATAAATTAATTTTGAAGTATATTATTCTATTTTATGAAAAAATCGGAACGGTGTTAACGACCGAAAAATAGAAAAAAGTTTTAAAATGTTATAAAATTTTATATTATACTGCAAATAAATTACACGTTTACTATTTCCCATAAATAAAATACACGATATAATTAATAGTTTAATTTGAAACACTATGTCATATAGTATCATACGAACGGTAACCGCTTGTGAACTTTGCCTTGTTTCTTTGAAAATAAAATAATAATTCACTCGTTCAGTGATTTACCGTACAAAAACTGCATACAAAACCGTTCATTTTTCATTATTTTTATTATTAAAAAACCGGCTTAACTGTGTTTCAAATTTATACGTATCACAATATATGACATGTATACATGAATCAATGTGTACCTGTTGTTCACATAGATATCTAAGTGCTGTATGTATCAGTTTCTAATAACTTTAAAAATTTATTCTAAATAGATGCCAAATGGCAGATGTATCGAATGGCGAATATTCCCAGACCAAAAACACACATAAGTCATGATCGCACATTGAGAATTTATTATTTTCATGTCCAGCGCTATGATAAAATATCAGGAATCTTTTGCCTTCTGATGTAAACTCTGTTCAACACGAATAAATTGATATACACACACCTATATATATATATACATATGTATATATATATATATATATACATATATATATATATATATATATACACACACACACACATATATATATATATATATATATAAATGTGTGTGTGTGTCTGTGAGTATGTGTCTGCATATGTATTCATATTTATAATATCCGTTATTTGCTAACATTCTAGAATTGAAGTTCATAAAGCTTTTTATTGAACTGTTTGCTTGTAAAAATAATCATATGTAATAGTACCCAATTCAAATTCATGACATAAGAATTCGAATTCAGTTTCATACTTTCTCTCTCGCTCTCCAAGCTCTCTCTTTCCCTCTCTCTCTCTATATATATTTATATATATATATATATATATATATATATATATATATGTGTGTGTGTATAACAATATTAACTTTTCAAGTTAAAAACGCAATTTCAGGAAGTGATATAAATTTAAAAAATATACAAGGGTACAGTGATAAGTGCTTGTGTTTGACAAGAAACACAATTTTACGCAGTATAAAACATATTTTGATATAAGTTTGAATATTATATCATCTATATTTCGAAAAAATCGTTATTTTTTCTTCCAAAAACTAGTTTTAATTTCTTTTATTCTTCCATGTATATGCACATATATATATATATAGAAAGAGAGAGAGAATGAGAGAAAAAGGGAGCTCTATACATTGGACATTAATTTCAATAATGTCTGATCGATAAAACAAAAAACATTTTTTTTATTGTTTCATGTGTAAAGTTATATAAAATGATCAGTTCATGTCATTTATAAATACTTAGAGAAAAAGAAACGAAAATATTTATTTGTTACGTTAATTAAACTTTTTGAAATTATACAAAAACATGTAAAATTTGTGAACTTTAAAATCCAATTATGTAGTTATTTACGAGGAAACATATTAATACAGAATTTATTTTTTTAAAAAATAACTTAAAATTCATTAAATTAATATTTATGATTATTTTAGAAAATTATAAATATTTATGAAATTCTATTTGATACTTCATAATGATTTTCAATCGGTTTACTGTTGAGAAATTTTAACATTTATTTATAACCTTGTAGTTATACATATTATTTACATTTTTAACAAATTGTTGTTCTAATGTATTACTGTATTTAAAGATTTTCATTTTATTGAGTATCGCATTGTGTCTATGTATAGATTTCAGTTATTCATAATATCGAAGAATAATTAAAAAAAGAACCTGTAATACCCACATACACACACACACATATATATATATATATATATATATATATATACATTCCTTTGTTACTGATATATAAGTATATGTCCACAATTATTAGTTTTTTAGCTGAAAATATACAAATCTTCGGAAAAATGATTTTCAAATAAAAGAATATATTTGTTTTACTTCAGAAAAAAATCTATTTTCAATTAAATAAATACAAGAGATTTATTTTAAATAATTATTAAGACCGTATAATTCTTCTTATAACTTGTTTTTAACAACAAATAATAAATGAAGATTTTAACAAGTATGTATATACAGCACAGTGTAAGTTCAAAAGAATAACTAATAATACGTCTTTAGAAAAGTAAATATAATTATTGTTAAAGTAAGGTAAGAACTTTTTTATTTTTATGTTTCAATGATGATATGGATCTCTTTTCTAACGTAATTTGAAATCATCTTTTTATAATTCTTAAAAAGAAGATTATCATTATATATATATATATATATATATATATATATATATATATATATATATATATATATATACATACATATATATATATATATATATATATATACATATATATATATACATATATATATATATACATATATATATATATATATATATATATATATATATGTGTGTGTGTGTCTGTGTGTATTTATATATGTATGTACGTTTATTATCAATGTTATATTTATTTGAACACTATATAGAATTTTATATATATATATATGATGGACGAAAATATCATTGACTTTTGATTCGTGTGATTGGTAACACGATATCCATTAACCTCACTGCATGATGGCATCAGGCCATGGATCATATATAGCTAACCGTGAACTTTGCCACATGTGACATATATCCGTTTGACCTGATGTAGATCAAGAATTCATGTCAGTTTTTCCATTAGATTTATTGTTCATATCGAGTAAATAGACACTTCTTCAAATTCAATTAACCAAATGTCAAAGGAAGAACTTTTTATTAGTCATCGAATTCAAGTTTTTGCACACAGAAAAAATGTTTCTATATGTTTTAGTTACACCTACGCTACTTATATAAATTGTTTTTTTTTTAATTAAAATTAATAACTTTTCATGAATATATATATATATATATATATATATATATATAATTGAAATTCCTGGAAAGATGCATTAATAATGTACAAATACTTTTGTAAATAATAATCGTTAAGAGAATATATGTAATTCTATTTATATTTTAGAATTGATTCATAGATTATTAAAGAATATAATAGTTTAGTAGTGAATTTGACTCATAGATTTTTTATGTATAAAATTCTTACGTTAGGTATAAGATATTCGTTATTTACCTGAATGGGAATCAGACTTGTCTGTATTTGATTTCACTTGTAACAGTTGATGATGTACTATATTAATTAATGTTTAATAATCGGAAGGACATGCTTCGTTATAATTATTAAAGTAAAATGGCTGATTATTAATATTTCATTTATTTTAATATTATATATATATATATATATATATATATATAAATTGTGTTTTGTAAGTTAAACTTCTTTTTTACATATCTATGACTGCAATTTGAAAAAATAGCGACCTGATGATGAAAGACTATATTTATCTTTTTGTAATGACTTTTATTTTTTAATATAATTTCCTTGGAGTTCATCACACTGTTTATCGGTGCTCCAGTAATTTTATCCCATTCCAAAAATCTGATTTCTCAAAGTTCTTAAAACGGCCGTTTGTAGCTCGTCATTTAACAAAATCTTTTGTTACCAAGACATATTTTCAGGTTTAGGAATAGATGGAATTTGGATGAAGCTAAATCAAATTAATACGATGGATGAAATAGAAAATCGTACTTAAATTTGTTTTCAATAGAAAATTGCATTCGATTGCTTTTTTTGTTAAATTGTCAGCAATCGCGGCAACTATCTTACTGGCAACTTTCTCATATCTAATTTTTTGGTTATGATATGAAATACCTGTTCATCTGAGATGCTCACATCCTTATCAATTTCATACATCATTAATCATTGATCCTCTAAAATAATATTTTCCACTTTATTAATGATTTGTGGTGTAGATGCACTTTTTGAGTATTCACTAGAGCGATGGTGGGCAAACTGTGGGCCAGTAAGCCACATGTGGCCCTCGACAATGATTTGTATGGCTTGTGCACAGCTGTGAGATTTTTTTAAATTTCACCTCAAAAATGTTAAATTATATAAACAAGCAACAAGTTCCTTTTCCATAAAATCCTGAATTAACTCAGTGATTTTTTATGAGATTAATAAATGAATGTATTATCGTGTAGAAAATAAATAAATGTATTGTCCTGTGAAAAAAAGCGATTTTTATTTATTAAATTTAGATTTTGTACACTAAAGAGCTTACCCCCTTCTAAAAAATCTGGGGTGTACAGTATTCGACTTTTTGATACTATTTTGAGTATGTAACCTTTTGTGTGGCAATGGATTTGTGGGCAATGTCGGTAGTAGGAAGCGGCCGTGAAAATTCATTAAAAATAGAAAGTCAGTTTCCGGAATGATCGCAATACTTTTTCCTTAACTATGAGTACTTCATGTATCGGAAAGTAAGAACATTTTTTTACATGCGGCCCACTAGAGATCTTACAGAAGTCTGTGCGGTCCGCTGTCAGAAAATTTTGTCCACTTCTACTCTAGAGGGTTCACATTCAAGTTTGTACGATTATATTTAAATTCTACAGACCATTTTTACAAGTGTAAATGAAGGTCCACTATCAACCAACATATTTTTCATCTTGTTAAAAATTTGGTTGGTATTAAACCTTTTTTAACAAAAAAAATTATCATTGCACAATATTCAATTTTATCCATTTTAAAGAAATTCGCTGAGATGACTTTATTTGAACAATTGTTTACTACAAACTATTTAACAAATAGACTTGATATTTCAGATTTTCATAAGACAGGATTGACAATACAATGCAGTAAAAAATTCATACATAACAGCAATGTATATATGCTAGATTGCGAACTTTTCAAATTACTCTCATATTATGGCTCAAATGGATTAATATACAACCTTATAAACAAATATATATGTATATATATATATATAATGTATAGAAAGCCTTAACCTTTTTGTTATTTCTAGTATGATTTATGTACACTAATAATTATCATTCATTGTGAATAAATATTACTCTGTGATTTTTCTTTGTTTCAAGAACATCTAGTCTTAAATTCTTAATGATATTTACACAAAAGCTTAACCATTTCATCGAACTGGAATTGAAATAACACACAAACTGACTTAAAAATAATAAGAAAAAACTTTTAATCATAATATCATATAGAACGGCGAACTAACTGAATCCAAAGTACAAATTACGAATGATATTGAACAAATAAGTTTTGTTCGTTATTAAAATCTTTGCTACTGGGCAGTTCACATGCGCTTTGATCACAAGGTATAAGTCAACACGTCCCGTATTAGATTTTGACCTTATTATACGGTAGCAACTTAGTAATTTAAAAATAATTTTAATGCGAATTAGATTTCATGATTACAAACCGACATAATTGTGTTTTTGTAATTGAAGGTTTACGAATAAGACTATTCGTGTATATGAATATATATATATATATATATATATATATATATATAATATCGTTTTTCTTTGTTCAATTGATATTTGTTTCTGTGCTGTATCTTATACATTCTATTATTGAACGGTATAATTTTTGATCTATAACAGGTTAATGAACATTCCCACCAATCTAAATTTTTATCACAAATACATACGTATATATATATATATATATATATATATATAATCATGAGAAATTTCCGATCAATTTTAGTGTAGCTTAGAAAAAGATATTTGGTGAAAGGATAATATATATCAATGGGTGGGTAATTTCTTCGATAATAAGAGCCACATACTATACTTTTCATACATTTTTAAATGACCAAGGGCCATAAAAAATATTATTTTAAAATTGTATTTATAAATGTCTATTTTCCTGTCTATTGTTTAAGAGACCGTGTTAAAAGTTGAATTTTTAAATATATTTTTTTCAAAAAAATACACGGTAACCAGTTCCAAATTTTGTTTCATTGCATTCAACAAGTTTTAATTAACAAAATTGTTAAGTTTCATATTCTTTTTTAAAGATTGTCTATAACCCTAGAGCCACCTTAAACAGCAGTTTGGACACATAATTGATATAAATGTTTGAAAGGATAATATGAATTACCCGTTTATATATATATATATATATATATATATAATATTCTAATATTGATACATACTATATTACTATATATTATTAATACAAAAGTTTAAGAAAAATGGCAATAAAACCCAATATTGTCTCGGGAGTGGCACAGAGTAACTTTGGGAACCGCAGTTTGCCCACTGTTACTATATATAATTATTTTTAATGTCGTTGTTCATTTGTAACAGTCAAATATAAAGAAGTAATAACATTTTTTACTACAGCATTTGAATGTTTTGCTAAAACATGTTTTTCAATTTATTTTTTTTATGAGTACAATTCCAAAGCATTAAATATTTTATACGATTTTATAATTTCAGCATTTTTATTTTAAATTATTTCCTTAAGACCTCTTGTAAATTAATCAATTGCGAAGAAATGTAAGACAACAATTTACAATACTTGATTTACCATATATATATATATATATATATATATATATATATATATATATATATATATATATATATATATATATATATAAATAAAAAACATAATATAAGAATGAAAATGATTTAAAAGTATAGAAACAATATATAAAATTTATAGAATTATTTTCTAAAAAAATGTTTTTAATTTTATTTTAATAAAAGAAAATACTAAACATTTAAAACCACTGAGAGGAATTTCAAACCAAACACAATGTATTAAGTAACTTAAATATATGATATTAAAACGTTTATTATCCTGTGCTAAAAAAAAATTAAAAACAATTATCTATAAGTATATTTTTCTTTACATAGATTTTATATATATATATATATACATCTTATAAGTAACATTATTTTATAATAAAATGAATCTTTTCAAAAAACAACATATTTATATATTTTTAAAATGTCAATTATGTATATAATATTTTATTAAAAATGAAATTAAATCTCACTTAGTAGTAATATTTAGATCTAGGCATGGACATTTAGTTTATCAGGATAGTTTTTTTAAAAAAATATTAGGTTGGTAGGAAAATAATTGCGATTTTTTTTTAAATTCTAACCTTATTTTTTCAATGAAAACATCATTTCTTTGTTTTCATATTAATATCATTTTAAAGTGAATTTCTCGGTCTATATTTTGGTAACATCGGCGTTGGTTTTATTATTAACTTGGATTCAAATTGGGCTATTGAATTAATGATAGAAAAGAATCAAATAAGAGCAATTTTTTGTATGAGTTCAAAAAGGGTAGTGAAGGAGCAGAAACTACTCCTACACTAAACGATGCTTTTGGTGTGGGTACAGTTCATAAAGACCAATTGAAGACGTTAGTTGATTCAGAACCATGGATAACAATGCAAGAGCTTGCAAAAAAGTTAGGCTTTAGTCATCCAAAAGTTCTGAACCACTTAAAACTGTTAAGAAAATTAAAAACGTAAAAAATGTATCTAAATTTCAAGATCATAAACCGCCATTATATTCCTACCAACCTAATAATTTCCATCGTCATAATTCAAATAAATGAAATAAATTATTTTATATATTAATTTAGTGTTAGAGATAAAAATATCATCATTTTAACATTTTGTTAGTAATTATTTTTAATTAGAAAAATGCTTTTCTTCTCTGAATTTTATATTTAATCAATATATCAAGTTATAAAAGATAAATTGCATTACTTATGTATTAATTATTATTCAGTATCTAACAGCAAACTTATGAAGGAGCAAGTTTAGAATTTCTTGGTTTTTATTATTGACATATGCTGCTAAATAGCAAATTTGTTTATTTCACAACACTCTTTTAACTTAATCTTTAAGAAATAATAATAATGCATTAGCATTTTTAATACATTTTCCTGGGTATAATATTATCACTTTTTTGATGCCAAATTAACTAGTAACTGTAAGCAAATAATATGTGTTCTCTATAATGTGTCTATTATATCATGGTACTTTACATTGGTCTGTTGTTAAGGATACCTGAAGATACTTATATATATATATATATATATATATATATATATATATATATATATTTATTTATAAAATTGATAGTTTTTGTATCTTTATGAATGTAGGCAATTTAATTTTTTAAAGTGGGAATGAAATTAAAACATAACATGGTACGATTAGATTTAAATACATTCTAATAAACAAAACTTATTACTTTAGTGAATTATTTTCATGGGTATTTAGTAAATAGAAAAATGATTAGTATATACATAAGAAATATTTCTATAAATGTTGTATATATATATATATATATATATATATATATATATATATATATAAACGTATAATGCAATAAAATTAGCCAATATTAAAAATTTATGCAAACAATTTAAACAAACATTAACTTTATATATATATATATATAACTTAAAGTAATAATTATACAATAAGAATAGCATACAAAGCAATATTTACACCGACAAACAAACCGCATCATTATTTTTTATGTGCCTATCTAAGTTAATGCTACTGTAAAAGTGCAAACGTTCAATTTCAGAAAAAAAATTATTATGGATACTGCATAATTGTATTTACACTAAATTGTTATTCATTTTTTAAATATATTACTCGTAAAATGTTTTGTATAATTTTGTAATTTTGTCGTTCATTCATTAACCGAGTATAAATAAAAATATTTTATTGCTAATAAAAATTTGTACTTTTAAAACGAAAAAAAAATTTTTCGGTAATTTTAAATATTTAACATTTTCAGAATGACAATAAATACACGATGATTATAAAATGTTACCTTTTTGATTTTTAAAAGGGTATGATTTTTCTGCAATGTTTAAAAACAGATAAATGTTTTCAAAGTATACGTAAGAAACGTCAATAACTGTAATCTATTTAGAAAAGCAATTATTCTTTCATTAAATTCGTACTCTTTTGACTTTTATTGATCTAAATTTGATTAAAGGTGAACGTATGCAATAAAATCTATATAACAATTACAGAATAAACGCGAAATCTTGTTTCACAAAGTGAAAATCGTGTTCTTAGATAAGATTATTAGTTTTTATTGCTTATGTAAACATGTAAATTATAGCAATCATGTATATGCATTTCTACATGCTGTACATTCAATGTTAATCTTTAAAACTTAAGCAATGTACAAATGTGTAATTACTGATGTATCAAATTAAGATATTAAATTTAATTCTTTTATTGCGTACACTATATGACTAAACAACAATTGTTATGAAATATCAATAAAAATTTATTCATTGACATATAATATACATATATATATATATATAAACCATATGATAAAATACCTTACATAAGGGAACTGAAATAAAAAACTGATGCTAGTGTAAAGTAAATATAATTAATATTTTAACACATGAAATCAAATATCTCCGAAGATTTTGACTGTAGAACAATTTCAGTATAGACAAAATTGAAAAAATACAGAGTAGTATTATATATATATATATATATATATATATATATATATATATATATATATATATATATATATATATGTATATGAATTTTTATTATTATACGGTCATTAATTATTATATTTCTGTAAACAGCCAATCGTCGTTTTTATTAACTCTTAAATTATTTGACAAACTTTCAAAATTTGTTATAATGTGTGTATATATATATATATGAGAATATATTAATTTTAATGCATACATATTTATATTTACGAAAAAGTTAATAACAGCTTGAAGGGTACAGTGTAGTAAAATGTGATTTTTCTATTTTCAATGCGTTAATTTGCGTATAATTATTATTTAATTTTCAAATTTATATAAGTTTATTAGCAATAAACTTCATATTTTGACATTAACTACACAATATTTGCCAGTTTAAATTGTGACTTATCAGAATATTCATAATCACATAAGTTAAAAGTCAAATAAATTTTCTTCGTATAAATGTCAATACACGAATATAGGAATATAGCAAAATGAAGTAATAAAAAAAATCGTGTCATTATTTAACAATGTTTTTAATATGTATGGATCGTTGTAATGAAATTAACATACGTACAATAACATAATATAAACAGTCAAATTGATATGTTAGATATTTGAATAGCTTCCAAATAGTAGCGTTGTGGATAATTGAATAGAATCGAATCTACCCGCGGTAGGTAGAACAGAAAGCAATTTAATGCCGACAGAGTAACCAAAGCGGTAAACCGGATGGCACTTTTGCGGTCACAGTTTAACTGCCAATTTCTATATTATTATTTTTTTGTTTGCGGAGTAAAATATAAACGTGTTCGTTTTGTTAGAAAATTATGACTCCTTCTAGTGATTGCATTTTTTTGTACTACGTTGTCTGCATTCTTAGGTATTATTTTAATTTCAAATAATTAATATTTTTTATTTAACACCAAATATATAAATTTTAATTGCGAAAGAAGTTATTTTTGTATCAATTTTGAATATATATATATATATATACACGAGTTTTTTTTATTTGCATTATTTTAATTAAATTTTATTTTAATTGAATACAAAAAAAAAACACATTTTTGTCCATATTTAATTTAATTAATATAGTAAGTACACCTTAGTTAAAATTACACTTATTTTTATTAATGAAATCTTCAAGCTTATGACAAGTAATACTCATACATTTTTTGTTTAATAATACTTGTGAATATACAGGTGATTCAACTTAGGCTTCCACACGAAAGCATTAAAGAAAACGCAAAAATTAAAAATAAAACACGGTATCCTCCATGTGGTATTTTAGTTCAATTGTATTTTAATATTGAAATAAACCAAAATACTAAATAGAAAATAACTTTTCTCAACCCCTACCCCCCCGTTTAATACTTCCATGTGGAAGCCTAAATTGAAACACCTATAGAAGAGTACAAATATAAAAGAATGTAATGCGTATGTACAGAAATATATATTAATATAAGAATGTTTTAATGTGAAAATGAAAATAAGTGAAATAGTTACTTGCGTTTTTTCTATTTTGGGAATAAGATTTGAGATCGTTCTGACCACAACGCTTTAAGAATGATTGCATGTGCATAAGCAATCATCATTAATAATATTTTTTTATGGTTTTCGGGGTGAACTCGTTTATGAAAGATTAGCTAACTTACATAAAGTAAGAAGAGTAAGGAATGTTTTATAAATGGTATTTACTGAAAATATTTATTGATCTATGAACAATGTAATTTTAACATGATATCATGATAGCAAGATGTAAATATTATGTTGGCAGAAAAATAATTGCGGTTTATGACCTTCAAATTCATATACATTTTTCCCTTTTTTGATTGTCCTAGCTGTTTTAAGTGGTCCAGAACTGTTGGATGACTATTCTTAACTTTTGTGCAAGCTCTCGAATTGTTGTACGTGGTTCTGATTCAATTAATGTCTTCAGTTGGTCGTTATGAATTGAAGAAGGCAATTTAAATCCCATGGAGGCCATTTGAAGCCCATAAATTTCATGGCCATTGAAGGCCATGTAGAAGGCCATCTTCTTTATTTTCAAGGCTCACGTCCCCATCATGAAATTCTTGGAACCACCATTGAACTTTGCTTTCCTTAACAGTCCCATACCAAAAGTATCGTTTAGTTTATGAGCATTTTCTCATACAAAAATTGCTTTTATTTGCTTCTTTTTCATTTTTAATTCAACAGCCTTATTTAAAGCAAAAATAATAATAAAACCAAAGTCGATGTTACTAAAATGCAGATTGAAAAATCACTTTAAAATGATATTAACATAAACGCGATGAACTCACACTATCATTGGAAGAAATAAAAGTTAGAATTCAGAAAACAAACACCGCAATTATTTTCTTATCAACTTAATATCTTGTTTTAATGTTATAAAGTGATTATAACTCATAATTGAAAAAAATTAATGTAACACATATGAAATATATATGGTAGGTTGTATATAAAATAAATAAGATTATAAAAAAACTTCCTTTTTAAAAACTAACAAATAAAAAAATAAGTTTAATACAGAAATGGGCCGTAACTGGAATTATATTTTTTAAAAATATTAAAGTATTCCTACTTTATGTTCTTGAACTTTCTTTTTTCAATAATTAGTAATTATTTTACTTAATTATAACAATTTAACTCAGAAATATTTTCATTTATATTTAATTAAAAATTAAATAATATACATATTTGTTTAAATATTTGTGTTTTAGAAACTTCATATTTTTTTCATAAGTTCTAATAAAATATTATTAATCAAAAGTAACATTTACTTTTGATCTCTAAAATAATAGATTTTTCAGTGTATTTTGATTGAACTTATATGGAATTTATATTATCTGAAATCATAAATTACAAAATTATTCATCTTTTTTTATAAAAAAAAACAAACACAAATTAATAAAAAATAACATGCAATATAAAAGCATTTTAATTATTTGGCTTTATACATTTTATTTTTTAGAAAAATTAACTACTATTTGGTACATATGAGTATGTATATATATATATATACAAACATATACATATATATATACATATATATACATACATATAAATTCGATCTGCACTACATATATTCATAATGTAATAAAAATACTAAAACGTTTATCGATGTTTAATATTTTTTTAAACAACCCTCATTATAAAGATCCAATCATAATTCGGCGTGAATAATTCATACATAATGTGTGACTAACACGCTAACGGTGTGTTGTTCAGTGAGTTCCTCAATCGATGACTATCAAGTCAGAAACTTGTCGAACATATATACACTGGTATATATATATATATATATATATATATATATATATATATATATATATATATGTATATATATATATATATATATATGTAGGCGTCTATACATACATATATACTATACCAGATACGTTGCAATTTTCATTTTATTATTACTTTTTATTTGATTCTTCCTTATAGACTTTTCAGCAAGTCTTAGTCTAGAGCGGGAGTGGTTATTGCTGGTTTGCGCTTTATGCGAATACTAAAGCGCTACAAAGTAATATATATTCTATCAGCACGACCAAACACTACGTGACTTTTAATAAATACATTCATATTTAACTGAATTTAAAACTTTGTTCCAAAACATTTTTTTTTTAATTTAAACAGAATTATTTTCAGATTTCGTACCATCTGTACATTCTGTAAAGTAAAAAAAAATTTTTTGAAACTGTCACCTTTTCTAGTAAGATATATGATTAATTTTTCAAGTAAATACCTTTTTTTAAATATTTGTAAACATAGTCTCAAATTTTATTATAATATACATAACAATTAGTAAAAACATATTATATGTTTAATCTCTTTTGTTTAATATTTAAATAATTCCTTCTTTACTTTAATCTCTTTGCCGTTTTGATGTACAAAAATGAAAAAAAAAACATAAATAATACCTTCATAATATAAGAAATGTCAAGTTTAAAACTAAATACTTTTTTACAATATCACAGAACTAACAATCTGGGATATGTAGATATTACGCTTTTAAATTAATTTTTGCACTTGCAATTCAGATGTAGAATTCCTACAACTATAATCCTTCATCACAGTTAACAGTTAATTAAATTTACTAGGATAGGATTTTATATGATTTACGATAATAGGAAATTTTTTTTGTCTTGCCAATACACAAGCACAAAGTAATTTTTCTTAAGGTTTACCAAACCCTATGTTGAATTTATTTAGTTAATTATATTTCTTATATATATATATATATATATATATATATATATATATATATTGTTATTTTTATTCTCTATATTAACCCTTTGCACTCTGTAATTTTTAACCTTACCTACCAGCAATAGGATAAGAATTTGCGAGTTCTTATCCTGTTTAGTTATTGATATTATCGTTATAAGTTTTATACATATATATATATATATATATAATTGAAAATGTGAGAAAGAGGGACACATGATCGGGAATTCATTTAGATAGGATGTGTTCAATCGTCTGTTGGCTGATAATAAATAACGCATTAATAATATGCAGTATTATGAAGTATTACATCAATAATAATAAATAAGACAGGTAACAATAAAGAATAAAAAAGTACACATAATAACATGTGTAGATCCCGATTGTATTAAATTATTTTTAGTAAGCATAAAAATATTTAACCCTTTACACTTGGAGATTTTTTACCTCACCTACCAGCAACTCGAACATATTTTTTAACAAAATAGCAAGTAACAAATAACTTAAAATAAAATGATATAACGTTGTAAATAATTTCTTTATTCAAATGAAACTTTAAAAACACATTTATTAATTCATGTTTTATAAAAAAAATATTGTTATTTGTTAGATTTACGATGTCCCCTCAGAAGGGACAGTCGAGTGGAAAGGGTTAGTATTTTTTTATTTATATCTCATTGATTTGTATCCATTGTATATTATAATAATTAATTCTATCAAAAATTGTTTCGTCATGTTATTTGATGTACATATTTTATTGAAATATTCGTGAAAATATTATAAAAAAAAGATGTCATTATATTCGAAATATTTGAAATGTTTTCCAATCAACGATATAAAACTAGAAATATGACTGCAAATATACATCAGTAATTAATTAATTGACATTCATAAAATGTGTGTTACTCTCTATCATTAGCATAGATTTAAGTAATATTTCGATAGGGTCTAATTTATTTTTATTGATTTAAGTGTTTATTAAAAAATATTGGAGATAATTAAACTATTCTGATATTATATACTACACGTAAAAATTAAAATGGACATATTATAAGTTTCACGAGAAAAAAAAACTATTTTAAACGAGTTTTCAGAGATATATGTTTCCGAAGTAAGGTAATCTGCTTTAATGTTTATTTAATACAGATAATCACGCAGTTAAATATCATATTAATGTGTTTCTGTAATTTAATTAATTGCGTATATTTATGAACATTAAATTAATAGTTTCGATCAAGTTCATTATAAAAATGGCTGTTTCGAATTTGTATTTATGTTACGTTTTGTGAATATGAAATATCTATCAGCAATATATTAATGACGCAAAAATATGAATGAATTAAAATTACATCTGCTTTTAATTGATTAATTTGCGGACTATAAATTCATGTTTCACTTTATATGTGTATATATAAAATCGTACAGAAATTGCTCGCTAATAAATCCATGCATCGTATGAATAATCTAAGATTTAACCGTTCCGAGTCTGTATTCCCACGCCGCCCACACGGAGCATCGAAGTGACGATTATGGTTCGAATTCCAGCACTGATAACAGCAATCAGAGGACGCACGGCGGCACGGACTTGCCGTGATTGTTGGTACAAGTCGCGCTAACTCACACAAGTTGCGGAACACTCCTCTGACATTACCCTAATGGCGAAATATCGTGCATTGTAGTCGTCTGCATTCTCTCTTTTGAAGCCGTGTTCACGACTTGTTTAACAATACAATCAATATTGGTTGTGAATCGAATGTATACGTATTATTTTTAAAAGAAGTACATAACTGAAATGACAGAATTAATGATGTCTGTTTTACAATTTCTAGTTTTTGCGGTTAACGCATTTGATACTTTTTAATATATACATATACATATATATATATATATATATATATATGTAAATGTATGTATACATATATATATATATATATATATATATATATATATATATATATATAATCTTTCATTGAAATGTAATTTCTTAATTTGGCGAAATTTAATGTATATGTATATTAGATATACAAATTAATTCAGTGCCTTTTTTATAGAAAATGAATGTTAATTTACAAAAAAATGGAAGAGATTTTAGTCCTCAAAATCTGCTCCATTATTTTATATAACTGTACTCCATCTGTTTGGTAACTGACGAATCCCGTGTCAAAAAAACATGGCGGCTTTGAGTCAGTGAAGACGTCAATGCGTTTTTGAACCTTTTCCACTGTTTTTAAATAGGTATTAGCTAGGTGAAACTGGAGCTACCAGAACAGATGATAACCTAACGAAATTAGATTCGATAAATAAGCCGCACAATGACTTGCTTTATTCCTTGGTCAGTGAGTTATCTTTTTCTCTCTAATTCATCAATTAAACGGATGAGATGTTCATAACGCTCTGAATGTACAATCTGGCCAGGTTCAAGTAATACATATTACATCACAACCTTAATGCCCCACCGAATACACAATAACACTTTTTTGGCAAGAATATTTGTTTTCGGAGTCAATATCGATGGCTTACCGGGCCTAACTAATGCTTTTTGGCGCTTAGGATTATCATAAAAAAAACCCTTTTTCATACCCTGTTATGGTTTTCTACAAAAAATCCTTTCTTTTGAACCTTGTGAGCGAGAATATAGCTGTATCGCATCTTTTTTCTTTGTTTTCCGGACTGAGCTCATGTGAAATCCATCGACCTAGATTTATAATTTTACCCAGCCTGTCTAGATAATAGAAAATTGCTTACTGGGTAACACCGAATTGTTGAGCGAGTTCCTTTTCAATCCTCTTCACTTAAGAGCTGTTCAAACTCTTCATCTTTAATTTTTTTTCCGGGAAATTCTCGATTCGAAAGATCAAAATTACCACACCGAAACACAAAACATTTTTTTACCTATTTTATATCTCGCAACACCTTCCTCCAAAGCTGAAACATCATTTCTGTATCTTTGATACCACTTTTTTCGACTGAAATATGAAAAGTATGCAGTGACTAAACTGCTACTGTTTTTCGGTCACCATCTTGTTCACCACTGTTTTGTGAGGTTATGCCAACTGTTTGGCCTAGATATATAGTGTTTTTACATGTTAAGGTTGGTATTTCAAAATCCTAAAACAACAAGAAACTATTTTAATTTAAAACAGACTTATGATGGGTTCAATTGAAAGGCACCGAATTAATTTGTACACCTTATATTATGTATGTGTGTGTGTATATATATATATATCACATATGCATGTATATTACAATAATTGCTAAGTATTGCATCATCCATTTTCACCTATGTGGAAATACCTACGTTACTTGTGGGATGTCCCAATATATATATATGTGTTATATTTATATATATATATATATATGTGTGTGTGTGTGTGTGTGTATACTTACACATGTTTTTTTTAATAATGCAATATTTTTTACAATTAAAATTGTATTATTTTTTTTATAAAAATATTTTTTAATAAAAAATCTGTAAATATATTCTGAATTTACTCTATTGTTAAAAGATCACCTTAATATATTTCTTACTATATTCACTACTTGAAAATAGAAAATAAATATCATAATATCTATCATATTTTTTTTTTGTCGACAGCAGACAAGTAATAATTCATGCGACGAATCGTAACAAGGCTTTCGTCTGTTAAACAAGTGTTACTGATAGTCGCACATCAATCTAGACATCACAACGACTTGTAGATAGACATCACGACAACGATTTTACGCTACAGGAAGATGTGCACGACACGTTAGTGTGTTAAAGGTTAACAGGACATGCCGAATTATTCGTCGGTCGGTAAGTTTACAATATTATATTATTCTTTATATAAAGACGAGAAAATATTACCATTTCTTGGTCACTGCTTTTATTGTTATTTTGAAAATTATTATTCATGAAAAATGTTTATTTTTATGAAAGTTTTCGATTAATATCTTTTTATTTTTGTTTCATCCTATCTTTAAATTCTTTTTTTTCTATTTTAATATATATATATATATATATATATATATATATACATATATATATATATATATATATATATATATAAATTTGATTCAATTTTTGAAAAATTGAGTATTTTAATTTTAATCAAAATTAAGTTATGAATAATTAAGTAAAAAATAATATATTGCTTTAAAAAAAATTTATACATATTGTAAATTAAATACATATTTTTCAAAATATTTAATAGATTTTAGCACAAACTTTTTTGAGTCCTATACTTTATTTTGCGACTTTCATGAAGAAATATTGCACTATTACAACTAATAGTGCATTAAGGGGGGAGAAATGTATCCAGGTATCCCCTAAAGGAAAAGGGAAAAAGCACTAGAAAACAAAACAAAATCATCTCATCAAAATGTTGCTATATATACAGAGAGATTAATGTAACCACGACTGAAGTAATTCAGCTTTGTAAAAAGAAAAGAAAAATGAATTTTATTCTTAAAAAAAAATATAATCACCTAGTGAATTTTATTAAATTCACATTAATAATTTTTTTATCCGTTCCACTCGCCCCTTTCTAAACATTAAATCATGAGTGTGCCACTGATTACAATTATTCCAAATTTACAGTTTTATAAATCAATATGTGCATCATGTGTTAAACATTATTCTTTCCGCATTTTTAGAAGCAACAGGTTTTTTTTGAGGACTATAACTTTGAAATTTATAATTATGCTCAAACTAAAATTTTAAAAGAAATATTTTTTAATAATTTATTAAAATCAAGATTGAAAGGGTTAATACAGGCAAATTAAAATTTGAAAACTTTAATACTCTACATTTCCTTATAATGTAATATAAAATTTACTTTGCTCATTTAATACATAGTTTTACTATTATTTTCAGGTAGGAATTAGATATTCTTCTTGTACCAAATATTAAATAAATATCAAAATCAAACTATTAAAACAAATATTTGACATCAACTTTATATACAAAAGTAATACAACAAACGTGTCATTTTCAAATTCTCACGCTTCTCCACATCTGACAAAACTGTCCTTATTATTTAAAAAATAACGTTCGTTGTAATTTTTTTCGAACATATTAATATATATTCTGTTTTAAACTCACTAGTATAGCGACTCACTAGTTAATACGCTGTGAGAAAAACAACTTGTCAAAATTCAAAATAATTTTTCAATGTATGTGCAATCAAATCTACTGCGATACTGTTTTATACATACACAATTATATACGTGTCTACGTGTAAAATGCTATGCTTTATCCATATGACATCAACTTTGCAAGTAAAACCTATTTATATATGTCACAAGTGAATATTGTTCATATTTTTGTTTTCTCATCGTCTATATTCGCTTTGCTTTGATGGCAAATTGCGTGGCAGTTTATTGAAGATTCATAGTGTACGGTTGACCTAACAAATTGCATCCCCAATGCAATATGAAATTATGTGTATGGGTATATATATATATATATATATATATATATATACATATGTATATATATATATATATATATATATATATATGGATGTATGTGTGTAGGCGTGTATGTATATATGCACAACTGTATGTATATTCATTAAAATATAATAGAGGTATTCTATAATTTGTCATTATCAAAGCGAATATGTTACTTTGTAAACAGTTTATCAGGATTTACATAATTTATAATGCGTATGAATTAAAGCGGAGACAGTTGCATCCATTGGCTAAATATTAATCAATACATTTACATGGGAAGTAATTTGTTATTAAAATAGAAAATATATATTTACGTTCATATATGCGATTCTCTTTCTGATGTTATCGTTCCACAGCAGGGGTAAAAATATTTTTGCAATGCCACAAACTGTTAAAATATTTAAATAATTTTCGTGAAATGTATGTCTGATTTAGCGGTCACGGAATCTTTTTAATATAGAATTTATTTATTCGTTTTAATATTTGATTTATTTTCATTAAAAATAAAATGTTATTTCAAAATCATGTTTAGTTGTTCTCTGTTTTTATTTTTTCAACAAGGGAAATTCAAGTAAAGTTACTGTGTTTTAAATATTTTTTATAATTATTAGCCCCATGATCCTTTTAATGAGATGTCTTGATGGGCTTCGTGGTTTGTACCATCAGTTTTTGTTTTTCACTACTAGTTTCGATACGCTTGCCATATTCAGGCATATTTTAGAAAACTATCTTTATATAAAATTTATCTGAAGATGGGCAACATATTTTAAAATATTAGATTCGTAGAAAAATAATTGCGGGTTTTGCTTTCTGAATTCTAACCTTAATTTATTTCAATTAAGTTGTCATGTCATTATGTTCATATTAATATCATTTTAAAGTACATTTTTCGATCTGTATTTTCATAAAATAGATTTGGTTTCATTACTAATTTTGCTTCAAATTAAGCTATTTAATTAAAAATGGAAAAGAAGCAAATAAGAGCATTTTATTGTATGAGTACAAAACGGCTGGTAAAGCAGCAGAAATTGCTCGTAAACTTAACGGTCTTTTGATGTGGATACTGTTAAGGACCGTATGGTGCAATGATGGTTTCAAAAATTTCATGCTGGGGACGACAGCTTTGAAGATTAAGAAAGTCGCGGGGGTTCTTCTTCAGTTCATAACGATCGACTAAAGACATTATTTAAATCAGAACGACGCACAACAGTTCGAGATGTTGCACAATAGTTAGATATTAGTCATTCAATACTTCTGGACTATTTGAAATCACTTAAATTAAAAAATTTATATGAATTTGAAGATCATAAATCGAAATTATTTTTCTACTAACATAATTGTAACCATTTATATTTTATATGTCACTAGCCAAATAGAAAATGTTTAGTGGTGTTCACATTTTTGTTTTTATGATAATTTTTAATTTATAAAATATTAAATTTGATATTATCGACTTAAGAAACAGCGCCAATGAATTTAGTTTTGATTATTATTATTCTAAAAAATATTTAATTTAATCTCTATGTTTGATATTTTTATAATATTTTAAAAATAAAGGTTTCATTCATTATTCATTTATAAAATTTTAAATTTGGTATTCTTGTTTTAAAAAACAGCACTAATGAATTTAATATTAATCATTATTATTTCAAAAAATATTTAATTTCATACATTTTTATAATATTTGAAATTTAAACGTTTCATTCATCATTCGTTTTTGAAATTTAAATTTGGTATTATCGATTTTAAAACAGTACCAATGAATTTAATATTAATCATTACTATTCCCAAAAAATATTTAATTTCATTGTATGTTTGATATTTTTATAATATTTTAACGTCATTTGCGACTACTATGTATATATAAATTCTTGTAGTACAGTTTCTTTATGATTAAAATCTGATTTGTGACAATTTATGCCCAAACGTGTATGTAAAACCAATTATTTGTACAATAGTTACATGAGCTTTAATGAGTAAGGTTGAAAAATATATCTACAAGAAAAAGTTCTATTTGCACACTATGACTCATCGCATATATTAGTTTTTATATTTATTTTATAATATAAAATTGTTTATAATAAAAATATCATTTTAAAATTTATTTTTTCATTTAAAAATATAACAATTTTATAATTAATTATATAATTAATTATATTTTTAATTTTATACATCAAAGTTCACAAATGAAGTTTTAATCTTCCCACAAACACAAAAAAATTATCAAATTATACAAACTGATTACAAATTACATAAATAGGAATAGATGATATTTAAACTTTTTCTTTTGAAAATTTAAAAATTGTTATTTAAAGATTAATTTTAAGTCTCAGTATTTTTTGAATAAAACATGAAATTTATATATATATATATATAATGTTCATATTTTTGTTATTTCTAAAAAGTATTGTCTTGTACATAAAACATTTTTAATTCAGCTTGTAATACCAGAATGATTTTTAACATGTATGTTGCGCAATAATTGCAAACCGGTATAATTTTTTATTTGCTATTAAATCCTTGTTTAATGGACAAATAAAACGATAGAATCTAATCTATGGAACCATAAGGGACATGTCACGAATACCAGATAGAAAATAAATGTCATAAAAGTCGGCCAATAAAAGTCATAGCAGTGTCAATCGGGTCACGTATACATAGAGTTATGGCCGAAAAAAACTTGTCCGCCGATCTTTCAGATAATTATCAGAAAGAAGTGCGATTTACACACTGATTTCAAAACACCGTATCACGAAGACCTCACGGTGGCATCGAATATTAAATTCTTTGGTTATAAATTAAAATATGCTTTTTTATTTTTCTCCATAATCAATTCCTTATAGTACCAATAATGTATTCTTTACTCATCTTGTTTCCAGTTTTCTACTTTGATAATTAAACGGAGGCTTTATCAATCTTGGAGATTTTTATTTGTAATTTTACTTTTATTGCAACTATTTATATTTTCTAAAAAAAATATTTACATACTTTTCTGTTTACGTGATAAAATCATTAGATTTTTACGAGTAGAAAATATTTTCTTAATATATTGTAATATGTTATTTTATGTTTTTTATTAAAATTTTTGTAGCGAATAATCAATAAAATTTAAATGCATCGATTATTTTTCTTTGAATAAAGAGAAATTATTTCATTAAGTGTACAGAGAATGTAGAGTTACTTTTAAAATAATTTCTACTAAACATTTTATTACTAAATTGTTCATTATTTATTGTTTTTAAATAACAAGTTTTTTTTGATCATATATACTACTTTTTTCTCGTTAAGGATTTAATAAAAAATAATATTGTTGAAACACTTATTTTTATCCTTTTTTAAAAAATTAAAAATCAGATTAAAATTTAAAATTTTCAGTTAAAATTACAACTATCTCAAATTCAATCTGGTGATTTTATATGAAATATCGTAATGGAAACACTATTATAAGAAAAAAATAATTTTAATTGAAAATATTTTAGCTTTTCATTATTAATTAAATAATTGAATGCATTTACGGTATATTTATTTTCTTTTCCATATTTAAATTACGATAACTACACTTTTTGTTGGAAGTTTTTTTCTAAATTTGAATTGAAATCCGGTTTTAAATAATAGTAATTGATTAAGAATAATTTTATTTAAATATCTTAATAAACATAATTCAGATATCAACAACTTTAAATACATGATTATTAATTAAGATATTCAACAATTAAATTCTTGTTAACTAAATTTTTCCACTTGTATGTATTAATTAATGATTTTTTATTTATATTATTAATTTACGATTTTAAAACATAAATAAACACAATATTAAGAATATTGAATTTTAATACAGAAGTTGATAACGTTAGATTTAGTAATATTTGATGAAAATATTTTCAGAAAAAAATAAAAATTATTTAATAAATTGTTTTTAAAAATGTAATCAAAACTTTAAATAACTATCTACATTTTTGAAAAAATATTTGTTTAGTAAAAAAGGAAACAGTACAAATGAATTAACGATTAAATATATTTATTTAATTATCTGTCATTTTCTTTTGTTCGAGTAATAGAAAAAATGGTACTTAACGGTCTTTTATTCACATAAATGTTGAAATCATGACCTATAGAAAATACATAAATAAATATTCATAATTTATATATATATATATATATATAAAGTATTTACCTTTAAAATTTAGCAGCAATGAATAAATCTACAGCACACGTCCTTACGTTTCGTCCATTAATAAAGTATATACCAATAGTGTTTTATGATTCTATATCCATAAATCTTAAAATTTTAATTATCGATGATAAGGCGAATCTAAAAACGACTTTTAAATGAGTCATTAAAATACAAATTCGAAAGAGTTTTTTAATTTGACATAAATTATATTAGTGTTATACGTTTTTACTAACATTTCTTTACGTTAAGCAAATAAAATAAGTAGAGAAGATGAACGATACTAGTTTAATGACCTTTATGTTTTAAATATTTATTATTTGAAATTGCTTTAATAGGTAATAAAAATCGATTAATGAAAACAAGATTTACATTTATATCACAGTAGGCTACAGTTTTTATGGATTATGAGCACAATTAGAAATACGAAAGTGGACTGGTAGTTAAATTACGCAGTGGTCTTATTTTCACGCGAACATTTTATATCGATATTTATTTTCAGATCATGTGTTTCTATCACTTTCGTACATAAATTAATACATTTTATATTCCATGTTTATATATATATATATATATATATATATATATATATGTATATAAATGTGTATATTTTTATTTATCTAAATTTTGTTTAAAAAGAAGGTAATTAATTTCAAGTGTAATATACAGGTTCAAAACAGATGGCAAGTAGAATAGATTGCACGTCCTAGTGTGAAACAAAATGTACAACTATTCAGTTTTAATTTATCCATAGGTAAACGTATTTATTTTACATATACACAAAAATAAAAACGGTAGCTAACGTTTTTGCGGTTATTTATTTTATGTCAACATTTATAAACAATATATTTTCTATAAACGAAAAACATGTTTAAATTCTGATCATATATTTTATAAAATAAATAGTATTAAATATATTTTGTTGGTTTGATTTAGCAAATACATAATTTAAAAATGTAAGGAAATGTAACTCAAACCGTTATAGAGAGAGCAAAGAATAAAATCTTGATATTTAATGTTAAATCCTTCCTGTTGATTCTAAATATTATGTTGGTTAAAAATAATTGCGGTTTTTACGTACCGAGTATAAAGACGAAAATATCAGTTAAAAATTATATTTATTAATCAAAATAAAGACAATTGGCCTGCATACATTTCTTCTAATGGGAAACAAGTTTATTTATTTCTATAAGATAGAATTCTGGAGTCGTGGAATTAACGAATTCATCGAAAGCGCTTTGAGGTAATGCTCATCTTTGAAAACCTTCTCTCATGATAAATTACTGAAATGTTTAAAAAAAATAATTTGTCGGAGACAGGTCTGGAGAATAAGGTGGATGAGATAAGGTTTCATAACAGAGTTAATTTAATTTTTTTAAAGTCATTTGTGAGACGTGTGGTCGGGCGTTGTCATGAAAATGAATTGGTTATCTTCGATTGACTAAACGATGCAATTTCTCATAGATTTTTCAATTTCCTGATAATATTTTTCTGCTGTAATTGTTCCACCAGAATTTAAGAAATTGTAGTGAATGATGCCACTTGCCGATCACCAAACAATAACCATAATCTTTTTTTCATGAAGCTTCGGTTTAGGAAACTGTTTTGGTGCTTCTCTTTGATCTACTTATTGTGACGAACTTTTCCGATTGTTGTAAAGAATCCATTTTTCATCACATGTGACAATATTATCAAGTAAAGGATCATTTTTGTTACCAAAATGACGCAGAGCTGATATCGTATCGACGAATTATGTGATGTTCGTTTAGTTCGTACGGCACCCTTTTATCCAGCTTTTTTAAAATATTTACTTTATTGACGTTTTTAATTTTAAAATAAATTCAGCTGTTTGTTCGTTTAGAAATCATTTCATCTTAAGTTGTTTTCATTTTAAGGTATAAAAATTACACTTTAATTTGTTAATTTTAAACAAATGTAGATAATCAATCATCAAGAATAATTATTTATTTATTATTTGTAGTAGTTTAAACAACAAATGAATATATTTCATTCATTGTTTAACAATTAAATATATATACAAATATTCAATCATATTCTATCTATTTTTTAATCTGTCGGAGTTTATCCAATAACTAATAACTCACTACTAGTAATAAATCATAAAAAAAACGCATTGTAGGGAAAATGTGTCTTATAAATGACATATATTCGATGATAAGTTATATTAATATTTTTACATAAATATTTTGAAACCGCGGTTTCTTTACATATTACTATGATGTATGTTAGTTATTTATATATTAGATTAATAACAAATCTGACAATATAACAGATGAATGATTTATTCTTAAGAAATAAAAGAACTACATTTATTCAAACATTATTTATCCAGTTACCTGCTTGTTTGTATAAATATATTAAAATCTAAAAGACATTCGGTATTGTACATTTATAACCTTTAATTTGTACGTCTGTGATTAAGGTTACACCGTTATAAAAGAAGAGAGATGATCGAATGGAAGTGGAACCGTTCAAATTAGTAAATTATATTAACGTATATATTCACTAGATAGAATATTGGATCTAATTTGCATTGTATATTTATTCATTTAATTTGTCTGTATTAGTTTTTTCATCATTTTTATATTTTATTGTTTGATTTACATTTGTTGTAAATTATTAGTCGTAAAACAACCTGTTTTTGCTATAAATAATTTTGTTAGGAAATAAGAAGTTTGTTGTAAATATTAGTGAAATATAAGAATGCATACATGACAGAAATATTTTTTAAATTTAACAGGAATACATGTCTAATTTATTTTGCTGAATATAACACAAAAATTATTTACAGTTAGAACAAAAATCATTTAAGTATATAAAACTTTTTTAATATAAAATATATGTCTATATATAACATATAACACGCATATTTATATATATATATATATATATATATATATATATAAGTATGTGTATCTATATGTGATGTTACATCTTCTAATGACAAATTGATTTCTGATAATAACGCTGCATGTTTTTTAAATGAGAGATTTATTCAGCGATATATTAAAACCATAAATCAAAATGATTGTTTCGATATGTCAGAAGTATTGGCGTTTAGAAGTGCTATTTTTATTTCAAATTAAAGATACAAATGCAAATTATTGTCGATTGCTTTTGAAATAAGAAATATGTATTTATGTCTGACTCGTGGTTTATGTCTTAAATAATAGTTTTTAAATAGACTTTTCAGTTTATACAGATCAAAGGTGACTTATCTATGTCTCATTATATATATATATATATATATATATATATATAAATGCATCTGATTACATAATATCTTCATCCCATTATAATAAAATATAAATTCAAAAGTCATTATTTCATTACCTATATGACACAAAGCACTTCTTCGACTATTAATTTTATTATCTGACCTATTAAAATGATAATAAAAGCGTGAAGATTAATAACAAGTATAGTCTTTTAGAGGGAATATATTTATTTTATACTTTTTTTGTTTATATCGTATACCTAATGTATTCAAGTCATAAAAGTTTATTTAAATGAACACTTTATAAAGAAACGAGTTTCATAGTTTCAAAATGGAAAGTTTACAATGTATATTTTATACATTATTCTCGTTAAGCAATGTAATTTTTATGAATGTACAATATAGTATTATAATTTAAGCTGATTTCAAACAATAAATTTATAGAAACGGTACCTGTACTAAGCATATTTAGAAATGTTTTGAATATAAATATTAGCTTGATTGTAAATTAGAGAAAATAGAATTAATTTAAATTATACTTTCTTGTTCATACAAGTTCCTATATATTTAGGAATTTGTCTGAAAACTAATAATTTGTTTATAAAATCACAGTGCGTGTATATTTTTGTATGTCTATAAAAATATTATTAATCTTCAAATTTTTATTTCAAATATATAAATGTTTTCCAATAGGGATACACTTTTTAAAAGGTTATATTTCACAGATATCAACGTGACAGTTGTATTTTTTAACACTTGTTAAGTTTTGACATTGCTGTTTTTAATTATGGCTTCCTATACAACAAAACAACGTATTGAAATAATACAATTTTATTATGAAAATGGTCATTGTATAAAAAATACATTTCGTTAATTATGTGATATTTATTCTTGAAATACTCGTCCATCTGAATTAACAATTCTTCGATTAGTGGGCAAATTTAAAGAGACTGGATTGTTTAAAGATAAAGAAATACCAACGCGTGCTCGTTTGTCCGGTGAAGTCGTTGGTTATTACTTTTTTGAGAATCAGGCTAGTAATGCGATTATTGTGAATGGAGAAAGATACCGAAATATAATAATCATTTTTTTGTGGAAACAATTGGATGATTTTAATGTGGAGAACCTGTCATTTCAGAAGAATTGTATGACAAGTCACACAGCTGGTATAATAATTGATTTATTGAAGATGAAATTTTCTGGTCGTGTTATTTCCAGAAATCGTGACATTAATTGGCCACCAAAACCTGCGATTTAACACCGTTAGACTACTTTCTTTAGAGCCAGGTTAAAGGACAAGTGTACACCAATAATACTAAAACAATGTTTGGTCTAAAAGTTGAAATCCGAAGAGGAATTGGTGAAATAGAGATCTAGTTGTGTAAGGATGTTATTGAAAACTTTAACAAAAGAATGATTACTTGTAAGAAAGCACACGGTTGTCACTTACACGATATAATTTTTCATTTATAAGTGGAAAACCCTCAACTATTATTTACTATAAAGAAATTTGAAATTTCAGAGAAAATTCTGTGTTTTATTTCAAATTAAAAAAGTGCATCCTTCTTGTAAAACTCTATCTATCTATCTATCTATATATATATATATATATTTGTATATATATATATATACATTTGTATATATATATATATGTATATGGCCTGTATATATATGTATATATATATATATATATATGTGTGTGTGTGTGTATGTATGTATATGCATGTGCATGTATCATTAGTAATCAATAGGTATGTGTAAAGATATTTTAATTTGATTGCAATTGATATTTTATCATTTTAATGAAAATATTAACAATATTTAAAATTTTATTTTCGAAATGAATTAATCATATTCATGCAGTTGAATGTTTTAATTATTGTTTAAGTAAGAAATAAAAAAATGATTTTTTTACACTATTTTTACTAATCAATGTGACATGACCATAATAATGAAAAGATAATTTCAGTAAAATTTGAGGTTGTTACTTCTTAAGTTTTCAAACATAAGTAAATTATTATATATAGTTCATATTTTTCAATTATTGTTTATAAAAATATATAAATTTACTGACCCACAACATAATTTTTAAATGAACAATAGCTGTTAAATTTAAATTATTTTTATGCAAATTAATCTGTACTTAAAAAATCATATTTTTTGAAAAACAAGATTAATAAACATTTATGCAGTTTATTCTATTAATCTTTAATTTGATAGGAATCTTATATTTTTTATAATGTATAAAAAGGGATAGATTTTGAAATATGTATTAAAATATGCAACTTAAACAATATATCCATCAATTAAATAGTCTGATCATTTAAATATATGTTACTTATAAGAGCTTCATTACTTTTTCAAAATAAAAATTCAAATTTTAAAAGTACGTAATTATGTATTTTGTGTTTTTGAAATCATTTTAAACAGTTTAAGTGTTTTTGATAATATGAACTGGTGGAAAAAAGTATGAGAGTTACTCAGCGATTATAGAATTTTATAGAAATAAATATAAAAATAACTGAATGAGACATGAATAAGAGAAGAGGGCTAGGGTTATATTAAAGATATATCTTTTTTATTTAAATCATCTCATATCGCTGTCAATATGAAAGTTCATGAAAGTCTTGTTTCTGTCAGAATGACAGTTTCTTTTTGATTAAGTATGATATATGCCACAATACTGGATTAAATCTCTTAGCATATCGATAAATAATCTCACTTAATAGTTACTTAACTGTAAATGTTAAAAATTGCCTTTTTTTATAAACAAATAATTTATTTTTGATTAAATTATTTTCATATCTGTTTCTTGATCGGGTTTTTTCTTAAATATGTAATATTTCAATAAAGTACTAAATCATTTAAAGCATGATATTAAGTAATTTCTATATATAATTTATGTTTTTGAAAATAATAAAAAAAGATTCTTCATAAAGAAAATAAGAGGTATATCCAATATTATGACTGTATTCTGTTCCGTTCTATAAATACAATATTAGTCATTAAAATTGCTTTTATACATTTTTCACTGATTAAATTATTTTCAAAGTATGATAATTAACAAATAAAGTGAGCTGTACTATGAGCAATAACGAATATCTTCCTCCTAGATCACTTGATTTTTTTCTCAAAAATGAATTACTAAATGTCAAGGTACTAGTTTACCACACTAGTTATTTACCTTTTCCTTTTGTAACGAAGTAAGTTTTAATTTATGGTATATATATATATATATATATATATTAGATTGGTAGGAAAATAATTGCGGTTTTTGTATTTAGAATTCTTACCTTAATTTTTTTCAAGAAAAGTATCATTTTATCATGTTCATATCAAGTGCATTTTTCGGTATTTTGATAAGATTGACTTTGGTTTCATTACTAACTTTGTTTCAAATTTGACTTTTGATTTAAAGATGGAATAGAAGCAAGTAAGAGTAATATTTTTGTATGCGTTCAAAACAGGTGGTAAAGCAACAGAAACTGCTCGTAAACTAAACGATTCTTTTAATGTGAGTACTGTTAAGGAACGTACGGTGCAATGGTGGTTCCAAAAATGTTGCGCTAGGGACGAGAGTCTTGAAGATGAAGAAGGTCGCGGGCGTCCTTCAGTTCATAACGACCAACTGAAGGCGTTAGTTGAATCAAAACCATTCACAAAAATTCGAGAGCTTCCACAAAACTTAGTCGTTAGTTATCCAACAGTTCTGGACCACTTAAAACAGCTAGGAAAATCAAAAAACTTAACGAATGTGTGCATTAATTTCTATCAATCTAATAATTCGAAATATTTTTTTAAAAAATAAATAATATACTTGAACAGAAAATTAAACTTAGTTTGGTTTACATTAAATAAATATTTTTATATTAAAGTTTATCTTAAATCATAATGAAAATTGACTTTTAATTATAAATTATTTTTTTAGCTTGTTGTTGCACTTTTATTTTTTATTAGAGTACTAATAACTTAATGAATACTTTACACACACACACACATATGTATATATATATATATATATACATAACTTCTTTAATAGTTAATAACATATATGATGCGAGTCTAAAATTCTGAATTGCTGAAGTTTTGATGTTACATTACTGCTTATATCGTTTTTTTTCCTTTTTATTTCAAATTTTAATTTTGTATTTACTCATTTTCTTTTACAGATATGATATATAAATAACTTAACATTGTTTTCTTTTAATTTTTAAAGTATACACAAAATGTAGAGTATTTTTCATAATAAACAACAAATTATTTTATTTTTTGTTTCAAACTAAATGCCATCAATTTTAAACATGTGTAAATAATGTACACTAGAAAATAATCATTGTATAAAAGTTTATGAAATAAAAATAGTATGTACTTAGTAATGCATGTGTATATATATATATATATATATATATATGTTAAACATTTTATACCTCTTCTGCTTGTTATTGTGTACACTCGTACGTGATTCTAACTTTTTGTGTAATTTAAATACCGGTAAGGAAATCTGATTCGCAAAGAAGCTTCTTTCTTGTAAGTTTACGTATACATTAATTTATATATTTTTTTTCGTGTGCAATTTACATAACAAACGCAAATAACTTTCACAAAGTCTTTGAAGAGTATCGATGAACATTAGAGCCTCTGTTGTTAAAGGTGTGCCTTGTGTGACCCGGCGTATGAATGAGCATAGGTCAGCCTATAGCAATTGGTAGCATTAATAACGGTAAAATATGATCGTTTCTAAAATTTTCAACTATCCGATTTATAATCATAATAATATAATATAAATGTAAATTTGCATATCGTGTATTATCATATATGAATATTTAGCGAAAATTCTTATTTTACGGTTCGTAATAATGAATGTGACAAATTAAAAATTTACTTCGCTCTTTTATCATAACTCAAATCCTGTTTTGAAAAGCTGTTATACGATTCGAAAATAAACGTTTTTTTTATTGACTGTGTTGATAATTATTGAGTTAGTTTAGAATTATAAATTTCTATGTTTATATACAGATATGAACACAGCACGTGTATACATAAATATGTATGTTTGTCTGTACAAAGCAATGAAATAAAAAATACCCTCTCGATAGATACTTTAATTAAGAAATTTTCTAATCGAAAATATATACATTTCTATCACTTAGTAAAGTTTACGTTTATTATAAATGTTTTCAGATTCATTTATTTTTAGTACATAAATATTTATAATATATTCTTAATATTTTTCTATATGAATTTAAATTATGTAGAAAAAGATAATTTGATTATAGTCAAACATTATTATTAATATGTTTAATAAATAATATATTTATTTTCTTATGAAAAATACAGTATATTGAATTTAAATAAATAATTATGATTTATTGCAGTTTGTTAAAAAAATTTATACAAAATATAATATTAGGAATTAAAATATATAAAATCTGAAATGTTTCAATAATGAAAATAAAATATGCATTAAAAGGCAATAATTCAATATTAATTTGTAGAAATATATAACTATAGATATAGCATAATAAAAGAACTCTTCTATAAGAAAATTATTTAATGAAAGGTAGTTTTTGGCAGTCGCTTCAGCTATACGTTGTGTATAGACTGTATAATGAATTCATTATATAGCAAAAAAATAGTCAGTAGATGTGAGCTTGTAAGGAAGAGTTTTAATTGTCTTATTGACAAAATTCATAGAACAAGGACATTTAAATGTTATTTATAATTTTGTGATTATATTTTGTTTGTGTGAAACATTTTATTAAGATTGTCCTACCTATCTAATACAATTAATTCGTTGAAGCCGATCGTGGATCTAGGAATCCATTGATGTTTTCCAAAGAAGCTATAGTCCAGAGCGCTATCTTTTGGATGATATATTTAAAAGTCACTAATATCTTTCTAAGAGACTAAATTTTCCTCTTTCGTTCATTAAAAAAAATATGGTCGTCCAAAAATCATAAAAATAGCTGTTTTTTCATTTGAAGACCTATAAAAATTGTCAACTTAAGAATTGGGTTGAATAATATTTTTTTTACAAAATTTTATCACTGGAAGAAAGTATATAAAAAATTTCGAAACTCTACCGTTTAGTACATACTTGTTTCAAGATTTTTCATAGTAAACAGTAATATTATTTCTGTAAATTTTCAATTGTAATCAATGTTTCCGCTTCCAATTATATGTTCACAATCAAGATATTTATGTTTTCTCGAATGTTATCAACGATTTTCCACGATATGTCAGATAGATGTGGAATTTCTAAGGGCTAATCTGAATTAATATATTTTTTCTTATAACCGATAAATTTAATTTTTATTTTGTTTTCAATAAGAGAATGTCCAATTAATCGAAAAATATTTGTTAAAAAAATTTAGCACGCTTTCCCCCTCACCGGCTTCAAGGGCTTAAAAGTTATATCAATATTTAAATTTATTATCTATTTATTTCAATTTTTATATAAACAAATATTTGTTTATATATGATTATAATTTTTAGTATGTTTTATAATGTTCTATCTTATAAATAAATATTACAATTTGAAATTAAACATATATTAAATTCGACACAAAATTATATACTACTAAACGAAGAAAAAGAACCCTATAAAGCTTATCTACATAATGTTATTGGAAATAGTAATAATAAAAATTATATATATATATATATATATATATATATATATATATATACAAATATTTAGTCTTTTGTTATATTCTCAATAACGGTAGATCTGCAATTGAAAATATATTGTATTTAGTACAAAAGTGCAATATTACCACTATATACAGCTGCTATATCCATTTCAATGATTATATTTTCAAGTAAATTAAAGATGATCGTACATAAATTACTTTACAAAACACTCCAAATAGTTAACGATTGAATAGATAAACAATAATAAGTATGTTTAATTTAGCATAAACACCTTAACACACTACTGTTATTTGCCACGAGTCCATTATTACATTTTGAATGTAGTCTTGTAAAAGGAATACTTACTAACAAAAGAATTAAGTATCCAGAAGGGTTAAGTAGCTTGCATGTTTGTGTAGAAGTCATTAATGTGGAAATATGAAAGGTACAAACCAATGACACTTTTCGAAGAATTTATTTTTATTTTAAAATGGTCACACGATCAGTTAAAATTGTTATTGATATTTGTGCATTAATTGTATATATATATATATATATATATATATATATATATATATATATATATATATATATACATATATATATATATATATATATATGTATCATAATTTGTACAGCTTCTGAAATTGAGAATGTTTATAATCTTATTGCACAGAAACTAAAAAAAAACAGAGAAACATAAAAGAGAAACGAGTTTTGTATATTAAAAATAATGAAAATTACACACAATGTTTTGACATATTTAACAAATTAAAATATAAATTAAAAATAATGAAATTATGAGATCAAATAAATTTATATTTTTGTATGAAAATAAATGAGATGTATCTTGAAACTCAAATAAAATGAATTCAATAATTTATTTTAATAGTCGTTTTTTCATCTTATTGAATTCTTTTCTTTCGTTTATAATTACAAATACTGTAAATAGTAAAATTACATGCATTTATTAAATTATGTTCGCTAATATATTTTTACTTAACGAATAAACCGCAATAATAGTTTCAGCAATTGATAATCTGCTTACCGGGAGGTATTCAAAACCCTTCGTTAAGTATTTCATTTATTGACTGTCAAAACTAAAAGAGATTTTTGTCAAATATTAATTTTTCTACTTTATTATCAAATGTGTTTTATTTAAATACTGTTACAGCTACTGTTCAGGATATCCGGGTTCGATAGTCTTGAATGTTTAAGCGACCACCGTAGATGTTTATTTTTTATGATTGAGATAGTATTACGTGTTTATAACAGCTTTTAGGTATTTTTATTTATATATGATTGCAATATTATTTTATAGGTTTTATATATATATATATATATATATATATATATATATATATATATATATATATATATATCGAAAACAATTTCGATTTTTACTAAATAAATATTAATTTATCATTTCAGTACTTATATTTTCATTTTTAAAATATATTCATTTATATGTTTAATTAAATTGCTCTAAATTATATTTATCTAAATTTTAAATTAGACAATATTTTCATTGTATTTTTATTATATTCATAAGTGTGTTCATATATATATACATATAAATGTATATATATATATATATATATATACGTGTATATATATATATATATATATATGTATATATATATATATATATATATGTATATATATTAATATATGTACATATATATATATATATATATATATATATATATATATATATATGTATATATATAATGTTCAATTTATATTTGTGTTATTTTATAGGTAACTGCCTTCTCTTTTAATTATTAACTCATCTGATATTTCAATGACTATATACATTTTTTTATTATTTAATTTTTATTGACAGATTTACACCTCAGAATTTTACTACTTGAAAAATATAACGATTTCTTTTTTTCATTACATTTTCCTTATAATCATCATTTCGAATTAGAATATCTCTCTTTCTCTCTCTCTCTCTCTCTCTCTCTATATATATATATATATATATATATATATATATATATATGTATATATATATATATATAATTCATTAAAAATTGTATCCTTATATTTGTAAAAAAGTAACAGTTATTATTTATATTACTAAAAATAATTGAGTTTTATTTTAAATGCACATACTTATATATACTTGCGTTCGTTTCTTCTATGTCAATTCAACATATTTTTATTCTCCTAACAGAAATATAACTAAAAATGTTTGTTTATGATTTGATTATTATTCAGTTATATAGATGATTAAAAATAAATCTTTATTTTCTTTCAAAAAATGTATTCTCAGGTCTTAAGAACTCCAGTGAATAAAATATAGATATACTTATGGAATGTTGATTTATAGTTTTTCGACATATTTTGTTATTTAAAAATACTGTGTATATAAATAACACAATATTTTTCGTTATTTTAAAAGAAATAAAACTAATAATAATTTATCTTAAACAAAATTAAAAAAGTAACTAAAATATGTATGCACGTTCTAATACATATAACATATGTACATGAAGATTAAAATTTTTTATAAAAATCTTGTATTTGATTTTTTTAAATACATTTTAAAGCACAGTTTTGGAAGCCTCGTTTTTAAAAAAAGGTTACTAATAATGTTACACTTGATTTTAGACAAACCATAGGTTAAATATGTCTAGTGTCAAATTTTTGACAAAATTCACGAAGAGCATTTTAAAAAATATGCAATTTTATTTTAAAAAAATTAGATGTATTTTTTACATTAACATCATTGTTCATATATGTGTGTATATATATATATATATATATATATATATATGTGTGTGTGTATGTGTGTGTGTACGTACTTATGTGTATATGCATACACGTAATTACATTCATATATAAACGTAGGTAAAAAATATACAAGTAATTTTAAATATCAATTGTAAAATACTGAATTAGATAATTAGATTAGATAAATTTATAAGTTACTTATTATGTATTCTATTGTGTAATTAATTATATAAAGTTATTTATTCATGTATAAGAAAATAAATATATTCATATATATATAATGTTGGAATGCAAAAAGATTAGTTTCTAAATAAGTTTAAATATTGTTTGTTTAATTTTTGGAATTTATTTGTAATGAATCTGCTATATATTCCGATAATCAACCCAGATTCATAAAAACCAGCTCATTTTTAATCTGTTCTCATTTTGAAACAAACATAAAAATCGTAATATGAAAACAAAGGACAATTACTAGACGAAAGTATATTCAGCAATTTATCTTAAGCATACTCAGTGGGTGTTCTAATTGGAATAATAATATCAAGCCATTCGTAGCCAGTAAGACAACAGAATAATCATAATGCACTTAAGTATACTGTCTCGTAATATGTACAATGATCACTTTTACGATTGCTCTAATACAAATCAATTTAAACAGTAGTAAGTATAGTCAATTATGTGGTTTCCTTTGACCATTGGTTCCAATCTCGAGTCTTCCAGGTAAACAGATCTATACTGAGTTGTAAAAAAAAATAAGTGCGGTAGATGTTATAGATGAACAAAAGAAGCTGTGCTCATGCGGAATTGTGGTTTTTTTGATTGTTTGTATTAGATTAATTATTATATAGAACAATTTAAATGTTTTTTTTGTGTTTCAAGTACGAATTCCAGTATTGGTCAATCAATCATTTCGATTATTGTTTAAGAAACCGATGAACATTTTTGCACCATTACAATTGCAAACAACTGTTGGAATTTGTTATTATTAGAATTAAACTAGACACATTTATCTTTTTACAAATCAGAATTAAAATAAAATTAAATCAAAGTATATATATATATATATATATATATATATATATATATATATATATATATATATAAAAGATATTAAAACAAAAATTAATTACTTTTTGAATTTAAAATAGTTTTCTTTCAATTATATTATGGAAAAAAATACTTGTTGATATATAATTAATTTTCTTCAATATTTTTTTGTGTTTTCCTTATTAAACAGATGAATTATTTTCTCTGTTAAAAATGTTTCTGTTCTAATATTTAATTTATAATCTTTTTCTGTTCAATTTACTTTACCTTTTGTATATATATATATATATATATATATATATATATATATATATATATAATATTAAAAAAATATTATTCTATATAATTTTTTTGAAATGTTTTAAACAATACTTTATAAAGCAGGAAATTCCGAATATAATTAACGATCTTAACGATGGTAGTTAATACTGTTTTAATATTATTTCGATTATTAAATTCGTACACTAGGCTGATTAAATTGTTATAAAATCTTTTTTATAAGTTTGAATTTCCTGTGTGATTAGTTGTTATAAATTTCTGTATGAATTGCTCGCATGTATATCTCCCGGTGCGCAAACTAATTAAGACTTGATTTCTGCAACGTGTTTGCATAACAAATCTGTGGGTGAAGACAGTTTGCTTGTGATTCATCTCTTTATGGACGTTTTGACTAACTTCTTACTAACATGCAACATTATTGTTGGCATGCGATGCATGTTTGTATGACTTCGAACTAAGTTCAGTATTGTTGAGTAATTATTTTTATACCATTTTACATATATATATATATATATATATATATATATATATATATATATATATATATATATATATATATTATACACGCACATATATTATGAACATGTATATAAAAATTGGCGTTTTAAGTTTAAAGTCAAGTTTTCAATGTATACATAAATTAAAATATTAAAAGCTTCACTGTGTATATTCAATAATGACAGTATAGTTGAAAGGTTAGCATACCGATTTGTTAAGTACTGTGTTTAAACTCATCTTCAAACTGACATATATTGCAGTGCTTGATATTTCGGATATTTAGTAATCTCCGATAATAGAGTTTTAGAATAATATTTAAAAAAGTATTTGCATTAAAATTTAGTAGTTAAGGAGTGAAAAGTAAATAAATACGTTTTTAAAAATATAGTTTTTGAAGTAACTTCTTATTTGTTATACTTTATTTCGTTTAGACATAAAATGATTTTTTTGTATGATTATGATAAGCATAATAGTTTCTATAATTTATTTTTAGATATAAAAAGAAATATAAACCGAATCAATATATTAATTACATAATTTTTCATATTTTTGTTTTGGTATCATTTTTGATATCAAGTATAGCTTTTGAAAACAATTAATCAATTTTTTTTTGTGTTCTTTCTTTTATTATATATTTTTAAAATGATCATTTAAAAGATTATTGTCTTATTAGAGCACATGTTATTTAATAAATATTATTGTTTATATGAATAAAAGAAATCAACAAACTTACGAAAACAAACTAATTGTATCTTTTATTAATTTTATCTCAAACAATTTAATAAGAAAAAAATACCTTGTCCATGTTATCTATTCTTCAATAAATTTATTTTAAAAAGATAACTTTCTAATATTGTAAGTGCTATATGAAGTATACGCTCTCATTTTGTATATTAGTATATACGTTCCCTTATATTTTTGAACATCAGTACATATTCGATTACTTAATATCTGTTATTTAATTTTAATATTCTTAAAAAATAAATCATTTAATTATAATTAATTGAAAATACTATTATATGATTTACATTTAATAGAAATTAATAAATTACCTGTTTATATGCAACTTCTCTTTCTTTTCCTTCCTACTTTTTCACTTTTTTAAACCTATGTAATATTTTTTTTATTTTATATTTTATTTTCGCACATTGACTTATTTAATTATTTTTATTTAATAATACATTATTCAAATTATTTGTTTAGAATTGATCAATTCATTCTTTTGTAAAAATAACTTAAAAAAAATATTTTTATGAATTTAACAAGAAAACCTAAAATTAAATTCATACGTGCATTGTTAACAAATATATGCTTTCGGAAAACCATTATGCACTCTTGAATTTTAAAGTGTTATTCTTAGATAGACATGAATAAATGATCGTTTTTGTTTTTTATGGAAATTTTAAAACTTGTTTATGGGTTTTTTTAGGTATATGTTTACATTGTTTTACCCGGGAATCTTAAAAGTACTTACAGATGGATATTCAATTATATAATGTACTGTATTTTCCAGTTAATGAAATATAGTGAGTACATTGGTTGATTTATTATAGTTGTATGTTGAGTCAATTTTACATAGTTTAATGCAAGAATTTATTTTGAATTACTCACATATTATTGTATAATAAAATGAAATAAACGTGTACGTAATTTAATACTCAAATGAAGTATTTAAATCCATTACAAAGCACATCTGAATTTTTTTTCACATTATTATTTCTTACAAATAAATATAATAAGTATTTTGTCGTTAATATATTTTATTATTTGTAATTCGAAAAAAATATATTCATGACAACAAAACATCACATTAAAGATACAGGTTGGTGGTTATAGATTTATTAATAGATTATATTAATTTTTAAGATTCGATATACTGTTGTATATTATTTTATACAAGATAATATCACTATATATAGTAACTAGTATATAGCCCGTCAAAATTGACAGGAAAATACAAAGAAACATAGAAAGAAAAAAGCTGTTTATTGGTTTTTACAAAATGATATATTTTAACATAGAAAATACCTAAGAATAAAACTATATACTTTTGCTACAGCATTTATTCGAACTGGCAATGCAAATATTTCTCGTCACTTTGTCCTGTGAACAAAAAGTGACGTGAATTGTGGATTTTTATTATTACTGGGACATCGGAGATTCTTCGTAAATAAGAATGCTTAAATCAATATTGTATTATTTTTTTATTTCTTTTTTATTGACATGTTAAAAATGATATTAAATGATTTTAAATAATATATTAAAAAATACTTATATTAATATAGATAAAGATAACTTATATTGTTTATTCTCTTCACCACTAAGAACTAGCTTAACCTATCAAACACCACTACTCAAAATCGTAGGAATTTTCGAAAACGTTTAACGTTGTTTGGTTCTATGTCCTTTCTAATTAATTTGATTTTAGAAAGAAAAAATTAAAAATTTCAATTTTTTGTATACGCAACAACAGAGACTAATGTTAGCATTATCAAGAAAAAAAAATCAAAAATGAATAAAAACTAGTCTGTTTTAAATTTTAAATTCATTTATTTTATTAAAATACAAATCAAATACCGTGATAGTTGCTAAAATATTTCGGGTGGAGAAAAACGTTGGTCTTTTTACATACATACATATATATATATATATATATATATATATATATATATATATATATATATATGGTCTGACTCTTGCAAAGTCTACATCTATCCCGTTTTTTTCTCACAATCGAAAAAATTAATAATGTATTTCTATTGCCATTGAATCAATGTTTATTGGTATATAGAAAGTTTTGAAAAAATATTTTTAGCAGAGAAAAATTTTTTAAAATTAATGTGTGTATAATCAACAGCGTCGCTTAATGGGTTAATAACTTTATTTCTTTCAAAGCAAGTTTTAAGTCTCGTATAACACCTTGATCTAATTTATAATTTTTCTAAATAATCATTATTTTATATGCTATGTGATGTAAGAAACCATTTTATATACAGCTTGCTTATTTATTTCCAGCTTCAAAAAAAAAAACAGTTATATCAAATAATCCGTCACAAAAAATTCAGTATTATATATATATATATATATATATATATATATATATATATATATATATATATATATATATATATATATGAGTGTGTATACGTGCTTAAAGATAACAAATATCAATTTAATCTGACCACAATAAAATTTCTGACACTGTGGCTAAATCTGATTTAAACATTTTAATAATTATTATTTCTTAATATCATTTAATCTGAATGTTCAGTTCTGCTAGTTATAATTACATTTCAACGATCATGCAGTTATTTATTTTAACAATAATTTTTTTTATTAATATATTTAAATATTTCGCGACAATAATAATTTCTTTATGATATTTTAACCTGTGATAACTTATTTTATTTACAAAAAACACTGCGGTTGGCCAACTAGCTTGTACTTCTTATCTGTATTGGGCGGAACTATGGGCGGATATATTGATTTATTGAATAAACAATATATAAAGATCTAAACAGACTATGGGAAATATTGCAACGAATTTACTTTAGAGAAGATTGGGATGGTATGAAACTTTTTAAAAGCTATGATTAAATTCGTGTATTCGTTTTTGTATACATTTGTCATTGATTTATATATATATATATATATATATATATATATATATATAATTAGTACATATTTATTTCTATATAGTTAGAAATAAATATTTATATATTTTTTTACCAAGTTCAAATTTAAAACAAAGTATCTGAAATGAATTATTAATAGGTCTTTTGTGTCATTTTATATTAATTCATAAATGACTGCATATGTAGTTTTTTGATATTGTAAAAAAAAGATAAAATGACACAAAAATAATATAATCATATTAAAATATATAAAAATCATATTATTTGAAAATATCATTTGTATCATCATTTATTTTGAATACAGTTTTGGTATAATTTTTACATAAGAAAGCTAAAGAAGATGCAAAAATTTCAGAGAACATACAATGAATAACATTTATTGTTTCAAAAAATAATTTTGTTCCTCAAAAATACGCATTGTAAGATGAATCATTTTATGACCGTTTCTTTACTGTAACCGTTTACATCCGTTCACAACCGTGACACATTCACGAGGGACGCTCGAAAATCATTCATAACGATGAGTTAAATGTTGCAATAGAATTTAGTTCGGAGTAATCATACCGGATATTTGTTAAATGATTCTACATAAATAACAGTTTTTTTATTTACATTCTTGTAATTTTGTTGTCTATGAAAAATATAAAAAAACATGTATTGAATTTTGCAGCATATGCTTCCAATTTATATTTCATCTTAACTGATGCTCTTAGAACATTGATTATTACACAACGTGAAATTAATTCTTTAGATATGAATCATTGATTTCTTATCCGACCCTCATATATTATCCTCGTTGTACAAAAAGAATAAAACGATAAAAAAGAATCTGAAGATAAAAGAGGATATAAAAGTGTTACCTAGTAGTAAATAAAATTTTCTGAATATTTGTTCATTTCATTAAATAAGAAAACAACAAAATCACTTATGATTATTTTAATTTTGAGATAAAATATAAATTTTAACGTGATTGGTAGATATAAAATATTTTATTTTCACGAATGAATTTTTCTACTAAAAACCATTACATAACTGATTTTTGGCAACATTTAATATTTTTGATTTCTACTTATGCATAAATCGACAATGATGCGAAAGCACTAAAGTACAGAAAAACTTGAATCTTAAACAAAAGCACTGTGTTAATTTGAAAACAGTGTCAGAACTATGTTGTAATATTAAATTAATATATTATTATTCTTCTTCAGCAAAATTATTCAATTACATATTGAAATATTTCATTCACATAGTTAAATATAAATTTTGTTAAAATAATAGGCATTACGAGCAAAAATTTTCTAGAAAAATAACTAAAATGGATGTCTATTTAACATTAATAAATTTATGATGTATTTCTTGGATAAACAAGTATGATTTAATAAAATGTAAAAATTACACAATCAATGTCTTATGAAGATAACTAAAATGTAGAGACAGGAATGATTTAGTTTCAAAATTCATATCGCTGATGAGGAAAAAAATGATATTTTTTAATTTTTTCCATTTTGTAATCGATTTTTTTATTCTTGAATAATAAGAAACCAAATAATTATTGCATAATATAATATAAATGTACTGGGATCGTATTTTAATATTTTTGTAATTTTTTACAAGACTGAAAATAGAATTTTATAAACATTTTGGATTGTAAAAGTATACACTAAATAAATGATTGATTATAATGCTCTTTATTTCCAGATAATAAATTCCTGCTTTTTACGTGCACAGACAGGTATATTCAAGGAGGAAGAATTGAAAAATTTATTATACCTTTTATTATTAGCGAGCGTAAGAAAATAGCATTGACATATATATATATATATATATATATATATATATATATATATATATATATATATATATATATATAATATCCATAAATCATGTTTTATTCTAATTACATTTTATTATAATGTTATTTATTTTTGTTATCCTAAAGATACATCTTTCCATTTTTATCTGTGTTGTGCATAATCTATAAATTTCAATTTCGTTGTTAATGGACAAGTAGAAAATTTTCATATAATACTTTTTTTCTTTAAGCTAAATTTAATTTAATTTACATGATGTGAAACATTTTATTTAAGTAAATTTTATTCAATTGTCATTTTCCTGATGACTTTCAACATTAATTATCTTATCACTGGTAATAAATTGTTTCAAGTAAAATGACTTCATACATTCTATATTTTCTTATATATATATATACATATATATATATATATATATATATATATATACATACATACATACAAACATACACACGCACACATAAATACATACATACATTAATTAAACATCCTAAAAAACGTCCAGATTTTTGATTAGTTAATAGTAAAAGGTATGATTTATTTTTCTTTATTTTTAACAATATTTCCTAATAGATACTTTAAAGTTTGTATTAATTTTTTATATCAAATTCATTCTAAATATTAATGAATGTAAACATATACGTATATATATATATATATAATTTTCAAGCAATGAATTAAATTTCCAATTCACTTAGTTATAAAATAATTTAAAAAAAGTTTATGAAGTACACTGTGTACTATTTAACGAATATATGTATATATATATATAAATATATATATATATATATATATATATATATATATATATATATTCTACACCTACACAAATACTTCTAGTTATGATTACAAAAGTAAATAGCATTTTTCTAAAACTTATTGCGAAGAGAATAAATTGTTGTTAAATATTAATATAATTACGGTATTAATATGAAATGACATCATCTTATAAACAACTATGTAAAATATAAACTATAAAATATACGTTTTGCTTGAAAAATATAGTTTTCTAAATATAAATGTCATTATATATATATATATATATATATATATATATATATATATATATATATATATATATATATATATATATATATATATATATATATATATATATATATATATATATATATATATAGTGTTTGTATAATGTACGTGTAAACACATTATTAAATGTTAATATGTTATCAATTTTTTGTTCATATAGTACAATCGCGTTACAAAATGAATCTTCGTATAATCTGAATTCCGATGAAAACATGTAGGTTTTTATATAAGTGGGCTACAAGAGAAACATATAATTATAAAATCAATACTTGTAATTACAGAAATGAAATCATATATGTTAAAATACACACATACATTTGATTGATGTTTATGTGAATTTAATGAATTGATTTCTGTTAATTTTCTTCAATTATTTATTACACTTGTTCTAAATAACAGTTCAAATTATGCATTACACTGAATCATATTTCTTAGAAACATTAATATACGCATATCTTTTAACAACTTATTCCACTTCTCAATTTTTGTCCACTACTTCCTGTTTTAAAATGATCGGTTGGATACGTTTCTTAGAATTAAGTTTATGAATTTTAATTCTACAAATATTGTTTAGTTTCGTTGAAAACGGAAAGTTTCGTTGAAAACAGACTATTAAAATATTAATAATTGTTGTATATATCCTTATTTTATATATATATATATATATATATATTTATATAAATTTAATAATATTTTAAACAATAATATATTTAATTTATATTCACGTGAATTTAAAATTTTTGATTTTCCTTAGCAACATATTGACTCTTATTATTAAATCATATTCATTACATCTGGTCTTAGTAAGGGTTTCAGGAGTGTGAGAGGATAAAAAAAAATTTCTACTATTTTAGAAAACGGATTGCTGTAATTGTTAAAACAAGTAAGGAAAGTAATAAGCATTTTTTAACCATTTTAGAGTTATAGTTTTTTTTATGTACAAACGTGTTAATAGAAAAACATTAGACTTCGTCCTATTATATTTCTTTATATTTCCAATGATGATATTTTTAGTCGAGTTCATTTATTACTTCATATATTTACTAATATTTCATTCTGATACTTTTTTAATAATTAATTATAAAAATTATTTTACGAGTAAAAAATACTAATTTGTCAATTATGCTAAGGGAAGTTTTGGACACATTAGTCTCCTCAGTACGATCCCTCTTTATATATATATATATACATATTATATTTATATATATATATATATTATATTTATATATATATATATATATATATATCATGAAGGAAAAAAAGGGTGATTGTATAAGATATAAGACAAGAATATGCAATTTTTCCCAAAATTGTGCAATTTGATCTTACCAGGAATAACAAATCACTCAAGAGTGAAATTAAGGAAATCAAAATACTGGTGAAATATTAAAACGTGCTTATTTTTAATAGCATTATAATTTTACGAAACATTCTGTAAAATTCAACGAAATTGATTGCAGTAATAAATGCAGTATATTGTAAATCGAGTCTAATTATCAATTACAACAAATGTATTAATAACTTTTGCCAAAAGGAAGTGTAAGTGATAAGAAGAAAATAAAGAAAGTATAAAGTCATTTTACTTGATACAATTTATTAACAGTGATAGATAATTAATATTGAAAGTCATCAGGAAAATGACAATTGAATAAAGTTTATTTAGACAAAATGTTTCACCATGTAAATTAAATTTAATTTAGGTTAAAGAAAAAAGTATTCTATTATATT
>CM068315.1:46201661-46226661 GCA_034766995.1 Acanthacorydalis orientalis | reverse complement strand
GAAAAACAACAAGACTTCTTAAACCCAGCGCCCCTTTTTAATACTTCCATGTGGAAGCCTAAATTGAAACATTCTTTATATATATATATATATATATATATATATATATATATATATATATGTGTGTGTGTGTGTGTGAAGTAAAACTCAATATTTGAAGAGTTCTATTAGGAACAATACTTAGTAAAAAATTCTATTAAATATCACAATTATATTTTTTGGTATTGTGATTATATTCACAATGGTAAAAATCATGAGAGTGACAAAATGATTTTCTAGTCAATACAAACGAATACCATAAAATAAGAAATAGATTTATATTTATTTTTCAATTCATACTATTAATTTTGATTAAATCTTATATGAATTAAACATGTAAAACAGTTACATTTACTATAAAACACCATTAATTTAAAAAATATGAATGACACTAATTGTATAATTGTTTTGTAAAAGTACACTTAATATGGGGAATCTAGTTGTAATAATATACTAGTCAGTATAAAAAAATATGGAAAATCCTTCATACGTAGAAATAAAAGATGATGAAATCGAAGTAAAATGCTAATCCTTCACCTGATGCATTACACAAAATAATTACACAGTATTGTTAAATTGATTCAATATTTTTGAAAAAAGATTTCTAAACGAATACTTGTTACTGATTAATACTAAAATTTATAAATTTTCACGCATATTTATTTACTTTTATGGAAAACATTTCTGTATAAAATATTAAATTCTAAATATCTATAAAAATCATAAAAAAATATATTATTAGAACAAAATAATATTATAAAAAATCTTTGTGTATTTTTACAATAGAATAGTTAAGTTTGAAGATAATTATTAATATATTAATATAATATAGTGTAAATCCAGCAATCATTTATATATATATATATATATATATATTGAGAGAGAGAGAGAGAAAGATTTTGATAGCAATAATAATCTTAATAAGTACTGAAAAGTGTAAATGATATAAGAATTACAAGTAGTCACAATGTTCCAAAAATGATAGTTAATAAGATTACTCTTACTTCCGTTTTGATTGCAATCTTTAAATTTAAACTAAGAATCTGGATCAGTCGAAATTAAAGCATTGTCGATTGGATATCTGAATATGATGTTCAAAGCAGATTTTCTTACTATTATAATAATAATTATTATAAGCAAGTGCTTTCAAGTATTGGTAGAGACATGTTGTAATTAAAATAGAAGAAAAATAGGCTGGATTCAAAAATGAATTAATCTTAATTACTTCATTTGAAATCAAAATATGCAAGATATATTGCAAAAATTTATAACAGAAATTATTGTAAAAGAACTAAGAGAAAGAAAGATATCAAAAATATATAGAAATCAGAGGCATTCTATTATTTAAGTTCGAAAAAATTAAGAAGTTATGAGAAAAAAAGATTATTAAGAAAAAAACATGATAGTTTTTAATTTTTCAGTTTTTTTTTTAATATTTTTATGTAGAAGCCTAAACTGAACCACCCATATTGTACGATATATATATATATATATATATATATATATATATATATATATACATATGTATGTATGTATATATATATATTTAAATAAAAGTAAATAATTCCTATATCCACCGTTTAATAATTAATATGATACAAATGGAATTTGAATAAAAATAATAAAAATGACATAAATAAACTAGTTTATATTATTGTTTTCTTTGAATTCATATGTCACTATACATATTCAGTCATGTTCGTCATTCACGTGCATAGTGAAAGAAAGTATGTTAATTCATGCATAATTAGTGCAAAGTACTGGTTACCGGCCTTCCCATTCATTAGTGTTTGTTTTGAAATCTGTTACTGATGTCAATGATTTGTAAAGAAAATAATAACTCCAAATAATTATTTATATATATATATATATATATATATATATATATATATGTATGTATATATATATATATATATATATATATATATATATATATATATGTATGTATATGTATATATATGTATATATATATATATATGTATATGTATATATGTATATATATATGTATATATATATATATATATATATATATATATATATATAAAATATTGACAACAAGATATACATAAATTAAAGGAATATATAAATAAAAATGTTAATGCTGTCTAATTTTTCTATAGAAAATTTTAACACACTAAGCTTATATATTTAAGATTGAAAAATAAATTATAAAATTTTTTAAAATACTATTTTTTCATTAGTGACAATTTCTATATAATATATTTAAAAATGAAAAATCAATACATTTGATAATAAATCAGAGTAATTCTAATGTATATACATATTTTAAAATAAATTATTCGATTTTTATAGATTTAAAAGTTGTAAAGCAAACATTCTAAAACAATTAAAATTAAATAATGTTCTATATTTTTGGAAAAAAATGTTGAATATTTACTAATCTTTCAAAAAAGAGAATAATGCAAAAAAGTAGTCGACTTGAACAATTCTTGTTAATAATGGAGATAATGAAATTGAAAATAATATATTTTTTTTATTATAGTTCGGTCTTTTACTAAAGGTCATATATTATTAAATAAAAAGTTGTTCTTGATTTTTAAATATTTTTTTTTATAATGTACGCGTTACAAAGTAACTAAAAATAACTTTTATCTATAATATTTTTACAAGAAACATTAACATTTATTTGATTTCTTTTCTATTTTGAATTAAACTATAATAAAATTTAAAAAGTGTAGAAAAATTATAATGCAAATCAAGTTATTAATATGGATTATACATTATATATTATTCTGCATTTATTTCAATTTTAAATAAAAAATAGTGATTTTTGCTAATAAATTAATAAATTAAAACTGATATATATATATATATATATATATATATATATATATATATATAATGTGTGTCTATGGACAGGTAGGTATTCGTGTGTACAAAATATCACATGTAAAAAATCTCGATAAGGTAAACCAATATTAGTCATTATTTATATGTAAATAAACTTCGGACGTATCGTACATAATATCACAAATTGTCAATAGATCATAACAATTATTATAAACGTGTTATCTTTCATAATATTTACATTTAATATATATATTTCCTTATCGCTGATATTTATTTTTTAGTGTTTAAACTGATTTTTAATTTATTAATTTTTATTTTTCCTTCTTTTACTAACACCTTTTTTATTAGATTAGTTCTTATTAATAATTATTTGTGTTTCTGAAACTTTATTGAATTCTCTATATTTAATCGTAAACTTCTTAGAAATTAGTTTTTTGTATTTTCACTTTTTATAATTTTTAAATTATAGATACAATCACTATGAGTAAATTCATAAAATGTATTACATTGGATATTACAAATTTGGGGATTTTTATGCATTTTTTATTTTTTTATTTCCTTTTTTTATTTGTAACATAACAGCATTTTTAAATGTATGTAGATATATATATATATATATATATATATATATCTAATATATATATATATATATATATATATATAAACAAATCAAAGAGTGAATGAATGTATTTATTTATTTATATTCGAAGTACACGATGACCTATTACAAAGGTGATTTGTATTACTTTGGATGTGCTTATTTTTATAATACTTACAGTTTTACAATTAAAACAGTAATAATGGTAAGTTCAAATAATAATTAAAATAATAAAATAATATGATAATATAAAGTAGTATTAGAGAATAATGTGAATTATAGTTTATTCATTTAGACAAAATGACCGAAGTTTCAAGTGCACATTAGACACTTTCCCATTTCTCATATTTTATATGTAAATTCCTTTATTGCTATTGTAATAAATTTCTCATCCCGCAAGTCTTATTTGGACTATGGTTCTGAAACATTTTAGTGGTATGTTAAAATTAAGTATGGGTCGCAGTCTAAGAAATTAGGGTTCTTTATTGTTTTGTATAAAATACTATATGTCAAACTTTCTACGCGTCGGTGTTGTTTTTTGTGCTCTCTTAAGATATATTGTTCATTATTTTTGCTATGTAACCCCGTTTTTCCGTGTAGTTTAGGCTGCTTTATAGTCGCAGGAATCCGTATTTATCTAGCATATTCTAAATTTGTGTGCACCAATTGTAATTTAGGTAGATTATTTGTTAAGTTGTTGAGTTTTAATATATATATATATATATATATATATATATATATATATATATATATATATATATATATGTAATGTATTGTATATGTATATTTAAAAAGAGAATATAATTTTAGAACTTTTGAACATATCCCATATAATAATAACCCTTAACAATAATCTTTTTTGGTACTGTAAATGCCAGTAAAAAGAAATGAATTCTATTTACTTAATGTCGTGAGATCATGAAAGAATAAAATAATATATACATATATGTATATATATATATATATATATATATATATAATGTATATGTATATTTAAAAAGAGAATATTATTTAGTACTTTTGAACATATCCCAAATAATAACAACCCTTTACAATAAGCTTTTTTGGCACTGTAGAGACCAGTAAAAAGAACTGAATTCAATTTACTTAATGTCATGAGATCACTAAAAAGTATTATGTTGTGGATAATATCAAAATATAATTTTAGCAAAGTTTAATTGATCAATGATTTGGTTAATATACGTTATGTTTGATCCCTTGATTTCAGAGACAGATTTCATGTATGTACTATCATATAATTAAATATATTGCATATATTCTACAACTTTTCTTGACATTCATTTGTGAAGAATTTGGTTGATTTAAAATTATGATAATTTTAGATAATCGAAATAATATCTATATTTATTTTATTATAAATTAAAATTTAGAAAATTTACGATAATTTCAGAAATAATAAAAATATTTTTAATAGAATCATAAGTACTAGTAGTATATTCATTAGGTTTTTTTTTCAAAAAAATATATATTAGGAAAAAAATAAAAATGAGCATTGCAAAGTGTGATTAAAAATTAATATTTATTTATAAATATTCAATTGAATAAATACTACAAAGTTCAATTCTCCGTTTGCGTCATTTAAGTCCAATATTTATTTAAGTGGGCCTTTATTGATTTCATTGTATATACAATATTAACATGAATTAGGCTGATGAACACATACATATATATATATATATATATATATATATATATATATATATATATATATATATATATATATATATACTTATTTTATATAAGAAAAATATTATTTCAGAGAATAACGTTTCTTAAAGCTCGACTAGAACGCCACGTTTTATAAAGCGACAAAACACATACATATACATACACACATACATTCGCACACGTAAGCACACAAACATACACACATACATATATACACATTCATACACACATACATACGCACACACACACGCCCACAAACGCACACAGAAACGCACAGCATACGCACACACATACGCACACATACGCACTCATGCATACAATACTCACACGCTCTCACACGCGTATACACACACACGTAGGCACGCATGTATGCACATGCACACATTCGCATACTACATGCATTCATATGCAGCCACACATACGCGGACACACACAACCACAGACACATACATACACACATAAACACATGTACACACATACAAAAACATTTGTTGCAAATTTAATATTTTTCGTACCTTGCATATATATTCTATACCGAAATTAAAGAGAATACAACATAGAAAATATATAACAAAATAGTTTGTCAAGGTCAACATTAAAACTGTACCATGTGTAATATAATCTACTTGTTTATATTTCTCATTCTTTCTTCCTCTCTCTCACTCTCTTTTTCTTGGTCCTTATATATATATATATATATATATATATATATATATATATATATATACATATATATATATACATATATATATATATATATATATATATATATATATATATATATATATATATATATATATATATATATATATATATATATATATATATATATATATATATATATATCCATTTATTCCAATCTTTTATGTTCACGTGTTGTCAAAAATACACAGTGTAGTAAATAAACCTTATGGTCAACTAACAATAGCATTTAAAAAAGAAATACTAATCACGTTTCACGTAAATACAATCTGTAACCACTTTGATTTATTCCTTGCAGTTATTGTTAACAGTTCACACAACATTACGTTGTATAAGTATGGGGATTTCTACCCAAATCAACCAAAGAAACCTTTAAGTACGATACATATCAATAATAGCGTTATTTTTCCTATTGCAACACATTCCATTGCTTTGACGTCGTCGTATATACAGATCATATATGTAATTACACAATATTTATCATTACTTTTGGCACCGATATAATTTTTGTAATAATGATATGACGATTCACCTTTTAGTTATTTCAAAGATGTATATTTTTTGTCGTTCTTCCATTCTATGAAATAACATTTTATGAATCTTCGATTATTTAATCTGTTAATGTAGTGTATTGTATCAAATTCAAGGTCAAATATTTCACACATCTGCTATGTTTTTAATATATATGTATATATATATATATATATATATATATATATATATATGTATATGTATATATATATATATGTATATGTATATATATATGTATATGTATATATATATATATATATATATATATATATATATATATATATATATATATATATATAGATATATATATATATATATATATATATGTGTATATATATATATATATTGTAATATGACGATATCTATATATCATTATTTCCATTATCAATATTATAATTGATTTTTATATTATTTTTAACAGATCTAATTCTGTATCCATTTATTAAGATTAAATATCAATTTAATTTTATAATAACAAGATGTGCATTAAATTAATATTCTGCACTAATTTGATATAATAATCAAAATAAAATGGATTCTTTATATGGAAATTTAGTTTCTTCGATGAATAATTCAAAGAAAAAGTTTAGTAAAATGTAGTGATTAGATGTTTTGACTTATTAAATTATTCGATCCATTATATCGCTTTGTAAGTGAATCATGAAATCTGCTATTTACGTATATATAATTACACTTGCACATACACACACTTTACTTGTAATTTAGTACCTACTACATTATATTATAATTTGAAATAAAGAAAAAAAAACAATATGTCATTAGGTTAATTAACTAGAAATTTAAAATTTAAATTTGATTGTGATTTTTACTACTCTGATGTTATTAATTTTACTACATAAGAACAATTAATAAAAATTTAGTATCACAATATTATACCTCTTAACCATTTAATTCTTACACTAAAAAATTGAGTTTGTATATGTGTGTGTGTGTACATTATATATATATATATATATATGATTTCCAAATTAATTAGGTCTATTTTGTACAGAAAATAATTATTTATGGAAAAATAGACTACATTTCAATCCACAAATTTACCTCATTATTTAAGATAACCTTTACTCAATTTGTCAGGCACCTAATGAATCATTTGTCGAAAAAAAGTCGCGATCTTTGGTAGATGAAGTCGTAATGCTTTTTCGGACCTCTTCCACTGTTTTAGCATTTTTTATATGTTTTATGTACATCTTCCCTTTTAAATCTTTTTCCAAATCTGAACAAATCGTTCCCACGGCTTTGGCATCATTTTTTTCAATTGGAATGCAAACGGTTTCTAATACCAAATATGTTGCTTTTCGAATGTCGTCATATTCACTACTGTTTTGTGAGATTATGCCAAATGCCTGGCCAAGATATATTTTAATTTTGAGTACTAAGTTTAGTACTACAAAATCCTGAAACGATGAGAAAATATTTTAATTTAAAACAGAGCTATGATTGATTCCATTTAAAGGCACCGAATTAATTTTTACACCAAATATATAAATATTTCAATTTATAAATTTTTATAACTTTTATTAAATTTTAATACATAATTATTATATTTATTATAATTATTATTTTAATTATTTTAAAATATTAATACATAACATAAATTTAAAATACAGTTTCAATTTCAATTTAAAACACTGTTATTTTTAAAATAATTTTATCTGCATCAGCTGAACAAAACTAAATTCTGATTATTCGTTTGTAAATTATTCACTTATCACTTTATTATATTATAATTTTTTTATGCTAAGATTTATATAATTTTTTTAAAAAACATATTTAGATTTTAAATATATATATATATATATATATATATATATATAATTATCATTAACTATAAATATTATTGTATAAAAAACAATTTGAAAGTCAGTTTGTTTCTAAAAAAATCTTTAAATGGGATATTCTGTGCGTCAACAATCAGTATTAAAAAAATTGGTAAACTCTAATAACGTACAATTGTTCACAAGAGGGAGAAATGTTATGAGCATCAGCAAAAAATCCATTCTTGTTTTCATAAGAATACATTTGTACGTTAATATTAAGGTAAACCTTGCAGATAATCTCTCGTGAATAAAGTCTATAATGATTATAAGGTAAAATACGTGTAGGGACAAGAAATTGTCAAACTTTCCCGGTTATTTTCGCTTTAAATAAACTAGAAGTTGCAACACTGAGTATGATTTTGCCTCACAGGTGTAATCTTGCTATTTTATTTACGTCATATTTTGCAACCAAAAATGAAATAAATATAACCGCGTTTGCGTTTAGTGGATCAGTATTTCATATAAGCTCTACAAAACAATAAGGAAAAATAATTGTGATATTTTGCATTTATACACATAAAACACAAATATGAGTTTAGCGATGGGTACTCATCGGACTTATTTATTTAAAATATTTCTATTAGTCTTTTTATTAATATGTGTTCAAGTTGAAACTGGTGTGATAAAGTGGAAGAAGGAAATCGACTTCTGTAAATATACACACAATTACAGTGATTCGGTTCTGAAATGTATATGTCAAATAACTTTCGCATGTGAAGAAGGCGACTGTGATAACGTAAGTACATCATTTTTATTTTTAATTAAAAAGTATTCACCACGTCAGCTTATTCTTAATGTCAAAAATTAAAGATTTCAACTTATTGAGGTATCCGTTTATTACTTATGAATTATTATCTAAAGTTCAAATAGATTCTTTCGATATTTTTTATTTACAGTTGCTGTTAGTCAAATAGTATTCTAATCAGTATGTTAACTTATAAATTTGCATAACCTTCAATGCATAACCTTATATATATATATATATATATATATATATATATATATATATATATATACATATACATATACAAATGTGTCCTATTCGTGCATTCAAATCTTCAAACGAAAACAACGACAAGTATAATAGTTTTTTTAAAAAAACTCATTATTATTGTACATAAACTTTTATATATATAATAAAATCTATTAGTGTCTGTATGTATTTAAATATTTATATATATATATATATATAACGTTAACAAAGTATACTAATTTAAACTTTTTTTGTTGACTAATGCAACTAAAAGGCATTTTTAATTAAATATTATTGTTAAAAGAAATTTAATTTTCTTTTATGAAAAACAAGAAAAATAAAAGTATTAATACGAATGTATTGTCTAGACAATTCAGATTTAAAATTAAGTAATAAAAAATAGATCATTATTTAGGTACACAATTTTATTTGTCCCTTTTCGTTATCTACAAATACATTTAATTTAAGACCACTTATGATATAAAGAGAAGTCAGTTAGTTACCTTTATTCTATATTAGTTGTGTTCATAGTTAATATATATTTCATGTATTAAATATTGAATATTTTTATTCAATATGTTGGTATTACATGTAGACTTTTTCAATTAAATTTTCTTGAATAATGTTTAGTAATTAAATATTTTATGGTTCAGAGATTTTTTTGCATGATCCTTTTTCAAATTGCATTTTACATATAGCAATTATTATAAATATTTTCAGTTCAGTTCATAAATATTATTTTAATGTTATGTTGATCTAACCTTCAAATATGATTAAGGTTTTTCATAATTTAATACATAATTTAATTATTATTAATTCATTACATAAATTACATTCTAATATACAATGTATAATTTAAATTTTTGTTCGTATACATTCAAATTTTATAAAATCTTCTATTAAGTATCTTTTAATTTCACAGATAATATCTCATTTACTCTAGATATAGAATTAGGATTAAGAGTATATTTATTAGTAGAATTTTTACAAGAATTTAGATTAAAATTTGGTCGTTATTAAAAAAAATAGTAAATTATTTATTTTAGTATTACCGATTATATTGATTTTAAATCCATTACCTTTATTATTTTTATCTTTATATTGTATGTTTATGTGAAACAAATGTTAATTAATGGTAGATATATTTCCCTTTTATTATGCATATATACCTGTATGATGATAATTGAGTGCTTTTCAAAAAATGAGTTAAGTTTTAAATGAGATTTTTTAAAAATATCATTTTAGACACATTAAATTATTATTAGAGTTTTTAATATCGGAAGAGTTAGTTATTTGGCATTATTTGAATATCAAATAAAAAAATAGGTTTATGAACCAGAACAAATGAATTTTTCACTCGCTACATAAACTAAAATATTTTTTCTGATCAAAAATGTTCAATAAGTGATTATCTTCAATTTTTGATTGTTGCCTACTACACCAAGACATAAAAATCAGCAGAATTTATATTAAATCATATATAACTTGAATATATAAAGTTGTCCACATTAGCTCTATTTTTATATAAATTTTACCTAACTGTTGATAAACAATATACAAATATATATATATATATATATATATATATATATTATTTTTCATGTATTAAGAATAAAAATGTATATTTAGAAATTAATTATTATTATGTTAATTTTTTGTGTGTATATAATTCTTGATTATTTTTTTAGGCTGCAGTGCTATCAAAAGCGAAATTCACTCAAAAAATGGAAATGGATGATTGTGAAACTTCGATAATGAAAGGAAATGAAGTTATGGGAATGTTAAAATCAGGAAAATTTTCTATTTCTTGTGATTGTAAAAACGCACAACTGACACCAGCTATCGTATTGAATACGATGACAGATTAATGAAAATTTGACATGTCTGGGAAGTCGTCTGATTCAAGCTGAAAAATATATCTTTTTATTGTATTATACAATCGACTATACTAATATAAAGGATATGTGAAGAGTAGTTGACTCTTTTTAATTATAATAATTACTATTCTCACTGTGATTTTTATTCTAATTAATTTATAATCAAGCATAAAGTACAAAAATATTTGATTTGTATATTTAAACTTATTTATAATTGTTATTTTAAAGTTACTTAATTTATTGAATTTATGAATATTCTAATTTATCGAATCTATATTCTAATGTTATATATTTATTCAAATAAAAAACTATCAAATGCTCATAATTTATATTATATTATTTTCTTATTTATTTAAAATCGATATTGGTGATAATTTACTAAATCATAGATATTTTTATCAAGTATACATATATTTTATAATTTTTTATTTTAAGAATTTGCTTTCAACACATTTTCTAATTTAAATTCGTATTACATATATATATATATATATATATATATATATATATATATATATATATATATAAAAATATATATATATCCAAAGTCAAGAAAACTAATATTAAATATATAATTTCTCTGACAATTAAACGTGGTTGAGGATTTCTCATTTGGTTATTTAATGTGTATAAAAGATATGTATTAAAATCAACGTGAAAAAAGAATTTTACACATGTGATAGTATAATAAAATTTTAGGATAAAAATATGACAATAAATATAAAACATGCAAAACATGATATGAATTTTTTATTGTCAGTGAAATTTGATATTATTTTATAATTTAATATAATAAAAGTAATTTAAATTACATTTTTTGCCATTATTTTAAAGATATAATTTTACGTTACTACATTGTATAATACATATTTACAAATACTGTGGATTTGTAACTATCAAACTATTAATAATTAATTTTTTACAAGTTATAATTTGATAATTATAAAATGATATCAGAATAAATAATATTTTTTTAAAAAAATATTAATATTTAAATACATATAAATTTATATATAATGTTCCTATTTTTGATATTCACAAATTAATCAAATACCATACATTACGAAAATATATTTATCAAACTGTGCAAGAATTGTTTATTGTCTAATGAATATTTTAATAAAAACAATTTTATGGTATGCGAAAAATCATTTAATTCGAAATTGAATTTGGCCTCAATGTCAAAACTAAAATTATTTTGGGTTATAATATATTTATTTATAAATTTAAAAAGAGAGAAAATAAAATATATTTCTTTTATTTTATTTTTAAAAAATAATGTAATAAATTTTAAAAATAAAATAAAAGTAATTGAATCTAATCAGAGAGTTAATGTATAATTAAAATAAAAGCAGAGCTTTATTTTTTTTAAATAAATATATTTATTATCTCCAAATAAATACTATAAACAAAAAAAAATAGAATAAAATAGTATATTTATACTGATTGACTGAAAAAATAAGGCGCAGAAAGTAAGATTTAAAGTTTAATTTATATAAAAACATATATATATATATATATATATATATATATATATATATAAATTGCACAAAATAATTATCATTACAAAAAATATATCTGAATGTATTTTATCTCATTTTGATGAAGGTATTTGGAGTTTTCATTATTCGTTGTACTTTTTTAGTTGAAAAATCGTATCAGGCGTGTCTTATTTATTCTTTATAAAATATTAATTCTATTTTTTTCTAAAATCTACTTATTAATATGTTTTTAAACAAAACACTTTAGTAATATTCATATCATTACCTGGAACAAAATATATTGACGTTTATTTTTGTCAAAGTAAAAAATATTTTTTAAAAAAAGAAACATTTGTTAATAATATCAGAAATATTTATTCTATTGTATTTTAAATAGTGCCCATAATGTGCTTGGTAATCTGTTATACTGATTTTACATTTTACGTAATTTTATATGATATAGTGTGATTATTTATCGAGGATTCAAAATGTAGTAATAAATTATAACTACATTATTTATAGTATTTATTATTTATTTCAATTAACTTATTTATTTATTTTAAAGTTAATTATGTAAAATATTTTTTATTTATTGGCTAGATAGTGTACTGTCATTATTTATTTGTGTATTTTATTTATGTAACATTTTTTATTATAACATACGTCCATATTTAATATAATTGATTTGTTACTATTATTTATTCATATAAATATATTTTTATTAAATTAAAAAATGAGTCTTCAATTTATTTTAAAATGTGTAAATTATTACCTTATACATTTATCCGTACTTGAATTTGTTATAAAAATTCATTATTATAATTATTTAATTGATTATTTCAAATATATTCTTGCAATATATTAATGATTATTTAAAAGAACTGCATTAATAAATCTCTTTTAAGATATAGTGTTTTATCTTAAAAGAGATTTAATCATTTTTATATGAGTAATATATATATATATATATATATATATATATATATATATATATATATATATATATATATATATATATATATATTAAATGATTGATATGCTTTCTTAATGAATATTTTTATTAATGAACTTTTTTAAATATGTTATTTTTTTATATTATATAAGAATAATTTTATATTATATAAAAAATACTATTTATTGTAGAAATATATTGAATATAAATTTTAAAAGTTTTATTTAAGTGTTTTGTGTTATATTGCGATAATTGTTATATAATTAATTTCTAATAAAATATGCGATTTTGCAAGATGAAAGTGAAATTAACATAATAAGACTCATATTTTCTATTAGATATTTTTGTTGTTTAATACTGTTATTTCGTGAAAGCATATATTATTCTTTAAATTAAATACCAGTAATTAAAAATATTTCATTATGTTTTTCGTAAAATATTTTATAAAAATATAAATCTAGTATTTATACGGAAATAGACATTTATGTTTATCAAACGATTCTAACCATGGTAAATCATGTGTCATTTGAAAGACTAGTTATCACTTTAGATTGTTGACAAACTGTAAAGTATAATAATATAAGGTGACTACTTTAGATAAACGTATTCAGACTGACCAAAAATCACTGTACATGTCTCGTCTATTTTTATTCAACTTTTCTTAATTGAATGTGCTAGCATCTGATGTTAATTAAAATTGGCATGTACATTTGAGTAACTTAAATTATAAAGCTTTTCCTCACTAATATTGATACAATACTTCAAGTAATAAATAATATGATACTTCATATTGTATCAATAAGAGTAATTAGTGCATAAAAAACAATTTGACAACGTTTGTCTAATGTTATTTCCAATTTTACGATATTAGAATATATTTTTTTCTTAAAACAATCACTTGAAAGTAAGTAAAAAATAAAGAAGTATTTTGATATGAATAAAGTTATTTTTCTAAAAGAATATAGAAATTGAAAAATACCAAATTAAATTGAAAATGATTATTCGGTTTTATTATTAACCACACGTGTGGTCTGAGAGTTTTATTGATTATAAAAACTTTTTTAAAAAAAAAATGTTAGGTGTAATATTATTGAAGATACCTCTCAGAGATTCTTCAAATTTACAAATAAAACTGAATGTTGATCTTATAGTAAAAGTATTATTTTTTGTAAAAAAAATTATATAAAAAAGGCTTAAAAAAATATTTTTATAAATTTCTTCAAATTAACTCAGACAAATTTTCAAAATCAAAAAAATGTCACTATATTCATAAGTTACATAAATAATAAAAATAATTATTATATATAACGATAAAGAAGATGCGTAAACTGTTTCTGTTTTAATATATTATGTTAATTTGTCATACTTTTAAGTGATTACTAAAATCGAATAAAATTGTAAACTTAAAAATAACTCCTAATTATAACGAGAACTTGCATAAAGTTTAAAAACAAATACCGATATAATTCTTATTGTTTTTTTATATTTATTTACTCTCTTTGTATGTGATTTTTCAAGACAATGCCTATGATAATTCATAGAAAACTCGGCTATTACAAATAAAATACTTCAGAATGTCGCTTCAACTAATTGTTGTTTGTTGACAATTTATAGTTCCTTCAGATAAACAACGCAGTTACAATAAACTGTTTCCGTACGATGTCTCTTTAAACATGTGTGCATGTAAAAGATAGATTATGGTCGTGAAAGAAATATAAACAGAGACGTCATACGCGTCAACATCAAATTGATACCGAATGAGATTGAATTCACTTGACAGATTCATGATACAGCTTATAACTGTATCACAATTGTAATGTATTTATGTCATAGGCATGTACGAGGACAAATGGTTGATCAACTAGCATGACTAGTAGTTGATGAATGTATTGTATTTATTGATAATTAGATCTTTATTAACATTTACTATAAAATGTAAATATATATGTATATATATATATAAAAGAAAAATACGAGGTGATATGAAAAGTTTGCGGCCTAACATATAAGTAACGGTAATATTTTAAATATTTGACGTATTGCAAAGTGATATCTTTATATCTATCTATCCATCTATATATATATATATATATATATATATATATATATATATATATATATATATATATATATATATAAAGATAACCTCAAAATCCATAATGAATGTCCCAAGCAGTTGGTTGCAAACATCATTTTAAATGAAGTTCTTTGTGTACCGTTGTTGAAATGGATAAAGTTTTTTTCGACAAAAAAGGTTTAGCGCCAACAGAAATTTTTAATGAGATAAAAAATGTACTGGGTGATAATGCATCTTCATATATGACTGTAAAGAAGTGGGCAGTTTAATTTGAATGTGGCTGTGCAAGCTTAGAAGGTAACCGACGTAGTGGACGTCCGAAAACTGCAACGACAGAGGAAATCATCCACAAAGTGCACGATATTGTCTTACAGGATCTGCGATTGAAGGTGTCCGAAATTGTTAAGATTGTGGGTGTCTCAGATAAATGCGTATATCATATCCTAACTGGAGGGTGGTAAGATGGATGCCGCGTTTGCTGATAATTGATCATAAACGCATTCGAGTACAAATTTCTAAAGACTATTTTGATCAGTTTAAGAGGGATACGATTGACTTTATCTGGTGATTTGTGACTAAAGATGGGACTTGGAATCACCATTATGCTCCAGTGTTAAAACAACAATCAAAGTAATAGAAGAATGGTGATTCTCCGCTACAAAATAAAAGTAAAATCAGTTTTACCCGCTGGAAAAGTATGGCTACATTTTTTTCGATGATAAAGGGATCCTGCTAGACTACCTTCCAAAGGATCAAACAAAAACGGGAGAATATTATGATAAACTTTCTGATCAATTCTAACGAACAATTCATGAGAAAAGGTTAGGTTTATCAAAGAAAAAAATCATTTTTCATCAGGACAATGGACGTCACCATACAAGTATTGTATCCATGGCAAAACTCGGTGAATTGAATACTACTTGCTGCCCCATCCAGTATATTCTCTAGATTTGCTTCTCTTTGATTCCCATCTGTTCCCAAAACTTCAAAAAATTCTTAGTGATAGGCGATTTTCGTCAGATGAAGAACTGATAGCAACAGTGAATCTCTATATTGAGGACCTCAAAGAAAAGAGTTTTCGTGATGACATAAAAGCACTGGAGAGCATCATTAAATGTATATTCTTTCATAATTATGATACGAACGTTTAAAATTACTCTTGTATGATTATATATATATATATATATATAAGTAACGGTATATATATATATATCAATTCATATGTTTTGTATTGAAATACCGCATTGAATACACTAAAAAATTGAAAAATATATAATTTGTACGACTGCAAATCATAGATTTTTGTGTGAGAATTTTTGTAAATTTTATTATCTCGAATTACATAAAATTTATATAAACTCATTTTAACATAAGAGATGATTGTTGGAAAAATTTTAATATTGTAATATTGATCTACTACGGGATCTCTTTAGGTATTAAAAAATTAGTAATAAAAAATCGATAGTTTTGTTTGGAAAATATCAATGTTTTGGGTATCGATAGAATAAAAACTGTTATTCGATACAGGGTCTTGAGCTAGACTTGTTCCCTGATTTTATGGTGTGAAAAATATTACATTATTTAGCAGTTTCTTTGCACTGTTCAAATGTTAATTATTTTCATATATAAGAATTAATATGTTAAAAAAATATCATTAATAAAAGTTTAAATTTATATTTAATTTATTTAAATAAATCATTAAATGTTGAAGAAAATTGAATCAGGTTCTTTTCAAAATTTATAAATACATTTTTTAAATTTTGTATATAAATTTTATCTGAAAAATATAAATTCTTTTAATTTTAATATATAAGTTTGCATGAAAAATAACAGTTACATTTTAATGTATTTTAAAAACCATCTATCCATGATCTTCATATCAGAACGACAAAACACGATAGTAAATACAATTATATCAAAACACAATACTCAATACATCCAATAAAAAACATGGATAAAAAAATCGAACTTCCATCTTAATACATCGATTTTAAAAAAATTATTATTTGATATTCATCTACACTTAACATTTCTATTTATTAAACGCATTAATTCATAAAGAAATGTTGTACTTCATGTAATACTTTGTTAGGAATTATCTAATACATGAGGTATTAAATAGCACGTTAAATTTAAATACTTGCTTATACTTGTATTACTCGTAATATTTATACTACATCAATGATTGATAAGAATCATATAACAGGTTCTGTTTTTTAAGTTGTCAATATTTATTGCCATGTTATTTTATAGAAAATACATTTATTAGGTTGGTAGAAAAATATAATTGCGGTTTATGATCTTCAAATTCATATAAATTTCTCTCAGCTAATTATTTTAAGTAGTCCAGAACTGTTGAATGACTAACGTCTAACTTTTGTCCAAGTTCTCGAATTGTTGTGCTTGGTTCTGATTCAACTAATGCATTCAATTTCTTGTTATAAACTGAAGAAGTATGCCCACGACCTTCTTCATCTTTAAGACTCTCGTCTCCAGCACGAAAATTTTGGAACTTCCATTGCATTGTACGTTCCTTAACAGTACCCACACCAAAACTCTCGTTTAGTTTACGAGCAGTTTCTGCTGCTTTACCACTCTTTTTGAATTTATGAATAAAAAAAAGCTCTTATTTGTTTTTTTTAATCTTTAATTCAATAGCCCTATTTGTATCAAAATTAATAATAAAACCAAAGTCAATGTTACCAAAATACAGACCGAAAAATGCACTTTAAAATGATATTCACATGAACACAATGAAATGAAACTTTCATTAAAAAAAATTAGTTAGAATTTAGAAAACAAAAACCGCAATTATTTTCATACCAAATTAATATATTAAAATATTTTTATATTAAAACATAACTCTGTTTAAATATTTACTCGTTATAATTCAAGAAAGTAAAAAAAAAAAAACAGATTTTATTTGACAATATACATATTGACTGTGTCCATTCAGTGTATTTAATGTATTTCCTTGAAATGTGTGAGCAATTGAAACATGAAATTAATATAAAACAATTTGTTTGAATGTAATATATTCTATCTTCGTGTTTTGTGAGATGTAAGAAATTTTTAAGTTTGCAGATGCTTTAAAAAACGACTGTATATACGAGCATTGCACTTGTCCCCTCGAAGACGCGACCTGGTTGCCCACCCGTGCGCGCGCCTGCATTAGTAGACAATAATTTATGGTTATTGTGAAGTAAGAATAATTACCTGTACTAGTGTGGTACTCCCTCTTTGTGGACGATCCGATGTGTGTAATATGGTCTCCAGACGAAGAAATTCACATTCTATTCTTTTTAAATATACCACAATACAATCGCCATGATACATACATACATTGTATATTATGCATCGTCCCGTTGTATTGCAGAATTCATCGACCATCTACGCATTGTTGTTAAAGCGAATGTTGTTAATTTGCATGCATATTTATTTATTTGGTGTTGGAATTGTTGTAAAACGTAATTATCTTTAGTTTATATGGCACTCGATTTAATAGATGAGTTAAAACTAATACAAAACTTGTTTTTCATCAATGATTTAGAATTTAACTGGTTATCGTAATTCATAATTTATTCATATAAACATATTTAAACGTAAATATATTTCATAATTTATTTCCTTTCTTTGATTAGATAAGACTCGAGATAAAAAACTGTTGATGTTATATTTTATCCATATTTTTTAAAAATTTATTTTTTTAATTTATTATTATTCTTTTTTTTTAAAAAAAAAAAAACAAAATAAAAAATATTAAAAAAATATATTTATTTTGTATAGGATTTTTATCTGTTCATTTTTAAGCAATGAACAGTTGTCGGAATCAATAATATCTAAATGTTAAATAGAATGCAAGTTAAAATGAATGTATATTTTTATAAATTATGTTTTCTGTTGATTTAATATGATTTGCTTCCTTATATATATATATATATATATATATATATATATATATATATATATCCTTATATATATATATATATATATATGTATATATATATATGTATGTATATATATATATATATATATTGTACTTACATATTCTTAAAAAAATATGGTTCTTTTTCAATCATATTAATTGAAAATAATTAATTTTTGCCATTTAGAATAACAGCTTGTTTTGAATTTACATCAGAATGAAATTTAAAATATTTATATTCACATTTGTATAGCAATAGTTGTTGCTTATCAAATTATCAAGTGATCCATTAATTAAAAATTATATGAACACATGATACATAAATCTGCATGAAACTCTTAGAAAATAAAGATTTTTTTAGCAAACATGTAAAAATGTCTGATCTTAAAAAAAGACTCGTTTATTACTTATAGAAGAGTTATTTAAACATTATTCAATAAGTAAATTATATTATTAAGACACTGAAAAGGAGCATATATGTTTCATACATGAATCATTCTTTATATCTCTTTATAATTTTATGCAATTGTTGATTATTTTGATAAGAATTGTGTATGGTGTGTAGGAAGTGATTCACATGTGAAATTAAATTTGGTCACAGTACCAAAACTATAACGATATTTGTATTGACTAAGGGAACTAGGTTTGGGGTTTTTAGATGATTCATTTGTTTATATTGAAATGTCAAGTAATGATTAATTATTTATCCACATAAGGTATGCAGGTCAATAAACCGCAGTATTATTTCAAATAATATTAAATTAAAATGTTTGATATATTTAGTTTTTTGGTATTTACTATGAAAGAATGGCACCAGATTAAGAACAAAAAAAGAACAATAACTATTGCCATTCTAGTGCGTAGAAATATTTACAACATATATATGATAAAGAAGCCATTAGTGAAAGAAAAATTTGCACTTATGTATATGTTTCATTCTGGTGATGAATTTTTCAAAGATGTATCTCGATTTGAATGATGTGATTGAACGCAATGGACAGGGAAAAGATTATAATTTAACAAAAAAAAAAAACATGTCACGTTTAAGAGAGCAGAAACTTTGAGTGTGTATTGTATATTTTTTTAAAAAAGTCATAGTTTGAATACTGTTTAATATGGATATCTAAGATTCGCACAAATTGTAAAAGAAAACGCATACGGGCAGAAATTGTTGCATAGACTAGTATCTTCTTGAGGAAAACACAAAAATATGAGCTGATTTTGTATCGACTAGTAGTGGTATAAAGTGGGTTGTATATAAAAACTCTACCTAAAAAAATTCATATTCAAATAGCGGCAAGTACCTGCTTAAAATGCGTAACAAAGAAAAAGATGTAGTACAGTGATGTCGTCGCTCATAAGGTTCAGAAGGAAGGATTTTTGCATAAAACCATAATCGGGGATGAAAAATGGGTTTCGTATAATAATCCTAAGTGCTAAAAATCATGGGTTAGGTTCGATAAACCACCGACATTGACTCCGAAACCTAATATTCGAGCCAAAAAAGTATTATTGTTTATTTGATGGGACATTAAGGATGTGGTGCTTTATAAGTTGCTTGAACTTGGTCAGACTGAAAATTTAGAGCGTGACCAATCATAGCTCATCCATTTGAATGACGAATTAGAGATGAAAGTATAATTAATTGGCGAGGGAAATATTTGCAACACAATAACACTCATCCGCATATCACGAAAGAGACAAAGACATTATTTTTTCGTTGGCTTGGAAAGTTTTCTCTCATGTGGCGTATTCACTGGTACTAGCCGCATCAGATTATCGCCTTTTCAGAAGATCACCTAACTGATACCATTTTAGAACAGTGCACGAAGTCTGAAAACGCATTAGCGTCTTCATCGACCCAAAGCCGTCATTTTTTTTCAACGAGGGATTCATCAATTATCCAACAAATGAGGAAAAGTTATACAAAATAATAGGGGATATGCTGAGGATTAAAATCTGTTCCATTTTTCCCTAAATAAACATTCATTCTCTATATAAAAAAGCACTGAATCAATGTGTACATATATATATATATATATATATATATATATTGAAATAAATTCCCATAAATACGAGATAAATGTCATGTTTGTTCTTGAAGATATATTTTGATGTATTTAACATTCTTGTATATATTTATATTACCGTAATAAAACTTTGTATAATACGATTGTATAATCTGATTGCATATATATATATATATATATATATATATATATATATATATTTCTCATATTAATGCTTATTGTTTTTGACTTGTTGGATAAATTTTGTACTGTTTATTTATTTAATCATTTTTTCTATTAAATACTTGCTTGAATTTATTTAATTTTTATTTAATTACTTAAAAATCACAAATTGAACATGACATGTTAACTCTATTTTTGAACAAATTTAATTTATTTAAGTAATTAATTTATCTCTGTAAGCATCAGAAAAAAAAATAAGAAGTGACATATTTAATCATTTTAACATGGTTTGTTACGGAATTTTTTTTGTTTGTGTTATTATTATTTTGCATATTCATTAAGTATGAATAAGTAAAAAATGTAATAAAAATCAAATCAATTTTTTTTATTTATAAACTTTAAAACGTTTTTAAACAGGACAATAATAAATTTCGTTGTTATCAATTTCTATGAGCACTAAGACCTTAGCTGTCAACGCGCCCTTAAACCATAAATAACATCAATTTCTTACCACAAATTTTTATTATTTAACAAGTAAAGTATTTAATTTATATATATATATATATATATATATATATATATATTATATGATTTGAAGTGGATTTTTGATTACTTTGTTATATTTATGTGTATGATAAAAGAATATGGTATCATATTTGCTTAAGTGGATAAACACGTTCGAATTTCTATTTGTAACGAGAAGGTAGGTTGAAAGAGATGGTACCTCCTTCCAATTTATTAAGTTTCTGCCCATTGGAGTAGTGGGATCTTTTACCATATCTGTAATATATTCTTAGAAATAAACAATTTATATTCGTGCATGTATAATTAAATACAAAGCCTCTTTATTATGACATAAATCAAATAGATCTTTCATAAACATCAAGATTATCTAATATTTACCGTACATATATAACAAAAAATAATTAATAAAAGAAATTTATTCATTTATATATATATATATATATTTAAAAAATTAGTTCCTTATATAATATATCTCTTTGATTAAAATGTTAAAATCAATAATTTTAAACCTATTGTATTTTTTTATTACCTTCAAAATTGAAGCTATTAATTTTTTTCTCATGTACAAGTTATTATACCAATATCAGAGATCTAAAAATTACAATTTTAGAAATAAATAAATCTAATGAATTAAAATGTATAATATAAACTTTTTGAGATTAATTTATATATAATATACATATATCTATATATATATATATATATATATATTATAGATAATATACATATATCTATATATATATATATATATATATATATTTATACATATATATATATATATATATACACATATATATTCCAATTCAGAACAGAACATCGAATTCACAACTATAGTGAACAAAAGGTCTGTTAAATTTTTTTTTATCACAAATTCGTTTAATGGATGGAACAAACCAATTTGATTATCTTCAAGAATTAATAATTAAACAATTACAAAAATGTGATCAAGATTTGTTTACAACATGTAAAATTAACCTCTTATTATTTTTTCAATTAATGTTTTAAAAGTTTTTGTATTGTAAATAAATTAATGAATCTTATTTATTTTATTTTTAGATATTTATGCAGTTGTATATCACACTAATTTATAATTTGATATGTGTTCTATTGTCCATTCGAAAAATTTAATTTATTTGACCGGGATTCACATTAAAATTATTATATTTAGTTAGAATAATTGTTCACTTACAATGCGTAACAGTTATATTGAGAAGATATAATCATAATACAGTGACACTATTGGTTAATTTACTTTTACAAATAAATTATTTTTTCACCTCACAAATCAACAATATCTTGACGTGCTAAGTATTGATCAGAAAGATATTTTTTTAGTTTGAGATAAAAAAATAATTCATTGATGAAATAAATTTGATCAACTTAGCCATTTAGATATTCGAAACAAGTTTAATTTTATACAAAAATATAACTAATTATCGTTTTAAATAAACATACATCCCGAATTAGAAAGAAAAGTTTATTTTTTCAATACTTTTAGAAGTGTGCAATACTTTTAATTGCAAATTGAAGCTTAAGGAAACCTACATGAAATATTTTCTTGAATGTGTAACTAAACTAACATGTTATATTCAATGGTATTATATATATATATATATATATATATAGTATCACTAATATTTTTTGTTAATATTTTAATGAAAAGAATATTTCTGAATGTAAACGAATTAACTGATTAACATTTATAACGGAATATTATAGATATTTAAAATAGTTATATATATATATATATATATATATATATATATATATATATATATATATATTGTAAAATTCCTTTAATTGAAAAGATATTTTTCATTCTAATTTTGTAGAGGTATTATGTGCGATACGTACGTTTTAATTTTCATATAAATATATATTTTCTTATATTTTATATCTAATTATATTAAGTGTAGAAATTAATTCGGTTCCTTTTTTTGTAGAACATTAATATATGCTAAAAAATTGAATATATTTCAATTCCGAAAATATTTCCGATTATTTTATATAACTGCCTCTATCTGTATAACTGCCGAATCATTTGTCGAAAAAAGATAGCGGTTTTAAGTCGATGAAATCATAATGCATTTTCAGACCTCTACCACTGTTCTAGTATTATTTTTGCATGTTTTCTGCATCACAACACCTCTAAATTGAACAAATCATTCATGTGACTGTGGTAAAATTTTTTCAAGTGAAAGTGAAAAAAATGCAATGCCTAATATGTTGATTTTTGGGTGCCATCGAGTTCATTACTGTTGTGTGATTTTACGGTTAAGATATATAATGTTTTTAAATATTAAATCTTTAAAAGGACGAGATAATATTTTAATTTAAAACAGAGTGTTGATTGATTCAATTTGAAGGTACCGAATTAATTGTTACATCTAATATGTGAAAAAAGATATTAATATTCAATTTTAATATGAGAAAATTTTAAAAACAAAACTATAAATCATTAAAAATAATACTAGGTATGTGAATATTTTTCGCTACGTTATTATTAGTGAATTACATTTTGCTTTATTTATCTGTAGTGATTGAAAAATAAAAATTTGAAATTAAATTCATAAAAAAGTATCAGTAACTTGATAAAAGGTCAAGGATTCCGGTTATATGTAAAAGTGACAATGCAAAGTAAACTGTATATTTATTATTTTTTATATGATTATTTTACGAAAATGTGAGCGGCGCCGCGAGATGACAATAATTACTTGGCAATGTTGTAAATTGAAATGACGTCACTGCACAGGTTTATTTACACCATACCGGAGTCTAAGGCAATGA
>CM068315.1:46146661-46196661 GCA_034766995.1 Acanthacorydalis orientalis | reverse complement strand
AGAAAAATAAGAAAAATATATCGTTTTTACAGATAAGTATTAGTATAAAATGCTTAGGTATTTTCCTACATATCTTCCTCTCTCTCTCTCTCTCTATATATATATATATATATACTTGAGGTGCCATAGTTCATCTGTAACTTTGTAAGTGAAATATTAATTTCATTTGAAAAATAAAAATTTTTCCTATGAGTTATTTTTTTTTAAAAAAATACCTTCTATTTTAACATACAGAAATTATATTAACAACTCTATTATTTATCACCTACAAACGATCGATAATAAATTACATTTTTTAGATCAGGTCATTCGGTCATATCTTCATATTGACCTTTTGATTACTTGCAAACGTTCATGGTTGTATTTTTGTTTTCTAAAAAGAAATCACAATAAAATTTGATGCATGTAAAACATGCCGAAAAAGCAAATTTTCATGTAATTGGTTAAATGCATTGAAATTTATATTATTCCTATATTCTAGACATATATGGTAAAGGTAATAACAGTATGGTAATAGTAAATCGTTTATGATTACCAGCGTAAAAGATATTTATGTAGACTTTTGTGATGTGAAAGTATTCTACTTATCAGCAACGATAATAAATTGTATCAAAATTGAAGAGTCGAATTATTATCGTAATCAAATATCGACCGTTATGCTTCATCTGAAATAAATATGAACACAGTTATGTATCTATCGTGCCAATAATCTAGATATTTCTATTACGGTACGAATCAAAGTCAAAAACACCGCTAATACAATTTACCAAATGTTTCATCTTCAGATTTTGTATAGGGTGTGTGCTATATAATTTAGTCGCTAGATTCTTAATTTATTTTGTAATCTAATTTCCTTTTATTGTTCTGATTAATACACAACCTTTATGAATAAATGTTAGACATGAACAACTTTTTATTATTTAATTCTATAAAAATGTCAACAATGTTTACTTTATATTTAAAACATATTTTGAAAGTTTAATATATATATATATATATATAGATAGATTTAATATATATATATATATATATATATATATATATATATATATATATATATATATTAAAATTTATATGTATATATAACTATATCACAATTAATATCAAAGAACGTTATTTCAATAAGTTAAACATAATATTATTCAAAAGATTTATAATAATTTTATAAATCAGGATATTTATATTGATTAGTCAAAGTCCGACTTTGACTAGTCAATATATATCTTGATTTATGAAATTAAAATTAGATTACGTTCACCCACACCTTCACCGTCATTTTCGTCCTCACCCTCAGTCTTTTTTGACCCGACCGAGCGCAGGTATATAGCTCGGAGTAGAGGTATGAGAGTGAGGATGAGGATGAAAATGAGGGTGAAGGTATGGGTGAAGGTGATATTAAGATTTGTTAGTTTTCTAATGTTAAATTTTGAAACTAGAAAAAATCATAATATTTAACGATTTTATTTTAATCAGTTTTCGTTTAAAAGCTGGAATAATCCAAGGAAAGATTTAGAGATAAAATAAGATTAAATTAATGTCTTTAGTAAGTTCTAAACAAAAAAAAATGTTACTGTTGTAAATTTTACTCTGTAAAGATATGTAGAACATAATTATATATATAACCTTCTATTTTTTTATTTTTCTAGTTATTTAATAATATTAAACAGAATTATCAAAAGTAAATATGTGATTTATGTTCAAAATCTATTGAAATTTAAAATTTAAAATAATTTATAATGCATTTATCTACATGATATAAAAATATGAACTTAAAAAAAATATTAATATAATAACCGACCACCCTCACCATTTAATTTTATAGTTCACTATAAAATGCAATATTATTCAATTATTTATTGTTGAATGAAAGTTTAATTTTTTGCTTTTATTTATAGTAATACAGTGACGTATAATGTCCTTGTCATAAGTATTTTTGGGATAATGTTGTTTATAAATTTAGTCAATAACATGAAGTTAAATTCTTGTTACATCATCATTTTAAAAATTAATTTCTATTATTCTAATGAGTATTATTACGAAAGGATGATGAAAATTACATAGTTAAAACACATAGACAAATAGTAAAAATTTTAAAATCAATTGCAATTAGTTCATCCAACATATAAACAATGTTGTTACTAAATCTGTGAATAAATTTTATTATTCTTATGTACAAAACTTATTACACACACACATATTTAAGAATATATATATATATATATATATATATATATTCTTAAATAAGTATGAACATTATATTTCTATAAAAATAAATATTTTTTTCTGAAATTATGAAATAAACTAAAGTCGAATTAAAATGCTTTTTTTATAAATGAAAAAGTCGAGGAATTATTAAAGAGAATTTGAGTTCTTATAATTAAGATTTCCTTAACTAAAACTTTCTTAGAACGAACTTAAAATAACAAAATTATATTTTTATTATTTTAACATAAACACTCACCACACATATGTATTTATGTATGTATATATATATATATATATATATATACTCGTTGTGTGCACCTTGTACATTTAAAATATTTATAACATTTTGGTATCATCTTCGTGTGAACATAATAACAAGAACAACGTTGGATTTCATGTTTCACATGTCATTCAACACAAACATTCTGCCCTGTTATAATTTCAATTTGACATTGATTGATAGAACGCTTATTAAAGTGTTAACATTGTTGAAATAAATAGAAAATAAAATAGCATACGTACGAACATTAATTTCGGGTTACTGTGATTCGTTTATAAGGTTATATTTGGGTTCACATGTGAGAATAATGTGTGATGAATTATTGCTGCCATGAATTGATTGTACAATATCGTGCATGTATATACATAAATTATATATATATATATATATATATATATATATATATATATATATATATATATATATATATATATATATATATCTAATAGTAGATTGATTTCTTGGAATCGTTTAAATGATTTTGATAACTACACAAATTGAGTATATAAACGATTCATGGAACTAAGAATACTCTATTAGTGCATGTAATATGATTAGGCATATATATATATATATATATATATATATATATATATATATATATATATATATATAGATATTATAGTTTTATACATTTGAAAATTGACTTACAAGACAATATTCAATATTATATTAAATAATTAATACTTTAAAATAATATAATAGCATTTTTCTAGTTATTAACTGAAAAAGATATGTATGTATATATATATATATATATATATATATATATTACATAATTATGTAATATTATTTTTATTTAATTCCTTTGACTATAATCGACGAGATTTAAAATCTTGTAAAATAAATACAAAATATAATGTATTGAAAAATAGATAATCGTATTAAAGATGGAAATTATTTATGTATTTTAAATCGTATATACATTTATTATTTTAACAAAAAATATAAATTATATTGACAAAAATAGTTTACTGCAAATCCGATTTTGTTTTTTTTTAAAAAAAATAAATTAACTTGGATATTTAATGTTAACACGATACGCATATGTAAATACCAATCCACCTACGCACAAATTATATATATATATATATATATATATATATATATATTAAGAGAAAGAGAGAGGAAATATAATATATTGCTAATTTCTCAAGTTACTAAAAATAAGACTGAGATAATGATACTGATATTATAAGAATAAAATAAATTAGTATTAGAAACTGAGAACTAAATAAAATATATGTGTTTTTTCATTTTCAATTACTTTTTATTTTTATTATTAAACTTAAATTATCAGTATAATCTTCATTTATTTTTAAAACTGACAAATTTAGGAGTGAATAATTGAAATACGTTAGAAAAGATTAAAATTCATGTTCTAAAAATGAATTGAAATCATATTTTGAATGCAAAAAATGCCTTAAGCGAACCTGTTCCCTCGCAATTTTCATTTGTCAACTTAAGTCTAAATAATATGTAAGTAGAGAATGAATATAGTCACTTAAATAAATATATATGTGACATTTATTCGTTCATTATCGAACTGTTATTGATCATCAATTTTCATACACGGTTATAAAAATCACACCTCACACGTTGACTTTCTAGACAAATAAAATATACTTCAATAAAAATCAATGTTTATGTAGTCGATTTTTTTACTAAAAACAAAGTTATCTTATGCGTTTAGAAAGTTGATAACGTTTTATGCGTGAAGTGTATACAGTTTTGTAGTATCAAACGTTTTTTTAAACGTTGTTCGAGCGTTATTCTGTCATAAATAATGTAGAAGTTGGTATGTATTATTACTGCCATTTACTATTAACATTACAAAGTATCAATTAAATTTTATTAAAATTATTTATTTTACATATACGCCTTAGTCGAGACATTTATATATACAAAAATAATTTTTATTGATGTTTACTTTAGAACGCTTTGTGACATTAACGATCTTGAAATATTTGCAATATAAACACAATTTATTTCATAAAATGTGACAAATATATTCAAAAAAATAATATTTATATTTTGAAATATTTTTACTGTTGGCTAATAATTACACATTTTAATAGTAATTACATTTTTAATTAGTTTTATCGAATTTTGCAACGGTTTTAATCATTTTGAACACATTTTTAACATTTATTAATATCTGAGTTAATAAACAATAATAGTAGTTACTGAAAGTTGAATTTTTAGTTCTGTATTAATTAAAATACTTTAAATAATTTTTGAATATTTTAAAATATCATGAAAATTATTAAAAAATACTATATAAATTCAATTTATAAAAAATGTTTCAACTATATCTAGTTGTTGTATAATGTATTTTTTATAAATTTTATATTTTTACGAAATAATAATTTTAATACACTGAAAATACTACTTTATTGAAATAATATTTCTGTTTTTATTTTACATTTGACTAAAATAACTACATTTTTCCACTATTGACAAAGTATTATTTATTAACGTTTCTGATATTTCATATCAATTTAGTATAGCAAATATTTTACTTAAGCATCAGTTAATTTTATGACTGACTTTATTGGCATAAAAGAAGTAAAAAAAAATTGGTAATGAACAATAAAGAAAACAAAAAAAATATTTTCTTTTCAGATGGAGGATGTATCCACTTATAAAATAAATGATTTAAAATATAATCATGGAACTTGTATTAAAATCAACAAAACGTAATTTTCTAGAGCATAATCCACAATTTATGGAGATATATATCTTAACTATGTTAACAACTAAGCCAATTATGTTGGCAGTCAGTGTATGTAGACTCAGTGGTGCAAGATCTAGATCTGTGATTCATGAGAAGGAATAGTAGCATCACGAATTGCATTCGTATTATGATTTATAATTCCATACTTCGCAAATTATCTTTCTCTTGTAAATTCTTGCCTTACACTTGCTACAAGTTTAATATGAAACATAGAATTTTAATTTCTTTAATCGCATAAGTATGACATATTTATTGCATGTTTAAACATTTCAGGTGTTATTTATTCATGTAAAACTATTTTGCATACATATGTTCAATATATATATATATAATAGTATACACTTATTCAGGCATGAACGTTGTTTAAATTCAAGTAATTAAAACTCGACTAAGGTAGTTGAAGTTAGAATCTAGCTAACTGTTATCTGTCATGTTTTATTAACAAAATGAGTATCTTTAAGATTTAATGAGTCTTTCATATAACAGAATTTAATATACATACATACAAACATACATATATATATATATGCATGTATGTATGTAAATATACAATACATTGTAAGCAAAAATAAAAGATTAAAATGTATTGATATATCATGAAATTCAAAAAATGTTACATCTATAAATAATAATTGTCTTTTTAATGAAATGAAAATAATTGACAACTAATAGTTACTTTTTATTTGAAGTTCTACATTTTTAAACTGACACTTACTAGTCGTAGGAAGCGATATTTAAATTTCCTTTTATTATAAAAAGGAAATACTATATAAATGTTGAATATGAATTATCAAGATCAGGTTTATATTCCTGTTTTCTCCAACTAGTTTCAATTTTCTTCATTTTCAAGTGAAGTAATTCTTTACTAATTTTGAATATATAATATTTATTGTATTATCTTCTTAGGCACCCGTTCAAGAAAATAATATGTATGAACAATTATATAAATTAAATATGAAATATAAGTACAAATGAACAATTATATAAATGAAAGTCAAAATTGTACTGTATAAACAATTTTTGAGTTCATCTGTTGAGTATGTCTGGATTCGAGTTTTTCAATCTTCATTAACCTAAGGATGATCAAATTTTAAACCACTTATAAAAAAATGTTCTCAAACGAGGCATCAAATATTATAAGAAAATAATTATGAACTTCGTACACAGAAATACAATAAAATACAACGACAATGAGATAATTGATAAAATTGCTCTAAAAGAAATATAATATTTCAGGAACTTACATTAGGCATGTAAATATATTGATCAATATATTTTATCAATAAGATCCTTTCATTTAGTATTATAAGTAAGATAAATAATGTACAAACGATTTTTTTTTAATATTTATATTTAAAAAAGTTATTTCTTTATTAAAAAAATAAATTTATTAATGTAAATACAACTAGAAGAATATTTAGATTTCATAAATGATTTATCAAAAATGTTTATTATTACAGCTCTTTGTATTTATTAACAGACACACACACACACATATATATATATATATATATAGAGAGAGAGAGAGAGAGAGAGAGAGATTCAATTTAGGTTTCCGCATGAAGTGTTGTAAAAATCGCAAAAATTAAAAAAATATTTTATTTTTGCAGTTTTTTAATACTATCATGTAGAAGCGTAAATTGAATCATTATTTATGTATATATATATATATATATATATATATATATATATATATATATATATATATATAACCGTTTGTGTTTGTATATATTCATATATGGATTTTATTGAAACAACTAATTCAAATAATTCTAATATTTTGAAAAAGTAATCTATTTGTTCTTAAAGAATGAGTAGAATGTAATGACCGATGTCGATAAATTGATGTTTGATGTACATGATACATTAATCATTAAAGAATTGAAAACAATACAGTAGATAATACTCTTATATAGTAGGAAAAACAATACAATGCGTACAACAAAGAATGAAATGTCATTGTAACAATAAACTACGATTTACACTGCGCTTGGATCAGATGGCAGCAAAATGTAGTAAATCTTGGCATAAATGTTGAACGCAATAGTCAACAAACAACGAGGATATCTATCGTTCAGGATTTCCATGAAAGGTAAAACGTTTTACAACGCTGCACTTCATAACGCATCGATACGAAAATAAAACAATTCGAACAGATATATACTGGATAATATTAACTAAAGCAGTTACTTGTTGTGATAGTCGAAGATTCCACATGAAAGTGATCGTTAAAAATAAATATAAAGATGTGTATATTATTACATCTTTGAATAACAAAAATCATTTTATAAAATAACATTTAAATAGCACAAATAAAATCGATAGTTATCATATATATGTATATATATATATACACGTATGTAGACATATGCGCATGCCAAATTTTATAATCGAAATTTGTTACTGGAGCAAGATATCTACACGTGTTTTATTTGACAGCCGAATGCTGATAAAAAGTTCCACAGTGTGTATAATTAAACACATCATGACATAAACATTGTATTTACATTATTTCATTATTTATCTCGACTGGGGTTTGACATGCTTTGATTGATTCATGGTTGAAAATCTTGATGAAATGTTAACGGTACATTAAAATACCAATGCGGTCGAATTGGCATTAAATGCAATATGTTCAGAATAAAATTCAATGAGTAAATTAAACAGACAGTATCCTTAGGACATATGCTCTGATATATTGAAATCCTGTTTCGATTCGCCTGTCGCTTGTTACAATCAATTAAATGTACTGAATTAAGAAAATTATTTGACTTCGGATTTTAATGCAATATTTCGTAAAATGTAGAGCGTATTATACATACATATATATATATATATATATATATATATATATATATATATATATATATATATATATATATATTAAACTAGATAATAAAATGTTTATGTATTTAATTTTTTTTAATTTTTAAATTTTTAAAATATTTTGTTTTTATTATAAAAAGTTAGGTTGAAATACAAAAATACTGCAATAACAACTGCGACAAAAGTAATATATATATATATATATATATATATATATTTATATATATATATATATATATATATATATATATATATTCAACTAGATAAAAATATGCTTATGTATTTAATTTTATTTAATTTTTAAAATTATAAAATATTTATTTTTTTTATAAAAAATCAGGATGATATATAAAAATATTGTAATAACAACTGCGACAAAAGTAAAAAGAAATGAAGATGGTTTGAGAGCAAAGACTGGTAGTGGTGAAATACGATAACAGTTGCCTGAAATTTCGGAGAAAATAAAAAAAATATGTTTTTCTGTAAATAAATAGGTTTTTATACACTACCTGTTATGAATTGAAAAGAAATATTCAAATAAATTTAATACAACATTTTTAATATTAGTTATATTCTTGAAGTACTTTATACTGGCATTCATAAAAAAGAAAGTTTTTAATTTTGAATTTAATTCTACTCCGTATAATTTTGCTGTACATATTTTTATGATTTATATATATATATATATATATATATATATATATATATATATATGTATATAAAAGTGTATATTCATTTTGTGATTATAATGTGTCATATTTTTTATATGAGAATCAATTTTTATGCAAAACGCGTCATGCACTTTAAATCAATGACTCTTTTTAATAAATGTGCAAATTTTGATAATCTTACACCGTTGAAATATTTCTCGTGATACATGTCCTATATAATTTTGATAAACGCCTCGAGGTTATTATTGATATTTGCGCTGAAAAGAGGCGTTACTTGACAGTTGTAAATGTGATTCATTAAAATCAATCCGGTTTTTGTGCAAATTCAATGTAAATGTTCAGCAATTTTATTCAATTATCTTCTTTCAATTATCTCATGTTGCCGACCTGTTATTAAACAACACTTATTTTTATTTGATATCTTATATACATTTAAGTAGAGCACAAATGTGAAAATAATGAATTTATAAAATTGTACATAAATATGTATATATACATTATATATATATATCCATTCTATTACTATAAATGATATAAATATTAATTCATTCCTTAACAAGTTCTGTTTTATTACATGTAACAAGTAATGAAAAATATCTGTGCGGTCAATGGCTTCGTTTACGGAAATAAATATAAAGTAAATTATTATTTGGGAATTTTTTCCTTTTGCTAATATGTAAATATTTATATATTTGTATGTATATCTGTATCCATATATATATATATATATATATATATATATATATATATATATATATATGTATATATATATATTAGGTTGGTAGAAAAATAATTGCAGTTTATGACCTTCAAATTCATATACAGAGCTTCATACTCTAGCTGTTTGAAATATTTCGGAACTGCTGGATGAATAACGCCTAACTTTTGTGCAAGTTCTCGAAATGTTGTGCGTGGTTCTGATTCAACTGACGCCTTCAGTTGGTCGTTATGAACTGAAGAAGGATGCCCATTACCTTCTTCATCTTCAAGGCTCTCATCCCCAGCACGAAATTTTGAAATGACTATTGTACCATACGTTCATTAATAGTACCCACACCAAATGAATCGTTTACTTTACTAGCAGTTTGTGCTGCTTTACTGCCCGTTTTGAACTTATACAAAAATTGATTTTTATTTACTTCTTTTCTATCTATAATTCAATAGCCGAATTTGAAACAAAATTAACCCTTTCACTGCTAAGGGCGTATATATACGGCCTGTCATAATCATCGATATGTACGAAAGGCGTATATTTACGCTCTCTCTCTCTCTTATTCACTAGTATATACGAAAGGCGTATATTTACGCAATCAAACATTTGTATGTAGTAAAATTTTAAGTGATCATCTTGCGCGCTTACTCCAGTAGCAATACTGCAGGAAATGTGCACCACGCCATCCAGTCCCACAGGCATACAAGTAAAATTATCACCGTATAATTGATCCCTCTGAGTTGGAGTGCGCCGCAGTCAAAGGGTTAATAATAAAACCAAAGTCGGTGTTACCAAAATATAAATCGAAAATTCACTTTAAAATGATATTAACATGAATACAATTAAATGACACTTTTAATTAAAAAAATTAAGGTTAGAATTCAGAAAACAAAAACCGTAATTATTTTCCTATCAACCTTATATATATATATAGAGAGAGAGAGAGGGAGAGAGAGAGAGATGTAAATAATAAATACCCCCACAATTTATTTTTTTTACAACTAAAACTTGAAATTTAAACATACACATTTTTAATAACAGATATTTTCATTATTATTTTTACAGTATTTATTTTAAAAATAGAAATTATCTTTTTAAAATATTAATTGCTTACATTTAATAAAAATGTTTATAAACTTTAATATTCAGAACTATACACTGTAGAATGAATTTGCATTTAAAATTACATCGAAAAATAAACATAGTTATTAAATTGAAGACTTTTGAAACATGAAAGTTGTAACAAGTTTTCAAATATGAAAGGCCAGCTAAAATTATTATCTATTTGTTTTTCTTAGAACTAAAAAATTCAGTTAATTATCTACATTTATTATTCATTAATATTGATATAATATTTTTTTTAGAAATATTTTTCTTCTTTTTTAAATATACTTATTCAATGAATTAATAATCAATAATTAGTATTTGTGAAAACCTACTTACATATACCCACACACACGCACACACACATATATATATATGTGTGTGTGTATATATATATATATGTGTATATAATACGCACATACAGATATATAATTGTGTGTGTGTGTCCGATTGTGTAAATTTAATTCGTTTGATTACGAAACATCGTTCCTTATTTAGTTTTATTCAATAGGTAGTAGATAAAATATGTACCCAGCATGTATAAGAGGATTCACTTCACAGATGAGAGATATCAAAAAGCTATAAACAATATTTATACACTGTATTTTGTATTTTACGAGCATGTGACATTTTTATATTCTCAATAACCTCGTACATATTATTTTAAAACGCAGAAAAATGTTTCGATGCCCACAAGAACCGTGACAGCGTGAATCTAATGTTTATGGTCTATGAAAAAATTTTGGTACGCTATCGTTTATTCTAATATAAATCTCTGAATATATATATATATATATATATATACATTCAGAAAAATACTGTATAGATGACGATTTTCAAATTTTATGTCGCAAAGGAATTAAAGAAACTTGTGCGACTCTATGTATGGTATCTGTTTTAATACAGTAATTATTACCTTATAAATAAATCTTTATTACATCTATTTATATATTTCACTACGGTTTTATGCTTTTTTTTAGTTTGACACACAAATACCTATTTCAATGTTTTATTAGTTTATGTCACTGAAATTTATTAATTTATTCTATTAAATAACATAGTTTAATTTCTTTCTCTTTTATTCTGTTTCCTCTTTCTTCACACACACACACACACACACACATATATATATATATATATATATATATATATATATATATATATATATATATTAGTCTCTAATAGATTGAAATGAAATTCATGATGAAATTTTCCAGATTATTTTAAAATCATTCAGTATTAAAATTAAATGCTTCTAATAAATATATTTATAGAATTTTAAAAGTAGTTTTTATTATTAAATAAAAATAGAGAAGAGAGGCTATTAAACATTACGCTTTATATCTAAAAGGAATTAATCATCATAGGATATGAAATAAATATTTATTGATAGCAAAATAAACAAAATATCTATTTAAATACATTCACTAATAAAATCAAATTGGTTATTTGGCATTAAAAAAAAAGTTCAATAAAACAAGGTTATTTGTCGTTCAAACCAGCCAATTTTAATTTTAATATACTTTTTGATTAATTAAAGATTTTATTTCTTTTACGGTATTTTCAATGAATAATAAAATAATTTTGTACTTAGTTTAAATTATAATATTTTAATGTATGCAAGAATAAGAGAATTAGTTTATAATGATGTTAATTTATCTATTACTTAACTCATTAAAAATAGAAAAGAAATTTTAAAATATTTAGAAAGATAATTCAATGTTAGTGGTAATGGTTGTCCAATGTTGGTCGAATTTAAAATAACAGAATTAATTATTATATCTAATATTTGCTTACTTATTTTTTGATTTATTTTACAATACTTTCAAGATTAAGATTCGTTAACTATTTTTTGTACAAAAATGGAAACATTAAATATATGATTTTAATGCACTGTTTCTTTATATATTATATGTAAAGAATAGATATATTATACTTATATATTCTTTAAATATTTAATTAGGCTGGAAAACAATTTCGGTTTTTGTTTTCTGAATTCTAAATTTATTTTTTTCAGGGAAAGTGTTCGTGTTATTATTATTTTAAAGCGAATTTTCCTTGTATATTTTTGTAACTTCGACTTAGTTTTATTATTAATTTTGCTTTAAATTCGGCTTTTGAATTAAAAATGGAAAAGAAGCAAATAATAGCATTTTTTTGTATGAATTCAAAATAGAACGAAAAGCAGCAGTAACAGCTCGTAAACTAAACGGTTCTTTTGTTGTGGGTACTGTTAAAGAACATACGGTGCAATAGTCGTTCCAAAAATTTTGTGCTGGAGCGAGTGCCTTAAAGATGAAGAAGATGGGCGTCATTCTTCAGATCATAAAAACCTACTAAAGGCATTAGTCGAATCTGAACCACGCACAACAATTCGAGATATTGCACAAAAGTTAGGCGTTAATCATCCAACAGTTTTGGTCTAATTAAAACCAAATCAATTAAAAAATGTATATGAACTTGAAAGTCATAAACTGCAATTATTTTTCTACCAAATTTATATATGTATATATATATTAATATATATATACATACATAAAGTATAAAAAAATAAAATATGAAATTATTAAAAACCAAAAATGGTTAAGATCTCAAAATTTAAATTATTGTTAGAAAATTTGTATTTAGAATTTTTGCTTATATATATATATATATATATATATATATATTCGCTGATTGTGTTTGATAATGTTTAAAGCAAAAAGTCTAAATATAAATTTTGCAGGCATAATTTAAATTTTGATATTTTAACTATTTTTGGTTTTTAATAATTTCATATTTTATTTTTGTATACTTTATATATATATATACATACATACATATATACATATATACATACATACATACATACATACATACATATATATATATATATATATATGTATATTGTTTAATGATAATTTATATCTTACATATGAATCATCATTAACAAAAATAGCAATTTCTCTTCAAAGCGTACAAATACACTGTAACTGACAATTATAAAATTTATAACTATTGTATATCTATTTGAACATATATTTTTCACACATTATACAACGGAAAGCGTGTTTTTCTTAATCAATGAAGAGAGTAAAATGTTGAATGGTCAGGTGTTGACAATTGTGAAATGTCACGAGAACAATAAAAAGATGATCACGCAAATGACTTGCAGCACCGTTAATCACGTTTGTTTTTTTTACTTATTTAAATAACGAATCGGAGAGAATAAAATAATTTTATATGGTTGTACGTTCGCTGTTTATGCTATTATTTTTTTTTCAAGTATAAATAATACGTTTTTTAACACTTGTGTTTCACATAGCTTTCATAAATGCAAATATATATGTATATGCATGTATACATATATATATATATATATATATATATATATATATATATATATATTTATATATATATTTATATATATGTGTGTGTATGTGTGTGCTATCATTGCAGTCTAAAAAAATATAAATAATGTACATGTATCTCAGTCATTGAACCTAAGAATGGATTAGTTTAACTTTATTTTTGTTGCTCTTATAGTAAAAAGCAATTTTTAAGAAAGATGTTTATAGTAATTTTTTAAATGAATATTCATCATATATACAGAGAGAAAATGAGGAGATATCGACATAAATTTGGTATTTCTACGAATTCGAAAAAATAATAACTACAGTTTCTTTTAAATCTATGCTACTGGTAATAATTAAAAATTAAATTAAATTCAGTGTTGTGATATTTGTTATTTTTTTCAAATATCTAATAACCTTTAAAAATATGATTACCTAAATTTTGATTGTTTTTAGATAATTGTGAATATATTTAGTTTTATATTTTTATTTAACAGCAGTTACGGCTATCTAAAAAAAACGTTGATTTTATTTTGAAACATAATCAAATTCCATTACTTACTGAAAATAAATATTTCATAAATCTTTTCAATCACATTTTAATTTATTTTTGCTTGATTTGCTCGCAATAAATACGATTTACAACTTTTTCGTATTATTTATTTTATTTATAATTATGTGAAGATTATTTCAGTATAAAAGTATGAAAATTCTTTTAGTCTGACTTACATATTTTTGATTTTACCAGTAATCCTTAATTTAAACATCTATAAGTTATTAATTAAAGAAAAAAATTAATAAAGACGATAAGTTTTACATAATTTTTTTATATCTCTATTTAGTTATTTCATACAAAAATATGAAAAATATAAAAGTATGATTAGTTTCAAAAAACAAATTATCGTTTGAAACATGTGTTTTTATAATATTATTTGCTCATGAACGATGTGTTTTTTAAATTATATTCTTATATGATTTATGTAAATTGCTTGTAAAATCATTTAAAATTTAAAAATTAATAATATTGAAAATTTGAATAAATTTATGTGAATTATAAGACAAAAAGGTTCTCTTATAAATCTTTAACATTTTAAATCTGAAAACTGGCTGTGTGTTTCCAAATTTATTTTATTTTTACTACTTATTAATACTATATATATTTTTCCTTTTTGTTAAAAAAACGTTTATTTTTATAATAGGATATAATATATATATATATATATATACATATATATATTATATGTATATATATATATATATATATATAATACATAATACATGTTGTATGTGTATATAAGTCGTGTATTCGTTAAATTAAAAAGTATATTATCTCGATAGTTAAAGTGTTAAAGTTGTTATGGCAGCTGAACGAAACGTAAGTGAAAGCGCAGATCATTCGCATAATTTGTGATTATTCATAGAAATCTTCTTATACGTGTTTGATGTCACCTTCGGGTCAAGATTGTGTCTTATTTTAAGAGCCTTTCTTTCAGCATGTCAAATAACTAATATTGTACCTACATATACAAGTTTTATGTATAAACAGATATATGCACGAGTACATGAACTTTTTTCTTGCTCATTCTCACGTTATAATTCTTGTAATGTGAAAATTAGTGATGCGTGTTGGTCAAAAGTCAAATATTTATGTGTAATATTAGTTGAAATAGATTTTTATGACAGGTCAATGATTGTAAATATGTTTTTTTATTAGAATTTATACGAATATAAAAATAGAATTTCAAATAAATTTCTTCGGTTGAATTTTGTAATTGGCTTTTATACATTTCGGTTTATTTGTTTGTATGAGTATTGACCAACTGATAATTGTTAATTAGCGTTTAAATGATTATAGATACAAATTTTTTTATACAACAAGAATACATTCAAACATATATACCATATTTACATATTATGACAATATATTATATATATATATATATATATATATATATATATATATATATATATATGTACTTAAAAAAATATTTTAAATGTCATATGAAACGTAAATTTAAAGACTAATCAAAAAATTTAATTATATAAATTTTAAAGATTTAAAACTATTATAATATCTGTTAATTGTGTCAGTTTTTAACTTGAACTTTTTGACAATAGTAAATGATATTTTGTAATTATTAATATTAGATTGGTAGAAAAATAATTGCGGATTATGACTTTTAAATTCATATACAATTTTCTCTTTTTTGATTTTCCTAATTGTTTTAAATGGTCCAGAACTGTTGGACGACTAACACCTACCTTTTGTGCAAGCTTTCAAATTGTTGTGGGTTGTTCTGATTCAAATAAAGCCATCAGTTGGTCGTTGTGCACTGAAGAAGTACACCCACGATCTTCTTTATCTTCAAGGCTCTTGTGACCAGTATGAAATTTTTAGAATCATCATTGCAGTGTACGTTTCTTAACATTTCCCATACTAAAAGCATCGTTTAGTTTTCGAGCAGTTTCTGTTCTTTTACCACCCTTTTTCAATTCATACAAAAAAATTGCTCTTTTTGCTCCTTTTCCATCTTCAATTCCAAATTTGCAAAAAAAATAATAATAAATCCAAAGTTGATGTGACCAAAATACAGATGGAAAAATGGACTTTAAATTGATATAACATGAACACGATAAAATGACACTTTCATTGACAAAATTAAGGTTAGAATCCAGAAAATAAAAATCTCAATTATTATCCTACCAATCTATAATATAATTGATATTTGTTAGAAATGACTTAATATAATTAATGTTTATTTTATTTTGTTACTATATTTGGATTAATTAATTGTATTATATGTTTTTCATATATTTTCTTCAAACAAATCTGATAAATGTAAACTTTTATTTATTTTAGTTATTTAAATGTATGAAGATCTAAATACATTAATTATTAATAACATTTATATGAAAAATAAATCTTACGAATATTCGTTATTTGATGAAAATTGAAACCAGAAAAACATTTGTCAAAAACAGTGACCAAAACTTTATAATAAATTCAAAATAAATAATTGACTAGAACGTTTATTTTAGAAATGAAAGTAGAAATTGTAAGCAATGTATAATAAATCATACACTCTAAATTTAATTAATTCTAGATTATTTATTATAAAGAAAAAATAAGATTTATTTTTTTTGTTGTACTTTTTTTCTGGTAAAACTGTATTGTAATATAATAAGAGATCATTAACTTTCCGGTTGATTCTCGTTGTGTAATCATAAGGAAAGAAATTTTCGTAGAAATATATCATTAGTTTTCAAAAGTCTATTTTTTAAAATTTTGCACTTTTTTAATACTTATTTTCGATAAAACCATCACGTTATCGTGAATATCAAGTTCTATTTTCCTTTTTAAATTTATAACTCTATTATATCCTCATTAGTTAATGGTTTCTCTATAATTTAACCAATTTATAATTTTCCATTGATTGACTTCATGAAATCGTATTTATTTTCTCGAATAGTTTCGAAGAGTATTCTTTATAGTTATATATATATATATTATCATCAGTGTATAAATTTTCCTTATATTATTCATCAATCAAATTGAAATCTTCTTTGCATATAAATTATTTCCGTATAAAAAAAAAAACAAAAAAATAGCTTCTGCAAATTAACTCTTTGAATCTGGATGTGGATCTAGGAAAACATTAATATTTACCAAAGAAACTTTAGTCTGAGAGCGCTATCTTTTGAATTATTTATTTAAAAGTCACTAATCTCTTTCTAATAAGACTAAATTTACAACTTTTTTTTCATTGAAAAAAATACGGTCGTCCAAAAACCATAAAAATTATGGTTTTTCATATATGAAAACCTATAAAAATTGTGAACTTGACAAATGGATTGAATAATATTTTTTCCAAAAAATTCATCATTGAAAGAAATCGTATAAAAAATTTCGAGACTACGTTCGTTGTATGCATCACAAAAATAATTTAAAATTCTGGGTACAGCGACATTTTTTGATTCATTGATAAATGAGTTTTTTTCCTGTCAAAAAATGACAAAAAAATGCAGTCAAATGGTACAAAAAACTTTTCTTCCATATTTTCGGTCTTGCAATCTACAACTCATACGGTTATTATATTGTCATGTGAATCATACAGAAATGAGTCTTGTTGACTACAAACTATCATATTGACTCCACAAATTATTCAAAAAGTTGCTCCAAATGCATTTCTTCTAGAAGAAATTCAAATCCACACCGATCGACGCTTCATTTTCTGTCAGATCATGGTCAACGAACGCAGTGTGTATTTTGTAAAGCAAATGGAAGAGACCGATGTCCAGAATACAAGATATGACCGGTGTGAATTTTTTCTGCACATTTTATTGTTTCAAAATTTTCATACTCAACAATAATATTATTTCTGTAAATTTACAATTCTAAAAATTTTTTCCGCTTACAATTATATATTTCCAATGAAGAGATTTATATTTCCTCGAATATTATCAATAAATTTCTACGATATATCAGATAAGTGTGAAATTTCTAATAGTTAATCTGAATTAATATATATTTTCTTCTTACCAAATTTTATTTTGCTTCCGATAAAAGAATGTCCAATAAATCAAAAAATATTTGTTAAAAAAATTTAGCTTCCTTTCCCCCTCCCTGGATCCAAAGGGTTAACGTAGGAAGTAGAAACATATGTGAGTGGGAAATAAATTTAATAGCAGTTAATTCATTTGATACTATGTTGTTATTGTTTAATATTATTTCGAGTTGTATGATAACATTTACCTATCATATATGCAATGATTATTTTGGATAACGAGGATTATCTGCATATCAGAAAATGAAACCGTAATTGAGACAAGTTGCTTAGTCGTTTGTAAGATTTACAGATACGTTTGCTGATTATTATTCATTGAACATTAAAGAATGTATTTATATAAATAAATTCAATGAATCAATAACAAGATAATTTCAAATATTTTATATTTATAAATAATTGATTGGATAATTTATCCAATCATTTATCATATATCTAATATCTATCATACATCTCAAAAAGGTAAAACTATCATATATCTAAAAAAGTTATTAACATTATATTGAACATTACAGCATAATAAATAAACTCGCATTTTAATTAAACGTTACTTTTAATTTTCATAATACAACTTTCCAAACTAAAATAAAGGTTTAAAATTAGATCCTTATTTAATTTTAAGAATATGAAATAAATTTTAGTACAGAAATATTTAGAAGGATATTTTATATAATAACATTATAAAATGAAATTGATCTGAGTTAAAAGAAAAACGATTTATTAGTGAATTTGTATTTCTTTCTCTCTCTCTTTTTGTTTCACACACACATATATATATATATATATATATATATATATATATATATATGAATATGGATATGGATATAAATTCCCCATAAATTATGTCCGTAAATACATTATAGAAAATATCAGTAATTATTTTGCCGATTAAATCATTAAACAGGTAGCACTGGTTTATGATCGTAAATAATCTTTTAAGAGTTTATATTCTATTCAAAATAAGTACGAAGAAGAATAGCACGCTCATTGAACGTTCCGCGTGTATTAACTTGTAAGTCGACTTGTGTGCAGATCGCAAAGCTTCTCTTATTGTAATATGCAATTGAAGAACGGTGCTGTACTGAGTTTGAATTATTTTGCATATAAAAGATATACCTTTAATATACAATATATTACGTTTACATTTTTATCAATAAATGATCAATAATTAACCTTTCTTACAACTAAAGGCGAATAACTATTTCACAAAAGAATTGAATGTTAGTTAAAAAAAAAATAATATTTAATAAAACTTTTCTTATTTTCACATAATTGCTGTTTATATTGTTCAGATTATATCTTTTAGATACATTTTAATATTTTTTCTGAATTATGTTCTAGTGATCTATTTCGAATTTTAAATATTATGTATATTGTTTCATAAACGAAATTTTCACAAAAAATCTACTGATCAGTAATGTTCAATAATTGATTATTTTTGATTGGTGCTTATACACATTACAATGGTAAAATTATCTCATCACCTCACACCATCATCCTCAGAATAATATATAAGGAAAAATCTATTTTCTGTGTATTTACATAAGACTTTTCTTTACTTAAGTATTCTGATGGCAATGGCATCATCATCGAAATGCTTATAAGTGGTAGTCAAAAATTATCAATAACCAATTATTTAAAATTTTTGTACTTTGTAAAGAGAGCTAGAAATTTATTTGTGAATGCGAATTTAATCGATTCCAGAACTGTATTCTGAAAAGATCTGATATTTTCAAATCATTTTTTTTATATTTGTATTGAACGTGTTCATCTTTGACATATTTTCTCTTTAAGACCTGATCTTTGCTAGTAACAATATGCCAATATGCTTCATCAATAATATGTACGTACAATGTAAACACACTGTGCAGTATTACTGCAAACAAAGACCAATATGTATATGCAAATATAATCTATTTGTACTGCATAAATGCACATAGCACTACAATACTGAGTTACGCCCGATGTGCGGGGAAATGTTGTTCGAGTGCCATGAGGTCGAGCCCTGCCAGTGCGATGCGCATGCGCCGCACTGATCCACTTGATACTGTCGTAAATAACGGCGGGTTTTATTATATACCTTGGACATATTACAATGTATTATCTATGAGGAATGATCGGCAAGTAAGAAGAGTTTTGACAAGTAAATAGTGCATAAATTTATACTTTAGTGTCAGAGTATTTCAACAATAACCGAGAAATTCAATATATAAGTTCTATAATTAACTTTAAGTGTTTGAGTCATAAAATTTTATGTTTGATGTAGTAGTTAATCAGTTCAGAGTAGACATATATGTATATTATTAAATTTATAACATAAGTCTGAAGTAAATGTATTATTAGATTTTTTTAAATAAATCAAAAAAATGCTTCTACATAAATACATTGCAAACATGATCACATAAAATTAACAATCACTCTCTTATAATTATCCACTTGGTGTGACTATGTTGCTAATGTTTCATTATTTTTATAATATATTATTTTAAAATTTCATGGGCTTAAATTATTGCGTACAGTTTAATAAACTATTTTTTTTAAAACAAACACTGCTCATTTATAAAAAAATAGTTTCGGTTACATTACAGTTCTGATACTGGCTAAATTCACATTTACGAATTCATTATTTTTTCACCATAAAAACTTTAAAAAAATTCTGATCAAAAATATTTTATGAATCATTAGTAATCACTTTTGATCACGGGTTATGCGTATTTAGATAACGATACCATCATCTCAGAGTGTTCAGATAAATGAATAAAATATCTCATTCTTTCTGTATTTCTTTTTGTACCTTAGTAATGTGAAGATGATGGTATTGCTATTGAAATGCACATAAATAAGAATTAAAGCAACATTACATGCCTGTCTCTCTCTCTCTTTATATATATATATATATATATATATACAAATCAGTGTGTGTGTTTATGTACATATTTACATGTAAAGGGTTTTCCAATAGGGGCGCAATTTTTTAAGAGACTATATTTTACAAATATCAAAGTAATAGCTGTATTTTTTGACATGTATTAATATTTGGCATTGCCATTTTTAGTTATGTATTCCTATACAACAAAACAACGCATTGAAATAATACAATTGTATTATGAAAATGATCGTTCTATAAAAAATACATTCCGTAATTTACACGATATTTATTCTCGAAATACTCATCCATCTGAAGCACAACTCTTCGGTAAGTGAGTAAATTTGAAGAGACTGGATCGGTTAAAGAAAAAAAATACCAGCACGTGTTCGTTAGTTCGGTGGAATTATTGGTCTTTACCTTTTTGAGAATCAGGCTGGTAAAGTGATTACTGTGAATGGACGAAGATACCGAAACATGATAAACAAGTTTTTGTAGGCCGAATTGGATGACTTTAATTTGGAAGACATGTAATTTCAGCAGGACGGAGCAAAAAGTCACACAGTCTGTGAAATAATTGATTAATTGAGAATGAAAATTCCTGGTTGCATTATTTACAGAAATTGAGACACAAATTGGCCACCGAGACACTGTGATTTAACACCGTTCGACTATTTTTTTAGAGCCAGGTTAAAGGACAAGTGTACACCAATAATACTGAAACAATTTTTGATCTAAAAAATGAAACCCGAAGTGTAATTGATGAGAGAGAGATTCAGCTGTGGAAGGATGTTATTAAAAATTTTAACAAAATAATGGCTACTTATGAGAAAGTACGCATCGGTCACATACAATATTATTTTGCATTTATAAATGCCATACTACCATTTATTATTTACAATAAAGAAACTTGAAATTTCAGTGCAAATTCTGTGTTTTATTTCAAATTATACAATTGTGTCCTTATTTGAAAACTGTATATACTAATTTATATATACATACATATATATATATATATATATATATATATATATATATATATATAAATCAATTTTCAACCGTTTATAAAAATTATGAAATACCAATTACTTAGGTTTCAATGTGAATGTAATTTAAATTTTAATTTTAGAAACTGTAAATACAACATATTTTTTAATCATCAAAAATGTTATTGTCATGAGAAAATAATATATATTTGTCCACGATAAATTAGAATACTATACAAATTTATATATATATATATATATATATATATATATATATATCAATACTATAAATTTAATTAAAAGCATGTATATATATATATATATATTTTCTGTATTTTTTTGATATTTAAGATAAATAAATGATATTAGACTTAGAAGTTAATAAAACATAAGATATATATATATATATATATACTAGAAATTTATATTTATTTATTGAAATTGCTTTTATTTTGAATATAATTGCTTGCTTTACATTTTCCAATAACACTTTCGACAAAATATCATAACACCTTTGCCCTGTTCAATATGAACAAATAAATTATCATAAAGCATGGAATCGTTAAACGGCATTCCACATCATATGAAAAGTAGACCGATGCATCAGAAAATATTTTAAATTACCGAGTCGCAAATCACGAACGAAATAGACGAATGATTTTACTGAATATCTTATACGTCAGATCGATTTATGATTGTGGTATTATCGGGTAATCACCATAATTGTCCAATTGGACCGTCCTTATTTCCGCACCTCGAACACTATTTAGAGAGTATCATCTGATTATGATTATGATACCTGAACTCGATACTGAACGTATCTCGACGTTTGAATAACGACTGTATAATTTCATACCGGAATATTATTATAAACAGATTTCTGTATCATTTGCATTCGACACGTTGACGTGTCTATTGTAAATTGGACGATCATGTATCACGAGAAAAGTCTAAATACATATTTAGAATAAATTTTTGTAGTCACTTTCAATAAAATACATTGCGATTAAATTATATGTCTCGTACATTCATGTTAATATCTCGATTAATGATTTTATTTCTTATTTTAGTTTATAATACATAATAATGATTACACGATTTACTAAGTAAAACGATTAAAAATACTATTGTAAACGAAGAAATATTTACATACACACACACACATATATATATATATACATATACATGCTCATTCAGTTTTTTTTATTTATTTTTAAAGAGCTTGATATCAATAAAAATTTTATACGAAAATTACAAATATGTTAATTCACTTCAATGATTCTTATAACAGAATCAAAAAATATAGATAGTTTTTAATAATATAATATGATTAAACATAGTTGTAAGATGCATATTTGTAAGATTAAATCAACTATATACTATTTCACTCAGTTTCTAAAGAAATAGGTGACTTTTAAACGACGTTTCACTCTCAAAATTGCATTTTTGTATCAATAGTCACTTGCAGTTGATTATAATTCATCATATTTTTTTTTATAAAAATATCTGCATTAAATATATAAAATTTTACAATAAATGAATAAGTGCACGTGACACAATAAATAATTGAAATCGGTGTTTTTATTAAATACACATATTTTTCCAATTGTATGAGTGAAATACAGAAGGATTATTATGTTAAAATAGTATATTATTTTTAAGTATTAGCATATAATATTTATATATATATATATATATACATACATACATATATTAATGTATATATGTAATTGTTTCAGAAGTAGTCAAATAATTTTGACGGAATTTAATTAAATCTAAATAATCGTACATAAACTTAATAGTAGTACAATTTTATTTATTCTGTTATAATTTTAATATGTTTGATTGATCATTTTAATTTCGATAGGTGATTTCCCAATATACTTGAAAATATCTGCTTTGTGAAACACAGATTAAATGTATAAAATCTTCGTTCATTCGATAGCAAACGGATAGTGAACTTTATAGAAGATAACTATAAATATATGCACGCCAGAGCACATTTTTAAATCTTACAATTTACAAAGCAGCAATCTATTTCATATCTGTGATGTAGTCTCATTGTGGCTACACATTGAGTTCTCACGACACCTAGATCAGACTTAAGTCCCGTAATTACAGTGTACATAGCCAGCCATTGTGTTTGGTCGTCGTTGACCTCACGTATCGCAGGTTCGAGCCCTGCCTTGTGCAAATATTTTTGTGATTTATATCATCATCGGACACCTACATCCTAGTTCATGTATGTATCATAGATTCTTCTTTTTTTATAATGTTTAGATTGCATCTCCTATTGTAGAGAATAGTTCTATCATTGTATGTATCAGTATATGATATAGAAACTATTAATTATTTATATAGTATGTAATTAATATATTGTATGTAATTTTATTGTATTGCTGTTATTGTTTTCATGTTACATATAGTTTATTACGTGTTACCACGGCTGAACTGTTAAAAATATCGTTTACGAATATAAAATGTGGGTAATATACGTACAGATATGTTAAACTTACACGTTTTTTTTCATTTTAGGGTTTATAAGATCATCGTAGGGGGTCCACGATGCTTCGTAAACATTTTCTATTGAATCATAAACATCAATATTTAAATACATATTAGATAAACCTACATCGATATTAAAAGTATAATTTTATCATTAGATTCAAAATACACAGCAAAAAATATACAAAATTGAATTTATAAGTATATAGAATTATTGTACGATATTGTTTAATATTTAAATATGTTTTTGAACACCTAATATGGATACAACTGTATTAGTTTTCAAATATGAAATAACTAGCATAAATATTTATAATCTCTAGTAAATACACACAACTATTTTTAAATTTATGCTTCATATGTTTTTAGAAACATACATACATATGCATATATATATATATATATATATATATATATATAATACAATAGAAAAATATTACATTTTATTTTTTAATTTATAACTGTATACACTTGAATGGTTAAAGTTAAATGTAAATATTAGTACAAAATGGTTATTTGCTCACTAAATTATAAAATAAAACATTAAGTATCAATGAAAAATTATATTGTAAGTATGAATTTACTCATTTTGTATTAACACAAAATGAATTTATAGATTAATTCTTTTCAATATACGTAAAAGTATAACATATTTTTTAACATCATTCAATCTTAAGTTATATATATATATATATATATATATATATATATATATATATATATATATATATATATATATATATATATATATTTAAATAATTCTTCACCATAATGCAATGCTTTAAGATGATGAAATTATCAATCTATTATTTATTTGTATTTGTTAAGACAAACAAAATATTATATATATATATATATATATATATATATATATATATATATATATATATATACTCTTACAGTTATTGTCAGTTACTATTATGAGAAAAAACGATACTTTTAATAATCATAAAATCTGATCTACTATAAATAAACTGTAAAGAAAAAGTATAATATTTTTTAAAAATTATTATTAGTTTTTACCTTGAAATATTTTTTTATGTGAAAATTGTTTATGATTTTAAAAATTATAATAACTATATATGTATATATATATATATATAATAACTATATATATATATATATATATATATTCATATAAGATTTTTTATTTTATTGTTAATATATAATTAATAAATAAGGGAAAGTAAGTATAAAAATCAGTTAAATAAATTAATCTAATTTATTAATACATGTTTTCTTATTAAGCATAAATTAATTTTATCAAAGATATTAAAAATGAAATATTGACTTACTAGTATAGAAATGAACTAACTTGGAAATGGAAAACTATATATATATATATATATATATATGCCGGTAATTATGACAGTAGGCTCAGTCAAATAATTGAAAAAAATGATTTTACAATTTATTTTATATTACAATTATTTATATTTTAATAATCTAGAAGAACTTAAAAAAATGTATCATTTAATGACTGAAAAGTTAGTCGGTAAACACAATTTTATTTTTGTTTATTTTGATAGTTGACTAAGTCACTTATTTTTTGGTATAATTTGTTTTTTTTTGGAAAAATGCATGTATCTATCTAATTGTTGTATAAAACTATATTTATTTTCAAGGTAAATAACCTTTAAGTTAAGGTAATTTATTTGTTTAAAGCTCTCAAATGAACAATTATATTGGTATTGGAAAATAAAATCTCTAGAGAAATCAATTACAAACAGAAAAATATTAAGGAAGAATCTGTTTATTGATTGAAAATACAATGGATCAGACTTCTAAAATATGTTTTATAAAATATCTTTTGATGATAGTGCGGGATTTCAGATTTTAGATCTTTCACAAAAAACGAAAGACCGGTAAAATACGAAAAAATTCAATTATTTCGAAATATGCGAGTAACCAATCATTTACAAAGGAAAAACATAAGGATGTAATAGATCTGTACATTCTACCAATTTTCCCTGAATATTTTCGTACTTTCGAAATATCACAAAAAAATATCGTTCTTGAAGAAGAAAAAGGAATTTCTACTATTATTCTATTAAGTTAACATGATTATAATTACAAAATGTAAGTGAATACTGTTGTTTATAATTTCCTTTTTTGGATAAAACTGAAATATATTTTGTCATTTTTAAGATATTTAAATAATTTTGAAAATAGTCTGCCATAGAATGTATCGAAAAACACATATTTTTTCATAATACTCGTAAAAAATCATAATTCCATAAAATATTTACATTATAACAGTAAGTATTTTGGAAAATATTTTATTAAATAATAGAAAAGTATTTTTTATTACTCACAAATGCAAATGCCTAAATATCTCAATACGAAAAATATGACCTAGTCCACTATTATAATTAACGGTGCATATATATATATATATATATATATATATATATATATATATATATATATATAATCAGAATATTAATATCGCAGTGAGTTATCGTTAGAAAATATAATGTATATGTGAATTGTAAATTTTGGTATAGCCAAAAAATATAATCATTAAAAACGAAATTGTAAACGAATGTATACTTACAAGCATATCTCACAGAAAAGTAATCAATTCTCCACCGTGTAAGAGGTTGATGATATTATTCGTTCTTGAACTAAGATGTTACTTGCCGTTGAGCCTAGAATAGAAAAACAAACATTTCATAATTTAATATACTATTAATGTAACGAAAATAGATGATGTTCGCTGCTAAATACTAAAACTATATACTTAAAAACACAAATAAAAGCACGAAAGCTTACCATATTTTACTAACATAATTGTTAGGTACAGTGTTGTGTACATTGGAAACAAATAGTGTATACCACTTAATCATAATTACGTGTACTATTCATTAATTATTTTTCTGTTAAACGTTTTGAGAGTGTGTTATTTAATTCCATTTCTAATCGCGTTTTAATAACCATATCAGAGCGGGGCCACACATGGTCTGATTTTTCTGACATACGACAATCAATCTTTGGCCGTTTACGTTCAATATGTTTCTCTTTTTTTCCCGTATTCACGTTTTGTACACCACACAACCATATTTCGTAATAACCGTTCAGAGATAATTAACTCATTTATCTTAGTGCGGAGGTCAAACGACGAATCATCTTAATCTGGTGGATTGTGTGAAACAAATATACTATGTATTGTAATGTTATTTTACTGATATAACCAAAGATATCATTTCTAGATATCATTTCTGTTAATCTAAAATTTAACTATTAACAAATTCGATTGATTTTTTTTAAAAGAGACTAAATCATCTTTGTCGAAAAATAAATATTGACCAGTTAAGGTATTTGTATAATTTAATCATATTTACTGATAAACATCCAAAAACCTAAGGCACGAAAATAATCAAACACACCTTAACTCTTTTTTTGTTATATTACAGAAATATATACACACTTGTTTTAAAGTGTTAATTTCAAAAATCATATATTTGAGTTGGTAATATACGTTGATTTTTGATCAAATAATTAAAAAAAATAATCATTTTTGTAAGTTAACCAGATGAAAAATTCGTGAAGCTATCAGAATTTTTTTGTTTTTATACAGATGTATTAACCTATGAATAAATTAAAGATTTTAAGTGACAAAAACTATGAAATCCATTTTTTTTAAATTAAAATTGATGACTGCTATTCGATTTTTTAATGACATTCTTACATTAAGGTATATATATATATATATATATAATGAATATATGTATATATATATATATACGAGGATGGTTTGATAAGTTTGGTAATTTTCTATGATATGTCACTATTATTTGGTAACGTTATCGTTATCAAATGTCACTTCTCAAACTAGCTTAGGCGAAATTTTAGCCAGAAGCGACACGTTGTTCACGTTCTACAGATGTTTGAAGCAAGCATTGTAGCAGTTGCCGCAAAAATCGAAGAAAACGAGCTGGCATTTTTTCTTCGTCATTGTAGATGAAATATTGATCCACTACTACACATCTGAGTCGAAGTAGCAGTCAAAGCAGAGGGAAAATGACTGATGAAAGTGCGCCGAAGAAAGCAAAGATCGTTTTATCGGCTGGGAAGTTAATGACTACTTTTTTTGGGATTCTTAAGGAATTATCTTTATTGACTACTGAATGAAGTGAAAAACGATAACAGTAGTCTATTATGCAACATTATCGGACCGTTTGAAAGAAGAGCTGAAACAAAGACAGTCAAGATTGGTACACAAAAAGTGTTCTTTCACTAGGACAACGCGCCGTCTCACAAATCGACCGTCACAATGGTAAAATTACACGAATTAGGCTTCGAATTGATTCCTCAACCACTCTATTCTCCGAATTTGGCTCCATGAGACTTTTTTCTCTTCCCAAACTTAAAAATTTGTCTCCACGGGAAGAAGTTCTGATCAAATGATGATGTTATTCGCCATCGTTAATACATATTTTACAGACTAGCTAAACCAAGTATATAGCTCTCAATGAAGACTATATTGAGAAATAAAATTGATTTTTTCTAAAAAAAAAACAATGTTTAATTTGCTTTTTCGCCATACTTATCAAACGACTCGTATTCTGCAGGTTGAGTATTGGGCGTTACGCAAGTAATTGAGTTCATTGTAAAAAAACTTTTCTTACGAAATTTGCAGAAGGTCTCGACAAAAAGGAACTATTAACCGTAAGGTCAAGGTCCTTCAACATCTGTAGTATCATATGTGATATATGTATATATATATATATATATATATATATATATATATATATATATATATATGTATATATATATATATATATAGAGAGAGAGAGAGAGACACACACACAGAGGAGAGTGTGTGTGATCAAATTTAGGCTTCCACATGGAAGTATTGAAAAGAAGGGCAGTGGTTAAGAAAAGTTATGTTATTTTTATTTAGTATTTTAATTCAATTCAGTACTAAAATAGAATTAAAATAAACTAAAATAATAAATGGTGGATAACATGTGATTTTTTAATTTTTGCGTCTTTTTTTAAAACTTTCGTGTAGAAGCCCAAGTTGAATCACTCTATAGTTGATTGGTTGAAATATACAGTTCGTTTTCTTTTCACTATATGTGTTTTTATAAAAACATGAATCATAAAGCGTCCGATCTCTGTTCGGAACAATAATCAAATACATTTGTTCATATGCTTTAATGTATAGGTAATTAAGACAAACGTTCAATGGCATGCCGATGTCAACAAGTTCAAATCCTGGTAAAATGAAAGGTACGTTTGATGAATATCAATATTAACTGCAACTGAATGTAGATGTGTATAATTTCTTCATTATAGTGCCGCCAAAAACGGTAACTTCATTGTAAATCCTTTACAATAATAGTTTTGTTTCGTGTGATTGAATATGTTGTTTTATCGGAAGCTAATACTATACTTATGGTAGCTTCTTCAACTGCTACCATATTCGGAATTGTGCACTTATATTTTTATTATTAAAACTGATTACAATCTTGTTTTAGATATAATCGAGTATGAAAAGAAATACAGGTGCGTGTTTCTTTTCAAAGTGTACTTTTCAATTATTTACGACTATTTCACATGCTTTATTGATGTTAAGAACTGATTTTAGTAATAGAATATGTATATATATATATATATGTGTGTGTGTGTATATATATATATATATATATATATATATATATATATATATATATATATATATATATGAAGTAACCAATCAAGTGGAATACATTTTCTTAATTATACACTACTCACTTTTTAATTTAATGAAGAGAATTTTGTTTTCAACTTCCTTGTTTTGAAACGAACAACAAATATATTTTCTTATTTTTTATCAGTAATATAAAAATGTATAAATCATATTTTTACTTTTTTTGTGATTATTAGTTTTTTACTTTACTTTAAATAAAATTACAAAAGCAACAGGTTTTAATGTTTTTTTTTTTTGTAAAGTAATTATTAAGAGATACATTCTAAATAACTGCTTAATACTGAAAAGGAATTTGTAAAAATGGAATTTAAATATGTATATTTTAAAAAAAATCTAGATTAATGATATATATTTTTTATAAACATATAATTTATTATATGTGTTAATTAAGGTGGCCCATTCCCTAAATATCATTTTAAAAACCTATCTTAAATCTTTTCGATCATGTAAGGAATTCGGGAATAACATGTACAGAAATGAGCATGTTTTATAAAAAAAATATTTTTTTTAACCCACGTAAATATTATAGTTTAAAATTTGAATTTTTAATCAAAAAAAATTATATATATTTATTCTAAAAAGTTATTTTAATATTATATATTTAAGTCGCATATCAAAATAAATTTTAGTATTATATTTTGATGTATTATTTTATTTCAAAGACAATACTTTCATCTTTAGTGTTAATATTTTGTTGCTTTAGTTTAATATTAATATGTTCAAATTAAAAAACATAGTTTTCATATTTCTGTGAAATAAACTTATCATTACATTTTGTATTTTTGCACATACATTTTTTTATTTGTAATTAGTAGTTAAATTATGAAATAAAAATAAATATAATTATAATCTTGATAAATTATATATATATATATATATATATATATATATATATATAAATTTGATGTCTATAGAAAATAAAATACCTAAAATGTCGACACAATAAAAATCCAAAGTATCACAGAAGAAAAAAACAAAGTTAACAGCGGGCACCCTGCCGCGCTTTATCTGCATCTAAATTATTTGTGACTTCCTTCTACTTACCACATGTGCATAGAGGTTTTCGTCGTCTACAACATTAAATTACTGATAAATCTATGCTCGTAAAATATGAAAAGTGCACAGACGCATCTTGATCCACATTATTCAAACGTATTTCGCGTTAAATCACATGCACACTCCTTTGGTAGATTTTAAATTACTGTCAGTCAGTGGCGATACTAGTAATGTTTGCCGATCTATGAAAAATTAAATGAATAATGATTTTCACGAATGGATCTTTTGATATTTTAAATGATTTTACGATTTATGGTTACAAGATATACGACTTTTATAATTATAAAATGAAATATCCATTTATTATCAATCGTTGACTGATATATTACTTTTCAATATATATTTCAAAACAAAATTATTCTTTTCTCTCAGTAAAATATTTTGAATTTTCTTATAACTATAAATCCGAATACACTTTATTTCATGTAATTTTGTATATTTAATTTTTTCAAAATTTGTTTTCAAATTTGAATGACATTAAATTTATTTAAATTCGTTTCATTGGATTTTTTCAAATAAAAAATCTGCTTTAATTCTTTGAACAATTAAATTTATTTAAAAATATATTTTTGCATGTTATTCCTCAGTTTTTAATCATATACAAATTATACAATTGTTATGTTATATTAGCTCTTTAACAAATAGATTCTGTAACGTTTGAAATAGTTACAAATTAATTTCGCCAACAAAAAATAAAAAATTTAATTAAGAAAATATTTTTAATATTTATAATAAATGTATATTTTCAAAAATATATAATATATTTTTTATTATCTCCTAATTGTAAGACAGTTTATTTTTTATACAACATTGAAAAATAAATAACTTTTTTTTATGTTTTCTGTGTAATATATATATATATATATAGAGAGAGAGAGAGAGGGAGGGAGAGAGAGAAATTCGTAACGAGTCTAAATCTTGCAGTTTGTTGAAATTATTTTGAGTAAAATTTATAATATATGCATAAGTTTTTTTACTAGAAGACATCAAATTTTTATTAATGTAATTATTCGTAAATCCCTTAGTTTAATGTTAAGAAAACAAAACAGTATACATAAATTGTTGTCTAAAATAAGCAGTTTCTTCAATTTCATCTAATTTAATCATTTTCTTGATATATAACGAGTAGTTTTAATATTTATTATAGTTAATATTTAGACTAATATTTTCACTTACTGAACAGAAGTTTTAAATAATCGTTTAAAGTAATGATTGTTAATGATAAGTGTCTTTTTCCGAAATAGGTTTCATGATATATTATAAAATTCTTCATTTCAAATATAACAACATGTGTGAAACTAATATAATAGGAACTAGCACATATTATGAAAAGCGAGTACAGCTAAATCGTTAATGATGGAAATATTAATATTTTGATTAAGAAATTTTAAGGTTAAAATTTATATAAGGTTAAAATTTATATAAGGTTAAAATTTCTGTGGAATTATTTACCTGTGGCATGATTTCTGAAATTTCTATATTTTTGTCCTTAAAATTTTATCTTTGAAGATATTTGAAATAGCTGGTTAATGATATTAAATAATCATGAACAATTATTTAAAAACATTAATATATCAAATGAAATTTGTAAACTGATTATAATAATTCTTGCACCTTGTTTAGTAATTTGTTGATATAAGATTTGTATTTAAGTTCAAAAAGCATGTTTTAAACGTTTTTTATAAGAAATCAATAATTTTATCTTAATTTATATTGTTTCCTACTTTTTTAATGTTAATTTATATTAAGATTTGAAAATTTATTACATTAATTTTTCCTCTTGTAGTTCGTAATTAAATAAGGAGCTATGTTCAAATAAACATTTTTTTATTCAAATGCACTTTTCACAAACTATCAATTTTTTATACTCACTATGAATCAATATATATATATATATATGTAATAGAGAGAGAGAGGGAGAGAGAGCTACCTTTTATACTTTTATCCTTTGTATTTATATAATTTCCTCATTCATCCATTTATAAATGCTATTCAAGTTTATTAAACAAATAATTAATAATTATTTTGTTGTACTTTTTTAAACTCTTAATTATTACAATGAAGAAAAAATAACCACAATGTGTGTATTTTATAGATCGTGATCTTCAGTGTAAACAATATTTTTTATATACAACTGTTATACACACACACATACATTATATATATATATATATATATATGTTTATATATATATATATATATATATGTTTATATATATATATATATATATATACTATTTTTTTTAAAAACCGTTCTAAGAAAATATTTTTATAACGGTTCATACAATACATTTTTATTTTGTCATCTTCTGTATTATTTACAGAAAGTTAATAATTCATGTATAACCAGTTTGAGTTTAAACCAGACCGTTTTTTGCTTTTATTTAAATGTATATGTATATATATATATATATATATATATATATAATATTATTTTCGATTATTGTACGCCACTGATTTCACTAGTGTTAAAACAAAAGACAAATTATATATTCAACAATATAATAAACAAGAAAGCGAGATCACTTCTTTCTGATGCTGAAATATGTACAAGGAATTTATACAGTGTTTTGTTGTAAAAAGAAAGCATTACTGCATTTAATTTATCCTCGTTGTTATTTGTAAATCAAGCCGGTTACAGAACCTACACTAAACTTCTGCTTTTCGAATGGGCTGTGTTTGATCAATTGCTCAATTGTACTATATAATACTGTATGTTAAGTATAATGTAACACTCGAATGTAACCGTACAAATTACTTTATACTCCATGCACGAGTGGGTTCTGCTACACTTTATTTACGACGATATAATCTGGTCTTCGAGTGTTATACATTTATAAACGCTGATCTGTACGTGCTGGACATGTTAAAGACTAATGAAAATATTCATACGTTTCAAAATATTAAATATTTTGGCACGGTGTTGTTAAAAATGACTTGCAAATAAGTTTGATTCTTTTGTAAGTGTATGTAAACGTTGAAATATTCAGTAGTGCTGTTTTAAATAAATGTAATATAAATATCTTTTTAACATTTTTCTAAATAAAAATATTTAGTTCCATTATAAAAAAATAAAAAAAATTCATTTACACTAAACTAAATCAAATAGAGCTTGTTCTTTCTGTCCAATTTAAATAATTTTTTATTGCTTATGTAGAGAAAAATTTAAATGTATTTCTCAGCGAAAATATATAGGTAGTGGTAGGATCATGATAATTTGATATATTTTGCGTCACTATTATCAAATTAATAGAGTTTTAAACTAAAAAGATATCAAAATATATCGAGTTTTACTTAAAAAAACTGAATAATTTAAAAAAGTATTTATTTAGTTTTTCCATACTTAAAAACATATGGAAAAGTAAAATAAAAAATATATATACACATAAATAAAAAATTAACAGTAAACATAATTAATGTTTATTTCCCCTTTGTAGAATAAATTTCTAAAGTTATTGAGTATAAAGACTTATAGAATCGTTTAATGATTAGAATAAAATTATCAGGAAAATTTTACACTAAAAATGCAGAGTTTAAACTGCAAAGAGAAACATTAAATTAAAGCTATTTCGAACTAAACTATACTTCAAATTATCTAATCCTCGAGCTTCTGTAATTGTAGAGTATTTAATTTGTATGACAATCAGATAAGAAAAAAAAATGTTTAGTACCTAAATAAATTTAAATTTATATTATCATTAACCCTTTGAAGCTAGTTATGGATCTAGGAATCTATTAATATTTTCCAAAGTACCTACGGTCCGGGAGCGCTATCTTTTGGATGATATTTTTAAAGTTCACTGATCTCTTTCTAATGAGACTAAATTTTTAACTTGTTCTTTCATTCAAAAGAAAAGTACAGTCGTCTAAAAATCAGAAAAATCTCGATTTTTTAATTTAAAAACCTATAAAATTTATAAATTTGAGAATTGAGTTGAATAATATTTTTTTTTCCAAAAGTTCAACATTGGAAGAAAACGTATAAAAAATTTCGAGACTTTACGTCCAGGTACAAGATGTGATCGATGTGAAAACGTTTTGTGCACACTTAATTGTTTCAAAATTTTACATACAGTAATATGATTTCTGCAAATTTTCAATTGTAATCAATGTTTCCGCTTCCAATTATATGTTTCCGATTAAGATATTTATATTTTCCCGAACGTTATCAACGATTTTTCACGATATGTCAGATAGATGTGATATTTCTAATGGTTGATCTGAATTATCAATTTTTTATTTTAATCGACAAATTTGAAATTTTTATTTTGTTTCCAATAAAATAACGTCTAATTAATTAAAAAATATTTGTTAAAAAAATTTAGCACCCTTTCCCCCTTCTCCGGCTTTAAACGGTCAAGCATGAATTTTCTTACACAAACGCATTAATACTCCACAGTACCTCTTTTAACAAAATATTTTGTAATTGATTGTTATCTAACACAAAAATTAAATTTTTGATTTAGTGAACTATAACAAAAAAAAAAGTGCAACCAAATAATTTAAATGAAGATAGAAAATTTATGTTATCACAAATTGGATTTAATAATAAAATAAGAGTTATTTAACATAAATCCATTATAATTAAATACATATAATTTCTAATAATTACTTATTTCTTAACCAATTGAAATTTATTTATGTTTGTTTACTTGTCTCATTTTCTAATATAAACAGAAACTTGACCTATATGAAATTAATTATTATGTATTATAATTATTAATGTATAATTAATTATATACATATATATATATATATGTGTGTGTGTATGGTGTATATATATATATATATATATATATATATATATATATATATATATACATCTGTTTGATAACATGCGTACATGAAATAGTAAAAATGGTAAATTTAAAGGTAATTTTTTTAATCATATAAAAATAATTTCATAACTAGTACATTAATTTTTATTTATGCATTAACTGATCAACTCAGTATTAACAGCACGTAAATTAAGGTTCATATATCACTTCAAAAACATATGAAATTTTCATATTGAAGATATATTTCAAAATGTGTGTATATATATATATATATATATATATATATATATATATATATATATATATATATATAATATTTAACGTTTATGATTTACAGGATTGTAAAATCGTTTAAATAAAGTATCTTCCTTTGCTGTAATATACTTGATCTTCGCCATACTATTACAAACATGGAAAAATAGAAAATAAGCTAATATGCTATGCTAAGTAATCGTGCTGTGAACATGTGTGGCGATAGTCTGCGTTTAATGAGCATGCGAGTATATATATATATATATATATATATATATATATATAATTTTCAGTTCTTATGTACAATAACTTTTTAAGAATCTGAGCTATAAACTTTGTATTTTGACATTAAATACTTTATATAGTACTAATTCTGTCTATTCTAAATAATAATTCAGTTATATTACACACTCTTCTGAGCTGTAATCTAGTAATCTAAATATCTAGTGAACTTATTTACTGTCTTTAATTTGAGCTTCTTTTAATTTACATTCGTGTTTAAACGGGTTACTTAAATAGCTTAAATAAGGTAAAGGAAGCTTCATAATTAGCTTATATTTATCAAAAAAATTTATAATAAATATATTTTTCAAATAAAACTTATTTTACGTACTAATATAACTCTGATTGGAATATTGCTTATAAAATAATAATATGTGCATTATTCATATTTACTTTAAAAAATATTGTAATCTGGCATTAAATTTCATTTCTATTACAAAAACTTTTGAACAAACGACTAATCCATTTGGTTGTATAGACATTATTTATATAATGAAAATATTTCTTGGAATTCTAATAAATAACTCAATAAATGATACTTAAAAATAATCACACTTTGATATAATCAACATAAAGTTGACGCCAATGATCATATGTCATATATATGAACTGGCCGATTCATTTCCATTACAGGTTCATACAGAATTCAAACATACGGTATGACAAAGACAAATATGTGAATTTGTATTAAAGTGCAAATGCGATACAAAAAAGATTTAGCACGCGTTAAGGAGCGCCTGCCAGGGGTCATAGGTCTCGGCCGACGCGTAAGTTCATTTGTCAACCGCCGCAGCGTTAATGACGCATCTATAAAGCACTAACTCTTCGTATAAATGCAATTAACACCTTGGTTGCCATTTTATTTATTATAGCTGCTTTAGAAATACTGCTATTATTTTGTTTATTCATTTCTATTCATAAAGAATCTTTATATTCATGTACATAGATTCACACACATACACACACGCACATATATATATATATATATATATATATATATATATATATATATATATATGCATGTATATATATAATTGAAATCATACTGACAGTTTTTCATTTCAAAAATATATTTTTTGCTAAATACTATCGAATTTTTTATTTAGTTTTTATTATACCCGATAATTTACACCCTTTCATATTTTTGTAATAAAAATTGTAAAATTTTCTTCTAAATAATTAATGTTATAATTTTAATAGAAAATTCTAATTGTTAAAATAATAAAATACATTTTTAAGATAAATAAGTGTCAAATTGATGAAATATTTATTATTAGGTATGATAATGTCTAGTAAAATGCTGCAAAATTCAAAATACTATAAATTTTTCATTAATTAAGAATCAGGTAGAAACTATACATTTATTAAATTATTTTTTTTATAAAATTGGATCCTTTGATGATAATTATATGAATCATTATTTCTTAAATAATATTTTAATTGCAATTTTTCATGTATTTTCCAATATCAAATGTTGTTTGAAAGTTTAACAACAAGTAATTTTAATAACTTCTTAATTCATTTCATTTTTTAAATAATTGATAATTAGAATTTGGGGTCATAAAATATATATTATTGTAAATCAATTAAACTACTAATTTATTTCTGGTATTTTATGTGGTAGACAATTGATATTAAAATATTATAAAAATATTGTACTAACAAATTATTGAAAATCTACAATTCTTCAATACTTCATTAAATTAATGGCAGTACAAGTGTTGAAAATATAAAACAAACAAATGTTGTTAAGAGGCGTCTAGTATTTATGTAAATTTTGCGAATATAAGATTGACTCGAATTGTAATTTTATAGCCACCGTGAAAAACCGTGTTTGGCAAATTGACAAAAACATGACACCTATAATTTGTGGATAATATTTAAATATTAAACAGAATATATCTTTTTATATCATTTTAAAAGTGTAGGTGTGGCGTCGAAAAACAAAATTATTTATTTGTATTTTGAGAATGTATCTTTTACACTGTGATTAATTAGCTATGTGTTTGCTTTTCTTTTAAAGGAAAGAATTTTAACGTTACATTTATCACTATTTCAGTAGTTGTAGTATTTGTTCATATTGAATTTCAGCTGAAGCTATATTTTCGACTTAAATTTATAGTCTTTGAGATTTAATAACGTAAATTATATTTACAAAGTGCCATCTTACAGAAGAAAGCATTAAATATATATATATATATATATATATATATATATATATATAAATATATATGTATGTGTGTGTATTTTGATAGTATCTATGTTTATTTAAACTATATATAAATTTTTATTGAAATTTATTCATATTAATCATTTAAAACAATTTTTTTTCAATTTCTAATTTATTTTAATATTTTGGTACTACTTCTTTATTCGTCTTGAACTTCTGCTAAAAGATTACCAAATTGTAATCGAAAAATATACATAAATCACCTTGCTCGGTTTTCGAAACTGTCCTTGATATCAGATACATTTCAGATGACATTTCAAAAAGTTGATCATGTTGGAAACATTACCAGTAATTTTATTATTTTCAGTCCAGTAACATACACAATAAAAAAATATTGCCAATAAATCCAGCGGTGGCATAATTTACAGTATAAAAACACAAAGAAATATTTGTGCCCAATTTATTTTCTTTTCTCATTATTTATTCATTAGTCTTTAATGTCCATTATTTATAATTCAATGCAGAATTCTACATAAAATATTTATAATATGTACAATGACATGCAAAACGCGTAGTGTGTACAATAATATTATTAATTTCTTAGTATTATTTTCTTCTCTCTCTATATATATATATATATATATATATATACACATACACACATACACATATATATATATATACATATATATATATATATATATATATATATATATATATTTATATATATATATATATATAAATATCATGTGATGATGATATATTTATATATATATATATATATATATATATATTAATATATGCAATATATTAATATATAATTCATTTTAATATATCAATATTAAAAAATACAAGTTCAGTAGAAAAATCTAAAGAAATGAAAATATATATATATATATAAACATATATATATATATATATATATATATATATATATATATAAACTGTATTTATAATTATTATAGTAAAAATGTATTTGTGAGTATACATTACGACCCCGTTCAATCAGATGCAAATAATAAAATTTGGTCATGTAAGATGGTTAATTTTTAAAACTTGTGAGGTACAGATCTTGAGATTTCTAGTGATGGTAGGAGTTCCGCAAAAATTTTTTTATAATCTTATGGGTCCTGTGAATCACTGTGATAAAATTTGGAGACCATTGTCTTAGACTTATATAAATCAAGGCTTCTACTTGAATTTTGATGATATATTGATTTATTTAATTTATATTTATAGTTTTTAGTACTAATTGTATCTTGTATAAATTAGTTTATTAATATTTAATAAGCAAATGGTTTGATTAAAGAAATTTATTTACAAATATGTTTTTATATTATTAAACATACATATAGTCACTACAATTATGTATATTGAAAAAAAAGTATAGAGATTTGAATACGCAAACAAGATACAAACTGTATATTGGAGTTTTAAATTAATGTAAAATGAATTACTAAATTGAAAAAGATTAATTAATGATGCAATACTATTTTCTTAAAAAAATAATAATAACATAAAATATGCTAATATTTTCCTGTCACATACAACTAAAAAAATATATCTTTTTGATAATAAGTAAATACTTCTGTATGTTTCGCAATTATTTTTTTTTAAAAAAAACAATACATAATATTTATTTTTTTATAAAATCTAACTAACATAATTCATATTATGTGAACATATACAATTTAATTTAAATATAAATAATATATGTTATACTTCGAAAAGATTATATCAATTAAAATTATATATACTTCATATACATTTAATACAGATAAAAATATTTAATTAAAATAATCTAATGAAATGTATTGTCATTTAGATGTACTTATTTTTTCCAATTTGTTCTAATGAAAATATTAAGTGTATATGTACATATATATATATATATATATATATATATATATATAAATGATTGTAATTAAGTATTTTTTTTTATTTTGATACAAGAGACGAATTAGGAAATGTTTCAATAAAAAAATGATATAAAAAATTCTCCACAAAAATTAAAAATTGATGAATAAATGTCTACTAGATTTCATTTATTATATCTTTTTTTTATTCATAGAATAGTTAAATGGGATGAAAATTTAATTATTTTAAATGAAATACAAAAGGAACTTAAATATATATATTAAACTGGTAGAAAAATAATTACGGATTATGACCTTCAAATGCATATACATTTTTCTCTTTTTTGATTGTCCTGTTTTAAGTGGTCCACAACTGTTCGATGACTAACATCTAAATTTTGTGCAAGCTCTCGAATTGTTGTGAATGGTTATGATGTAACTAATACATTCTGTTGGTCGTTATGAACTGAAGAAGGACGCCCACGACCTCTTTTATCTTCATAGCTCTCGTCCTCAGCACGAAATTTTTGGAACCACCATAGCATCGTTTGTTCCTTAACAGTACCCACACCAAAAGTTTCGTTTAGATTACGAGCTCTTATTTGCTACTTTTCTATCTTTAATTCAATAACCCAATTTGAAGCAAAATTAATAATAAAATCAAAATTGATAATAAGAAAATGCAGATGGGAAATGCAGTTTGAAATGAAATTAAAATGTACACGATGAAATGAAATTTACATTGAAAAAATTAAGGCTAGAATTAAGAAAACGAAAACCGCAATTATTTTCCTACCTATCTAATATGCCGCAGAAAATACTTTTTTGTAAATATTCCATTTCTAATAATACTTTAGGTTAAAGTCAAGAACATATTCGTAAACAATATATATATATTTATAAGTAGAAAATTTATAAATGAAATCACAAATAATAAATTATATTTTTCATTACTATAACTTCATCTAAATACTGAAGTAAGGGATTTAATCATACAACTAATAACTAGCAATATAATTCATATCGAAATAAATGAAATAAATATACAATGTTTGCTTAATAAAATCTCTCTTATTATTTTCGTATATATAATAAATATATTTATGACAAAATATATATCGCTTCTTATTATAAATATTATTTGTCTTTTTCTTTGATGTTACGGTAATCAAATTTAAATTTTCCATGTTTGTCATTTAAAATATCTCAGTTTTATTGATTTTCATATCTGTTCGACAAGATAATAAGAAATTTATGTTCAATTGAGTAGTGGTGCCTTTATTAGATATTATTTAATAGTATTATAACACCTTTTAATAAATGTGTATGGCACACTCCTACTTCATGAATAAAATTACAATAACAATAATACCGAAAAAGAATGACTTCCTTTGAAAATCGTCCGTTATGATAACTATTATCATAATCACGTATTTGAGAACAGGCTTAAAAAACTGTATAAAATAAAGATAGCATTTCAGAAAACACATATCACGGACATAAATTAACGGAGTACAAGATACGTCGCGCGTTAAAACCAACAACTTTTTCATTAGAGGCATCAAAAAGTACAACATTCATCACGTTGAGCGCTAATCTAAACGTTTCATTTTACAGATTACACATATACGACTTATGCTCCATTAGTTGGATGTTTTTAACACGACCGCCCCGGACCACACACGAATTATCCGTAGTATATGCGCGACTTATATTTTTCAATTCACAATAATGTCCCGCGACATCGTTTGATATGTTTTATATAATGATTCAGTTCGTAATTTAAGAACTAATGGCTCCAGTTTGACATTTCCGCGTGTTAACATATTGTCTATTTTTTTTTTGGCCGCAACGTATCGAAGCTTCGAACAAATTCTATATATTTGGCACGTCTGTAAAATATATGGAAATTTTTATGTATGATGTAAGATTTTTTTTTGTTAGTCTCTTATCATTGGTTTATATATTGATGATGTTTTAAATTGATTTTGATATGATATTTATATGTATAATGACATTAAAATAAGCTATAACTTCTTTTTATACAAAAAGTACAAAGATAAAAAATTAACATTTTCAGAAACATTGTATAAATTACAAGTTTTTATAAAATGTTTAGATTAATTTAATTTTTCACGAAATAAATAAGTTTTTATTGCTGTAATCTTCAAGTCGACTGAAAGTTCAAACATATACTGCTAGGTTTAGATCATGTAAATATTCAGACATTCGACATCATTGACAATCAATAAACTTTCCATTATTATTTAAATTTATTCTATTTTATATGTTAAGTATTAGTTTTGTTACGATTAATAATTAAATAAAGAGAAAAACAATTAAAGCGTATGATTACTAAAAATTAATTATTGTCAACAGAATATACAAATTTATACATTTGTTTTTAGTTTACATTATTTGGTATAAATGGTCATTTAATTATGTACTTATTTTTAATAAAAAAAATGTAATAGATAATTTAAATAATTATAACCGATAAATATTGTTAATAACAACACTTATACAAACAGATGTTTTCTCATTATTTTTTAATCATGTAAATAATTTATTTTATATATGTTGTAGTTAAATATTTATCTTTTACTCTCTAATTTTTTTTATAAATTCTCGTTTTTGTCTATAAATTCTCTTTATTAATTTGACTCATCCGAATTTGTTCTTGTTTAACAAATACATTTTCAATGTACACATTACTAATTCCTTATTCTAAATGTATTATTATTTTATCGTTTTTTTTTTTAATTTTTTATCATATCATTATCGTAGGAACTTATTTTTCATTTAGTTTTAAATATTTTTTATAGATAAAACTTAATTATTCTGCTTTCGTTTATGTCTTTATTTAGTTGTTATACAATACAATTACTTACAAATAACAAAATATGTATGCGTGAAAAACAATCATAGTCTTTAATTTGATCCGTACATTTTACGAGAGTAGAATTATAATTACCAGTGTTTTACAAGATATGGCACCACTATTAACATGCAAATATCTTTTAACAGTAATATCTTTCAAACTATTGCTGTCAAAAATTGAGTACAATACCTTAATTAGCTTATTTTGGATAATTTTAAAGTAAACAACTATTTCTCTTTTTAATTATGGAAAAAAAACAGTATCGTTCAGTGATAAGATTTCTGTTTTTGAATGAAACAACGTATGAGAAAATTAAAGAAAAGTTACACCCTATCTACAGGGACTCTGTAATTTCGATTACAACCGTCAGATATTAGTTCAATGTATTTTAACGTGGTCGTACAAGCGTTTGTGATGAAGAACGACTAGATCTTCCAAATAACATGGCTACTGAAGTGATGATTGAAAAAATCCATGATATTGTTTTAAATGATCGTAGAATCAAAGTGCATGAGATAGTAGGAATCTCAATGAACGTGTAGGGTACTTCCTAGACGAAAATTTGCATATGAAAAAGTTGTCTGCCAAATGGGTGCCGCGATGGCTTACAATACACGAAAAATGCACTCCAATGAACATTTCAAAAGAGTGTTATCGATGTTTAAACGTAATCGACATGAATTTTTGAGTCAATACATAATCGTTGAAGAAACAAGAATCCATTAGCATACACCTAAAACGAAAGGGCAGCCAAAACAATGGACTTTTCCTGATGAACATGCACCAAAGAAGGCAAAATTCATTGCATCAGCTGAAAAGCTTATGATGACTGTTTTCTGAGATACTCATAGAATATTTCTAATAAGATTGAACCAGCTTAATGATGAAATCAAGAAGAAACATCCTCATATGGCAAAGAAGAAAGTGCTCTTTCATCACGATTTTGCACCAGCATATAAAACAATAATTGCAATGGAAAAATTGTCTGAATTGGACTACAAATTTCTTCTACATTCATCATATTCTCCAAATTTTGCACCGTGTGACTATTTTCTGTTTCCAAACTTGAAGTAATGGCTTGGAAGTAAAAGATTAGCATCAAATTTGGAAGTTATCACTGCTGTAAATGTCTGTTTTGAGAAGTTTGACTAACTGTATTATTCGGAAGTGATAAAAATTGCAAATGTATTGGATTAAGTACATTGAGTTAAAAGGAAATTATCTTGAAAAATAAAAAAACATGCTGAAAAAAGTTGTGTTTTCGTGTCAAACACGAGTACTTATCACTCTTCCCTCGTACACTGGTTAACTGTATGTTAAAGAAAATCTAAATTCTTCTTTACGCTTAGGCGAAATGCATTAGTTATGTTATTCCAATGTAATAATTAATAAAAAACAATTTATGACTAATTTTAATTATAAAAGATAGTTTTTTGTGTTCTGTGGTATTTTTTTTATCCATACATACACTTACATGAAATATATGTACATTCTACTGTCATATGTGTGTATAAGTATGTATTTAAAAATAATAAACAAAACCAACATCATCTTCACAAACACAGAACATAAGCATTCTAGTATTCGATTCATGAACTCGTGACATGACAATTCATCTTGTTCGAAATGACAGTTCAAGAAATATAGTGATTCTCGCGGCACACAGCGCCGCACCGTGTGCGTTTATGGACCTATTAATTTCTCAGTTCACATTCTTCTTCTTACGTCCATATGTCCAACCGTCACATATGGTTACATGGGACTTCGCGTGTACGTTACGTTTTATAATACGACGTGTGTATGTATCGTCGCCCCATGTAACCTTTTCACCTCTCTCACATTATCATCGCGTCTTTTAACAGTGCAGATAACCAATCATAGTACCTGATATTCTAGTCGTAGTAGAAATCTCATTTGCGCTTTTATTCAGGTCGCCAATATAATAACAGACGAAACAATTGTGGTCATTAAAACAGAATCGTTGCACGTATCTATATGTCTATAATAATATCTCTACAGGTGTAATATATTTTTAATTGAATATCATTTTTAAAATATTTTCTTCAAACATTACACTATTTTTAAATATATTCATTATAGAGATTCATTTTATATTTAAATTATCAAATATATTTCTTATTTAAACAGTATTATTTCTATCCTATATCTATGAAACAACTTCTTTCTTTAAAACATTTGTTGCTTCCTTAACCGTACAGTCATAATAATAATAATATAAAAATTAAAAATATTAGATCAAATTTCATATTAAATTATTCAGAAATTCGTTGAATAATACTACAGTGCAGTAAAAAACTTCTTCATATTAAAAAAATACATAGTACGTATCATTTTTTCAGTTTTTAAAAATGAAAATTATTTTAAAAATCCATATTAATTATTTAACAAAAATATATTCAGCACAAATATAATATTTAGAATCTTTTTTTCTTAACAGTCAAGTAGTTATTTGTGTTTAAATGCGAAGCACTCAAGAAAAAGAAAATGTTTCAAACACAACATTATAATAAATTATTGAAATATTATTTTAAATTATAAATAAATATATTCGATTAATATTACTTTATTTATTTTTTTTATAGCTATTTACACATTTGTGCTGTAATAGACAATCAAAAATTAATATATATTTATTTTTTTTGGAACATTAATATTTATTAAACTATTATAATCTTATATTTATTCTAGGAAAGCTTTTCAAGTGAATGCCATTAATTTTTTTCGAGAAAAATAGTTTATCATAAATATTTTTTTTTGCAGACAAACGATTTAAATTTCTACGCAACACACAAAAAGATGTTTAAAAGTTGATCACTGATCATTTTGAATACTTAGGTGCATTTCGATAACCATATATAAGACGAAATATTTCTCTTTTATTCACAATACCAAAAACTATTAGGTTGGTAGGAAAATGATTGCGGTTTTTGTTTTCTGAATTCTAACCTATTTTTTTAATGAAAGTGTCATTTTATTGTGTTCATGTAAATATAAATTTAAAGTGCATTTTTCGGTTTGTATTTTGGTAACATCGACTTTTGGTTTGTTATTAATTTTACTTCAAATTGGATTATTGAATTAAAGAAGGAAAAGAAGAAAATAAGAGCAATTTTTATGGATGAATTAAAACGGGTGGTAAAATAGCAGAAACTGCTCGTAAACTAAACGATGCTTTTGGTGTCGCTACTGTTAAGGAACGTACAATGCAATGGAAGTTCCAAAATTTTTGTGCTGAAGACGAGAGCCTTGAAGTTGAAAAAGGTCGCGGGAGTTCTTCTTCAGTTCATAACGACCAACTAAAGACGTTAATTGAATCAAAACCACGCACAATAATTTCAGAGCTTACACAAAAGTTAGGCATTAGTCATACAACAATTTTGGTCGACTTATAACAGCTAGGAAAATCAAAAACTAGAAAAATATATATGAATTTTAATGTCATAAACCGCAATTATTTTTCTACTAACCTAATGTATTATGAAAAAATGTTCTGTACAAAATACAAATAAAATATATGAATAGTAATTTCATTATTCAATACTTAACAAAATAATATATTTCTTAAAAGTTGTTTAAATTATAATTACGTTTTAGAGAAATAAAAATAAAATATAAAATGGTAAAAATTAAATATATATTCTATATAGTAAGTTTTTTGAAAATAATTTTAATTAGAAATCAGTGCTTAGTTTGATTTTTCTCAACATCTAAAACATGTCTATATTTATTTTGAAAAAAATGTTTATCATATAATTGACATAAGATTAACATTATATATATTACTGTTATAAAATTAGACATTTTCATTTTTTATATAATAAACATGTCAATTCACTTCATTTTTATTTTGGTTAAGAACTCGCAAAATTTTGAATAAAACTATTATTTTCATGACCAATTCTAGTACAATCAAGTCCCGTCAAAATGACGGGTGTTTTATCTAGTTTATAATACTATGTAGTCAAAATGTAATAATCGTAAATCTGACCAGTTTGTCAGACGAAATTTATGTAAGATTGACAAAAATGTGTTCATGTGTTCCTGCTAGGTTGCCTATTATAATGTTAATAGTTAACCGTGCATGTAAAATGTGGTCTATGTTAAAAATGTTCAGTTTTTCAAATGTGGTACCAAGAATACAACTATTTAAAGAATTATGTATAATCAGATTGTATGTACGTTTATACTGCTTTGTAATAGAAAGATTGTTCCGTAGATAAATCAATTAAAAAAATATAAATATGTAAGCGAGATATTTAACATAAGACTCTAAACAAAGCCTAGCATACATAAAATTTACTACAATATTTAAATGATTCGAAAAAAAAACTTGAAAATATTTCTATGAAGAGCGTGAAAAATAATTATTATCCAACACGTTTGAACTAATTTATTATGGATTTGTCATGTACAATATTATTAATGTCCTAAAAATTTAAATAGAAATAAAACCAGATCGAATCGTTTTATTTTTTGATATATGAGTGTACATTGAACTATAAGATTTTGTAAAAATATTAAAACCTTTTATATAATTATATTTATATTGAAAGTGCCTCGTATATTTTATTCACATTTAATATTAATTTATCGAATTAAATTTCGATATTATATATATATATATATATATATACCTATATACATATATACAATTATGCTGAGTAACAAGTGGATAATTTCTAAGGATAATGTCGAGTGTGTTTACAATTAATTGCCACATATTGAATATATTTATTATTTTACATATTAACACTATGATTAGTTGTATAGTTCAACGGCGATATTTACATATTTAGCATCAACTGAATTCATTTATCATTCGAGTAAACAACACGATTCTGATTTTAATTTCGAACAAAGTAGGCATGACACGAAGCCATGTATCTTTGAGACATTAAACTGGTACGTTCATGAATAATGATGCTTTTAGCATGTAAGTACGTCCAGTAAAGAGACGCTGGCCAAAAATAATGACAACATCGAGTGTTAAATAATGTTTCATAAGTGTCAAAACACTTTTTGTATGTTAGACACTTAGTACGTTTGAATTTTATCAACGAAATGTCACATGATATGACACATTTTTTATTGTAAGGTGTTAAAACATTTACAATGAAAATCCGTTATGTTCATCTCCTTTTCCTTACTCCGTTACAAGTCAAGTGAAAAGATTTCTTTATTATATTACTTCGAGCTATATTGTTATTGTTTATTGACAGGAGGCGTTTGTTTATGGATGTACTCAGTGAAATTCTATCTTGTTTTAATACCAGGTTATACGGATATTAAAATTATGTAGACAACTTTTCAAATCTAGTTTTTAAATCGAGAGCATCGATTCATATAACACACAGAATTTATTTTTAGATTTTATAAGACGAATTAACGATAATTTTATATAAAAAATAAACGCTTTACTTGAAACAACTGAATAATTATCAATTATTTAAAATAAGAATACATTTTTAATTAATTTTTAAACCATATGTAACACTTATCATAAAAATATATACGAAATTTATTTTAATTATTGAAAAACAGAATTAATTACTATTTGACATTTCTAAGTATGAATAAAAACATTCAATAATCTAATTATTCCATTTTTTGAAAGTTACAATTTATGTTTTATTTCCAATTAGAGGAACAAGTCATTTAGATTTTTCTAATACTCATTTTCAATACATTTTTATTTAAAAGTAGCATTTATACATACCTTAAAGATAAGTTCAAATAACAATTTTTAAAGACAACTCAAAAAGTTTTTTTTTTATTGTAATTATAATAGTCATTCGTTTCTTAAGAGTAAAAATAACTTTAAATAAAGAATTTTACCATCAATATTTATGAAAAATTCATTTTAATTTCTTAACATTCTTTATTTTATTAACTGATTTTATTAAATTTTAATAAAAGAACGGGTCCCATTAATTAATTAATTATAATATATATATATATATATATATATATTTATGGGTGTGTGTATATATATAATAGTAATTTATTTAAATCTGTTATAAAAGTAAATATCAAAACACTTCCTTTAAAACTATACATTGTAATTATCTGAAACTTAAAAGTGCTCTCAAAAAAATGAATGTATATCCAAGAAATAACACCTCTACAATTTATCATTTCAAAATAAAAGAAAAATATAATGACCTGCATGTGTGCGTTATGAATATTCTATATGAAATAAAATGAGAATCATGTTATAA
>CM068315.1:46004161-46141661 GCA_034766995.1 Acanthacorydalis orientalis | reverse complement strand
GTGCATGTACACAATGTTTATATTAACAAAAGGGTTGTGAAATTGTTACATGAACTCCGACATATTGGAAACAGCATGTCGGCCAAACGATCGCTATCACTGTAATCGATATCGATGTTGAATTGACCCAGTCATGGCACGGACCATGCTGGCCTGGTCAGTTCTTTTCCATGTTAACACATTGTGCTGAATCACTGACGATGGTGAGTTACGTTCGCATACAACACCAGGATCTGTCGAAATTATTTATTGTGAAATATTTCTGTATCATTCCAGAGCAGGTACACTTCAATGAAGTTGATTTATGATACGTTTAAAATAGATATTTTTTCTTGCGATGTACGTATATCTCTTTTTTTTATTTAGGCTATTTGTTGTATTTGAATGATTATTGTTTGACATATGTACAGGTATTTTTGATAGCATTAATTTATGATGTATTTGTTGAAAATTGACAGAAAATTAAATCATTTTATAAAAGACTTAATAGAAATATATTTATTCAATTCTTATTAATTATTTTCTATATAGGATGTTTACAAAAAAGAGCGGTATTTTGAGATTCATTATTTATCACTTAAGCAAATTTTGAACATCTATAATTTGTACATATACTCACTATATATATATATATATATATATATATATATATATATATATATATATATATACCATTCTTCATTTACACAGAAAAAAAATTCAAAAAGAAAATATTACACACACGAAATAAAATTTCAATAGTGTTAATTTCTAGACAATGAACATTTTTCTAATTTATCAAATAATATTTATATACATTTTTTTATAAATATACTACACAAAATCTACTTTATAGAATAGATAAAATGTGAATAAATACAAGTTAAAGATAAGTAATCTATTATTAATAAACAGCACTATAAATATAAATTTTTTAAAGAATTATTGCAGTAATGTATAAAAATAATTTATTGTTATTTTCGAAAATATATTTTGGAAAATAAATGTGAACATTCTATTTAAAATAAGATTAATTATCAATGAGACATATTTTATACATAATTCATAATTACATTTTAGATTAATACAATTATTCTTTTTTTTTAATATTGCAGACATCATATAGTTGATTTAATTTTAGTTAAATATTACGAGTATTTGTTACTATTAAAAATATTCTTGTTGTTTGCCGCTATGCATCGAAAGTAAAAAAATAATAACTGCTAAAAATAGTGAACAGAAGAATCATACAAATTGAATCACATATACAGAAATACATATTTCTTTTTTACTTTATTCTATTTTACAATTGTATTTTCTAAATTGTTACTTTTGCTTTGAAAATGTATACAACAGCTTTCTATTTGAAAGGTTGAGAGTTGAATTGCTGGTTTTGTATACCTATGAGCAGTGATTTACTTGAAGATACTTTAATTTTTTTTACAAATGTTGATTACTCATACAATACGCATTATTTTTATCTTTAACACTTTCGCGTTAGTTAGTTTGTCTATTTATTAATCTCAGTTATTCGAATGTATCATTATAATAAACAATATATTTCATTGAGATAATATCTACTTTTTAATCTTAAAATACTAGCAAAATTCATGATTGGTTGTTAAATATATATTTTTCTAACTTCTTAAATAATAAATTCGATATTGTAAGAGTGGAATAATTTTATAATATTTATAATACAAAAGGAACGAGCTTTTCATAGTTATTGGAAACAACAAAATAATAAAATTTAATTTTTGTATCTATTAGAGAACTACATGTATACTTGTTTCCTTAAAAAATAATATTGTAAATAATATACTTTAAAAATGTTTTAAATGAATTAAAAATATTTAGAATTATTTGTTATCTTTTAATAACTAATTTTATCAAAGAAAAATAAATGTAAAAAAGAAAAACTGAATATTCTTATTTTAACTCTAAAGTTATAAATACAAATTAAAATAGATCATTAATTGACATTTTATTTCATTATTTTATGAAACAACTGGTTGAAACAATTGTTTCAAAAATGAAAAATTGTATATTATTATGCTGCCAGGAACTTATATGATCCAACGATAATAGACACAACCAGTGGCGCACTCAGGTTTTAATCTGGGGAGAAGAGAGTTGAATAAATAAAAAATGTTTTAGTATAAATTAAATAAAATTCAATTGGTGATTATAAAAAAATATTTAAAGATTAAAATCCAGTTTTCTTTTTACAAAGCCCTTAAATTACTTCAGTCGTGGTTACATTAATCTATTTGTACATATATATATATATATATATATATATATATATATATATATATATATATATACAAACAGATTAATGTATACGGGATAATGATATGGGATTATATTAATCTCTCTGTGTATATAGGAGCATTTTCGTACGATTATTTTATTTAGCTTTCTAATGTTTTTCCCTTTTCATTTGAACTATACTGTGTCCCGCTGCCCCTCATATACAGATCCATAGTCAGTGGTGGGCCATGGAGGCATTTCTCCCCTAATTATTTTATTTGCCCCCATAACAAAATCTTCGATTTTGGGAGATTTAAAAATCATAAAGAATCTTCCAAATGGGTTTACCTTGATGATTAAAAACGTTTCTAAGTATGAAAAAAAATCGTTTCTATGTAGCGTTTTCACCGTAACCCACAATAATTTTGACATAAAATATTTTACCCTTTCAAAAATTGTATTTGCTTACTCTAATATGACGGTCTGACTATGAGCTTACCCCCTCTGGGTGCGCCATTGTAGACAACTGTGGTTTGAATTCAAATTGAACATAAAATTAAGTGAATTTGAGTAAAGTGTGGTAAATTACAAAGCAATGAAACGATATAGATATTGTTAATTAATAGATAAAGTATAGATTAGTAATTTAAAATAAATAAAATACAAAAATAATAGTCGAACATAGCATATCTATAAAATACCAAGCTCAAAAAAATTATTTTAAAAATAAATATATAGAATATTTTAAATATTTCATTTTTAAAAAATCTCCTTTTGTTTATATTTATGGTAAAAAGCAAAGATTCTTTCAATGTAATGAAAATATATTTTTTAAATAAATTATTGATTATTATTTATGTAAAATAACCTTAACTATCTATCTATCAATCTACATATATATATATATATATATATATATATATATATATATATATATATATATATATATATATAATTAAAGATTTTTGACATAAAAGTTACATATAAGATTTTTAAGAATTCTAGTGAAATTTTATTATTCTATATTCGGTATTTAAGTACAAATTATGAAATTTATTAATTTTTAGTCTTAAAGCTTCTTAATACATGGAAGTATTTTATTCTGAAAGTAAAATTATTATTCCATGTTTAACAAATACATTTAAATATTTAACTAATAAATATGTTTAATTTTATTCTATATAATCATATATATATATATATATATATATATATATATATATATATATATATATATATATATATATATATTGTGCATAAATTCTTTGATTTTATATATATATATATATATATATACATTCTTGCAAGTATAAAGTAATTTGTATAGTAGAGAATATTCAACAAACATACTAGTCATTTATAAACTGACAACGAAGGAGTCAATACTCAATAAAAAAAAATCCGCGTACACACAAGTGTTTGACTTTTAGCTATTACGAATGAAATGGCATAAAAATGTTACACGATGTGTGAGAATAGAAATTATCGGTAACACAGTTGATTTGATTGAACTAACTGATTTATGTATTTCGTCTGACATGGATGTTATATTGCAATGATAAATTATGTCCGCGGTGATAAATGAAATTCGGGTGTGCTGTGCGACGCGCGGGGTGTGAACACGCGTGCGTGTGATCGATGATCTCGTGTTCGACACCGATTCTTCATGTACGTCGTGTAGCCGTTTCGCTCGCCACGATACCGCAATATTGTGGTAATTGTGAAATGATTATTAACGAGAATTTAACATTCAACTTTTTATGTATCGATCGTTTCAAATTGGCACATACGTCATTAATTGATTCTTATCGATTTTAATTTATTTAATTTGCGGTAAAGAAATGTTACTTTTTTTGTTTAAGTTTTATTGATTTCTTTTTGAAATAGGATATAGTGTTTTATTTAATATTTTATTACGTCATCATATATGTATATATATATATATATATATATATATATATATATATATATATTATATATACATCAAAAAGTAAATTATTTTTTTTTAAAAACTAAAACTTATTTTTATATTTAAAATAACAGATTACTGAAAAATCTGTGTACAAAAACAACTGAATTTTCCGTGAAGAAAATATCCAGTTGCTTTATAATGCCTTCAACATTATAATTTTTTTTGCTTGAAATATTTGGATATTATCCGAACAAACGACAGTTCGAAGACATGAACATCTCAGCTAAATTTAAAAAAAAATTGGCTAGGAACTACAAATATCTGGAATTATCGTATTTGAAAACAATGCCCTTTATTTCCGACAATATCTTCTATTTAGATACAGTTTTTCTCGACGGCCATCCAGATATACGGTATATTAAATTAATACCAGTATTTTCATCATCATTTATTTTGAAAGAACTTTCAAATCATGTAAAATATTTTAAATAAATCCTCCAGTTCAGAAGTTACAAACCTGTTAAATCGCCCGAAATTCAACAATAGCTTTTTATAAACAATACATTTTTTTAAAGTAATTGCTCTTTCTTATCCTCCCGGAAATAAAAAGACTTAATAAAATTTTTCTTTAGTTTTCCATTTTCAAATACCACTTACATGAATGCATACTGTGGAGTCTTATGTAGGGATTATCTACAGAAAAAGACAACCAACTTCTTAATCATTCTGATATATGTATGTGTATATATATATATATATATATATATATTAATAATGTTATTTCCAGTTTTTCATTCACTACTTGTTGATATATTATTTAAAATCAAAATGTTACCTATAATTATAAATGAATAAATATTCAGTTGCATATAATTTATATAATTACAGGTAATCTTTTAATACAAACAAATATTTATAGAAAAACATGATGAATAATACATTTATATATATATATATATGCAGATAAGCAGATAAACATATGTGTTAAGTTGGTAGAAAAATAATTGCGGCTTATGCCATTCAAATTCATATACATTTTTTAATTTAAGTGGTTTTAAGTGGTCCAGAACTGATACATAATTACGCTTAATTTTTGTGCAAGCTCTTGAATTGTTGTCCGTGGTTCTGATTCAACTAACGCCTTCAGTTGGTCGCTATAAACTGAAGAAGGACGTACGTGCCCTTCGTATTCAAGGCTCTCGTCCCCAGAACGAAATTTTTAGAAGCACTATTTCACCGTATATTCTTCAACAACGCCCACAACAAAAGCATCGTTTAGTTTACGAATAGTTTCTGGTGGTTTATCATAGGTTTTAAACATGTACAAAAAAATTGCTCATTTGATATCTTTTTTATCTTTAATTCAATAGTCCAATTGGGAGCATAATTAATAATAAAACCAAAGTCGTCGTTACCAAAATACAGATTGAAAAATGGTCTTTGAAATAATATTAACATGAACACGATGGAATGACACTTTCATTGAAAACAATTAAGGTTAGATTTCAGAAAACAAAAACCGCAATTATCTATCTACCAACTTAATACTTGTATTGTTTTTACAATAACTGTAACACGAAATCATAATTCATTAACAAGATACAATATATTAATTATTAGTATAATTTAATTCCAATAGTCAATATTGATTAAACTGTATTCGATGAAGTCATATGCCACACCTTATTCAATATTTGATTGTGTATAAAACCACATATCATTCTGATAAACCACGTTTTTAGTTAGGATGACATCAACTACATGCTATGTGTACTGTTTTCCGGATACATTTTCGCAATTAGAAACATGTTTTTTTTTGTAAATATGTAGATAGTTTTAATAAGTCAATTAAATATATATGTATTTATAAATATTACATAAATAATAAATGTTGTATGATGTTATTATTACTTTTACATTGAATTGCTTGTTGAAAACGGTTACAAAGTAATTATAATGTTAGTTATTTGTTGTAGTGAAGTGAATATTGTTTCAAATTCTGATATGTATTGAGTTTATATTATCCATATTTTTATTTAAAATTTTCTTCCAATTTATATATTTCATAATATTTATATTTGGATTATTTCCTCTAAATTTATTTCTGAAATAATGGTACTGTCAATTAAAATATCTGCAACTAATTCTATAATGTATTATCATATTAAAGTGAATAATTTTAATTTTTCTTACTAATTTAATCGGGTACTAATAATCATCGCTGTCGAAGCGCCCTAAAACCCCAATCACATAAAATATTACTAATTTAAAGGAAATAATATTCTTTTTGAAAGTACTATTTTTCAAATGATTCGATAAACAATGAAATTCAGTTAGTATTGACTTTTTAAGGCAAAGTTATGTTTTTCAAAGTTTACTAAAGAATAATTTGAATCCGCATATATATATATATATATTATATATACACATAAGTACATATGAATGTATTTATGTATATACACATAAGTACATATGAATGTATTTATGTATATATATATACACATATAAATACATATGTATGTATGTAGAAAATAATAAATTAGAATAGTAGCTGTAAACTAAAACTATTCAAATGGAAGTAATGAACGTCAATTTAGTGTGTTTAAGTATACCACGTGAACAAATTGCTTACCGATTAGTATATTTGTCGGTAACTGAAAAATCTGTTATTATAAACATAAAAAGGATGGACATGTGTTTAACAGATGCCCAGCTAATCAACCATAAAATTAGTGCTACTTACTGGGTGGCATATGTCTGTTAAATATTTTCTTACAATTGAGATATTTGTGTATCAGTTACATTATGATATTTTCGTTTAAAGTTACTAATAAATTGTGTAAGAATACAGTTCTCGTAAAAATCGGATATTATTATATTATTACTTTTTTATTATTTCAATAAAATTACATATATTGTACATATATATATAATGATTTTGACTTTTTTGAATATACAATTTATTTTTGCATTATTATGTATGTAAATACATATGTTATGACATTCTGTGTATAAGTAAAGTTTACTTTAATTTATGTTCATGTTTCGTTTAATTTCTATTTAAGTTATGGTCATTTTCATGAAATTTGATTCCTTGGTAAATGAAAATTTTAGTATTTTATATTTAACTAATTTAATAAGTTCATGTATTTAATAAATAATATATGCTAGCATTTAGAAACCCATATATTCACACATTTATATATATATATATATATATATATATATATATATATATATATATGTATATGAGAGTGTCTGTACATGCGTATGTGTATAAATATTAGGTTGGAGGAAAATAATTGCGGTTTATGACCTTCAAATTCGTATACATTTATCTCTTTCGATTTCTCTAGCTGTTTTAAATGGTTCAGTACTGTTGGATGACTTACGCCTAACTTTTGTGCAAGCTCTTGAGTTTTTGTGTGTGGTTCTTGATTCAACTTACACCTTAAGTTGGTCGTTATGAACCGAAGAACGACGCCCGAGATCATATTCAAGTATCTCGTCCCTACCACGAAATTTTTAGAACCACTATTGCACCGTACGTTCATTAACAGTACTTACACCAAAATTATCCTTTATTTACGATCAGTTTCTGCTGCTCCAGCACATGTTTTCTCATACAAAAAAGCTCATACAAGCTCATACAAAAATGCTCTTATTTGCTTCTTTTCCATCTTTAATTCAATAACTCAATTTGAAGCAAAATTAATAATAAAACCAAAGTCAATGTTAAAAAAATACAGATCGAAAAATGCACATTAAAATAATATTAACATGAATACGATGAAATCACACGTTCATTGAAAAAAAATAAAGTTAGAATTTAGAAAACAAACACCGCAATTATTTTCCTACCAACTGAATAAAAGAGAAGAGAGACTATCATAATTGAATATCTAGTATACAATATGTTCAAAAACGTAAATTTAGATATGACATTAATACATATTTAATTTTATATTGGAAGCATATTTTTTATTGGTTTATCATAATAAAGTATATTAAACTATAAATAATGGTTAATAAATCCTACCTACATGCTATTACGTGTATATATATATATATATATATATATATATATGTATATGTATATTTATATGTTTATGTATGTGTTTGTGTATGTATATCTTATGATCAATTTTTTTATCGTCTCCGACAGAACAACAAGTAAATCATACTAAATTTGCATTTCTATCAAAAGCGAGATACAAAAAAGAAATATAATAAACAAAACACAAAATTTATAGTATTATCTCTACTTTTTAAAAAATATAAATTTCAGTGTTACTTCGAAAACTTAACGTATCTTTTAAAACATGAAAAGAACACAAACTAATACTATATGTGAAAAAGAATGAGATAAAAAATAAAACAACGAGATCACATATAATATAAGAAATACGATTACAACACTGTGGGGTCCAAAACTACACAGCGGGTGATCCGAACACACGCTCTCGCAAATATCCGAGACCTAAGTCGTCGTGTATATGTCACCGTTCATTTGAAATATCTTGCGACGCGTCTGCTGAACCGAGATATGCGGGTTCGATAACAGTTCTCGAGACTCGTACGATTGGGTTCTACGAAATAGAAAATGTGGCAAATCGACGTGTCCACGAATTCAACATGATATCATCGTATATTTTCAAACACATCCTTTCTTTTTCTCCTATTCATGTATATATATATATAATTGAAAAATATAAAAAAATATTTTTTTTATTTTGCATTCCTTCTAGTTTTAACCTTCGAGATAATAAATGTTGAGTGTATATTATTATTCTTTTAATCTATTTGTATTAACTTTCAATATGCTGGTTGAAATGCATCTATAACATATGTATGAATATATATATATATATATATATATATATATATATATATATATATATATATATATATATATATAATAAACAAAATGATTTACTAGTGTACATTAATAATCGATAATACAACAGTGATAATATGTAAGAATGATTGGATGACCAATGGTAAAACCGATTTTATACATTCAATTGTTTATCTATCATTCTAGATCATCTAGACAATAATTCAGCACTTATGTTATCAAAATGTAAATCCCATTTAGAAAACACACAGATCTGTTATACAAGTCCGTGCATAGATCATACACGGTATGGTACAAATCTACATATTGTAAGCACAGAAAAAGGCATGGATCAGCTTGCATATGGACCTGCACAGTCACGATGTGTAAAATGAAAAGACTAAGTAACTATTTTTTTGAATATGCTATATAATGTACATATATATATATATATATATATGTATAATATTACAATTTATATTAATTATATTCAATTTACTTCCAAATATTGAAGTTGTATGAGAGAAATCCATATTTTCGTTTCTATTTAATTGCTTTTAGGGTAATATGGATAATTTTCTTCTTTTAAAAGCTTTATTTATAATTTGTTTATTTATAATTAATATTTTATATTTGTCAACCTTTTAACACTTTGAAATTTTAATTTACTTATTTTGATATGTTGGCAATTAATTGGTTTGTTATATTCTACATCCGAAAAGTACCTCTACTAATTTTTGTGCTTTATTTGTAATGTTTACTTTCAAATTCGTACAAAAATTTTTTTTAATTTAGACTATTCGAGTTTATCTATTAATTTTAAAAATATCAAATTTCATTACGTGCACTTTTAAAATTTTTGTTATAAGGAAAGGAATATATTATAATAAATGTATAATTAAGATTTGTGGGTATTAATCATTTTTGATTGCATTATATATATATATATATATATATATATATATATATATATATATACGAGTATATATATCATTTACTTTTGTCTATTTAAATTAATGAGTATTCTTAACTATTGCCAGCTAAATGTGTCCTTTTTACAGCCGTTTTCCTTTACTTGAAATCAAATACATATTTAATATATATTACAAAATTTGATATTTGTTAGCGCTTTTTGTTATAAATTTAAAAATCATAAACCGTAATTATTTTTGTGACAACCTAATAAAAATTCCATGTTTCTCGCTGTAATAAAAAAAAATTTTTTTAATCTTTTATTATGATTTTTTATTTGGTAATCAATTTTAAATTCATATATTTTATGATATTCTTACTTTTCATAAGACTGAGACAAAATTAATTGTATTCTAATCTTTTTAAAATTGCGTGTTATAAAATTTCAGTAATGTACATTTCAATAGCAGTATTACCTGCTAAGAGAGTACCCTTACATTAAATAATATGACAGATAATAAGTACTTTAGAAAATATGAATATTAAAACTGATTTGTAAATAGGCACTGTGTCACTGAAATATTTTATTGGTTAAAGGAAAAAATATATTTATTATTTTTATATATTTACATTTATTAATTATTAAATATATTAAGTTATTAAGTAATATTTATTTACTAAGAAATAAATTGATTTTTAAAAATGGTAAATATTAAAAAATCTAAGACATGAGATACTTAATAATGTTCATTTTCAAATCGTTACTTAGTTTAATAAAATTCTTTAATAATATATCAAAATAACCATTTTAAATTAATTATTAATTTTTCACAAAAAAACATGTTAACAATATTAGTATATTCTTAAGTATATTATCATTTCAATTAAAAATAATTCTTTGATTTAATTATTTCTTTAATTTACTATTTTCTATTCAAATTATGTGCAGAATCATATTATAAAAAAAATATGTTCTATATATTACTTTTTAAATTAAATAAATGATATTTTCTAAACAATCACTGAATGTTTTCAAATAAAAATAACTAAAATATGGTCCGTATATGTAATTAAAATATTATTTACCATATTCATAAACATGTCTACTTTAAATTGTATAAACACATTGAAACTAAAATCGAATTATCATATAATTTTGAACAATATTTGGTTGATAAATATGTTAATTTTTAAAATGATATGCAATTATATAAAATAATGTTATATTACACTTCTTGACTGTACTGTATAATATTGTCGTTTTTTATGATTAATTATATATTTTAACAACATTTCATTTGTTGATATGCAGATTCAAGTAAAGAAAATGAATCAAATGTCTGAACCATTACGGACTAGACAGGCGTGTAATAGGTACTACTGTTATGAATTATTTGCTTAAGGCTATCACAAATCTTATGTTAAAGAGATTTTGAAACATTATATAAAGATAAATATTTTTTTCTGACGGAAATCATTGTACAAAAAAAAGTTTTTTAATAAAATAGAAACAAATATATCAGTAAAACTTATGTTTGCTGCATGACGATACAACAAAGTCTAATCCAAATTAAATACAAGCTCATATCTGAACGCTTTTGTCTTAAGTAATTCATGTTCCAATTCAATTTGCTTATCTGATGGACCGCGTGGCAACTCGTACTTTTCAACTATCTTATATATATATATATATATATATATATATATATATATATATATATATATATATACATATATATATATATATATATATATATATATATATATATATATATATATGTATGTATACACACACATATACATATGCTTGGGGTCATGAGAAAAAAATGTGCACTATTTATTTTTTGTTTGCTTTGATATATCGATACATGATATAAAGTCATAAAGTGTATAAGAAGTATACAGACCAACCCACGTATAAAACAACATTGAAAAAGTGTTGGATACTATAAGATGAAGATATAAAAACAATTAATCATTAACTTCCACGAGAAGATATTTAGATACTTCCTTTCTTTATCTTGAAAATTTATTTTCATTCTTCTATTTTTTCTTATATATGTATATATATAATAGTAAATTTTGTAATTAAATATTAGTACAATATCTAAATTAACATATAATAACACTAAATAAATTAATAAATATTTTCTATAGTGGTGTTCAATAATATTTTAAGAAAAAAAAATAATATATGCGCATAGAGATAAATTAAATTAGACTTATTTTAGAAATGTAACAAATATTATGAGTGTCAGTTATGGACAATAGCTATTTATGAAATACTTTCTATACTGTTATTTTTAGAATATTTTTCGCAATAAATGATAGAAACTAAGATGATTTTATGTTATTTATAACTATAAATACGAAAAAAATGTGTCTTTTTAACCTTAATATATTCTATTTTCACAATATGTATTTAAAATATGAAGTAATGGACGAAAAGGTTATTTTTTAAAAGCGAGTTTTTAAATATGAGTTTTTTACTTTCGATATTGTAAATGAGTGTTTGTAAAAACTAAATTCTAAAAGAAACTTTATAGTTTATCAAAAGTATGCAAGATAACTTCTTATAAAACAATAAAATGTTTTATATTTTACTATATTTCAAAAACCAGTCTAAATAAATAACTTACTACTGACCCAGTTTCTTTGTCGGCATGCTTTTAGTACAGAGGGTATATTTTTAGCACCGAAGTGCTCTTAATTCTATTATATGTAATAAACACCGCATATTTTGTGAGTGGTTCCCGTGTCGGCAGTTTAACAAAGGTAAGAGAACATCAAATAAATTAGGCTGTGTGGTCTAATATTGACACAAGATTTAACTTCTGGAAAAAATGTTACAATTCTCAACTAATTTTTACATTGCAGACATATAAATATACATTTACATATATATATATATATATATATATATATATATTTCTGTTTAACTCTATCATGCCAATAATTACATTTGTAATACAAACATTAGTAATAATAATGTTATAGCTACATTCAAATATGTCTTAAACATTGACAAATAGCTACTTTTGATGGAGGCGTGTCGAGGGCGGATTTTTTAAATTATTGACTCAGAGTTAATTTAAAATCTTAATACTAATAAAATTCGTTATAATTTTTTGTAAATATAATTACATTTTCTTAGAGAATTAGATCATCAATTTCTTATATAGATTATTTATAGTAAGATACGAAATTAACATTTACCATTAATACATTAATGACATGTATAGATCCTTATTTGAGTTACATTAAATATACTTATATATATATATATATATATATATATATATTATTTCCATTTTTTATAATATGTTTTTGATATAAATAAGTTAACATTTATTCCATACATATTCGAAAATTGGTAAAATGTTTGGATTGATTGTTATTATTTATTTTATAGATTTGATATTGATAGTTATTTAAGGTACAAATATTATTTATAATTTTGATATTTTATTAATTATATTTAATTAAATTCTACAAAAATAATTTTTGTCTAAAGAGTACAAAACTCACATAAGTTTTAATTTTAAATTTTATTTTTAAAAACATTAATTAAAGAGAAAAAATAATATTTGTACATAATTTATTTCATAAATTTATTTATTAATAAATAAATAAATAAAGGAAATAATATTTAATTTTTGGTAATATTGTAACAAGATTTAAAATCGTAAAAAAATTTAAAAAGACAATTAAAAAATGTCATACATTAGAATTAATACTAAAATAATTTGCATGCTGGAAACATGCTTTGAAAATATATTCTACTATTTATTTCTACTATATATTATCTATCTACCTATCTATCTATCTATATATATATATATATATATATATATATATATATATATATATATACATATGAACTATAATATCTATTTTTTACAAAAATACCATTTGATATTACACACAGAGAATTTTTTTTAATTTTAAAAATGTATTACGTTAAATATTTGCGCATTTTTTACATTTTAAGATTACATAGCTTTATATAAATTGGATTGTTTTAATAAATAAATATTAAGTTAATTATATATTCATCTAGAGATGATATGAATTATTGTAAGACGTTATTTTAGAAGATTTTCATTAATGAAACAGTACAATGAATACAAACTGTGATTTATTATCAGATTTAGTACTCCTTTCTTCTTATATTGTCCTTATTTCTCTTTGAAATAATTTTCCTGAACTGAATTATCCTCTTTTGGTTCAGTATTAATAATCGTAAGTGTAAAACTTATGTATATATATATATATATATATATATATATATATATATATATATTAAATTAAAGTTTTAATTAATTGTAAATTTTCAGTCCATTATTATTTAATTTATATCATTCATAAGTTCTTATAGTCATTCAAATAAGCTATATATTAAAATATTATTTAGATATATAATAAATCAGTTTTCAAATTTATAGAATAATAAAATAAACAAATAAATATGGAGTAGTTTATAACATCCTTACGGTGCATTTTTAAATAGGAGAAATATTGCCTACTTTATTAGTTTTAAGAATTATGTACACAGAAAATGTGTAATAAATCGTAATTTTATTACACATTATTGACAAATAATTATTTTAAGATGTCTACATTCTTTCATTTATTATATTCATCCCGGTATGTCATAAAATTTAAAAATAATTAATTATTTAAAAAAGTTAAGATTGTTTATTAACTATTTATGAGTTTTTAAGTTAACTGTGAAAGTATGATTTTGTTTCTTAGGAGTTGTGAATGTTCTTAATTTTTTTTAAAAAAAAACATTAAGATATCCGTAATTTCATGATATAATTTTTCTTTCTTCATATAAAACAGATCGTGTATCTCTAATTAAAATATTTAAAAGGTTTTATTCATCACATTCATTCTAAAAAAAGTACTGTTTGAAAAACCTGTCCGATATATATTTTTTAAAATAGAGTTCAAGTAGCATATCCTCTTATGTATTTCCATAAAATCTCGCGTCCACAGTCCCAAGCACTTGAATTGTGCAGTGAATAGATGTAAACAGCGATGAAGAAGTGTACCCACAACAGAACAGTGATGCGTGGGAGGTTCCCGCGTATGCTTTTAAAACAAACACGCTCGATACCTTGGCTGACACATCACGAACTAAACAAGACCGAGTACTGTGGATTGAACGAGAGGATAGCCCGGCAGTCAAGTAGAGATGAATCTTTTTCGAGTCGATGCCAAATGACAATATTTTAAACACGAATAGACAATGGATAACATGCCTAAATATTAATTTTTTTTCATTTACAGTTTTACAAACCCATCTAATTTGATTGCTGGCTTAGATAAATAAGTTTGAAAGAAAGTGACTCCTCCCTAGGCGATTACTATTTGCGAAGTTTTATACAAGTATCTCATTTGACTATATTTAAAAATTTATGTATTGACTAGAGCTTGTTTGCGTTATATTTTTTATAATTTAGAGTATACTTACATGTTTCCATTTTAATGTATTTTAATAGATGTAAGACTGTTTGTAACTGCATCTGAACATCACTAAAATGCTTCAACTAAAACTACTGTAATTAAAATTCTAAATAAATGTGTTTATGCCTATATAAATGAAGAGAAAATAATGTAGTTGACACGAGATCTTATTATTCTCAATTTTTATGACTTGAACTTTAATTATATAAGCCATTCAAGCCGTTCTAAGTCAAATGATTTTATGATTTATTTTATATTACAATTATTTATAATTTAATAATCTAGAAGAACTTAGAAAAAAATTTAAAAAATGTACCGTTTAATGACCTTGCAAAGTTGGTTGGTAAACATAATTCTGTTTTTGTTTATTTTGATAGTGGACTAAGTCACTTACTTTTCGATAGAATTTGTTTTTCTGGAAAAATGCATGTGCCCATCTGATTTTTGTATAAAACTACAATACTTTCAGGGTGAATAACCCTTAAGTTAAGTCAACTTCTTTGCTTAAAGCTTTTAAACGAACAATTATATTGCTATTGGAAAAAAAATCTCTAGAGAAATAAATTACAAAGAGAACAAAAAATATTAAGAGAGAATCTGTTTATTGGTTGAAAATAAAATGAATCAGATTTCTAAAAGATGCCCTTTATCAGATGTTTTATAAAACATCTTTAGATGAAAGAACAGAATTTCCGATTTTAGATCATTCGCTCAAAAAAGAAAGGCTAAAAATATACAGAAAAATTCAATTATTTCCACTTTATGCGAATATCCCATCACTTATAAAGGAAAACTATAAGGATATATAATGGATTTGTTACTGTACATTCCGTCAATTTGCCATGAATATTTTTTTACTCTCAAAAAATCACAAAAAGAATACCGGTATTGAAGAAGAAGAAATCTCTAGTATTATTCTAAATTAAGTAACATGATTATAATTATAAATTGTAAGTGAATACTATTGTTTATAACTTCCTTTTTTGAATAAAACTGAAATGTTTTTGTTATAAATTATTTTTAAGATGTTTGAATAATTTTGAAAATAGTCTAAAGCATATGAAGTATTAAAAAACACATATTTTTTACGATACTTGTAGAAATTCATAATGACATAAAAGATTTACATTATAACAGTAAGTACGAGTACTTTGCGAAATATTTTGTTACATAATGGAAAAATATTTTTTAATTAATATTTTTTATCTCAATACGAAAAATATATGACTTAGTCCACTGTCATAGTTACCGGCACATATAAGACTTTAAAAATGTAAAGTACAGCAAAAAATAAAATGAGGAACATGTCGTTACAAAAACAGGAATTTAAATAATATATATATATATATATACACCATGACGTAACTAACTTCATATTCGAAACGAACGTAAATGGTTAGAAACAATAAGTCATTTATGGGTTGATTAAAATTCCTCCCCTCGTGTCACGAGGTTTGTCTCTACAACACGTTATCGGCAAGTGTATCGGACATATTAATAGCTTTTGGTAACCTTATATTTTAGAGGTGGTCCGTGCTTGTGAGTAATGGTTTATGGGACTTAAACATGACTGTTTCATGCGTGTTCTGTTAAATATGAACAACGTTTTTACTTGACTTATTTATTAAAGAATACGTGATTTATATTGTCTCGTATGTGTGGAGTTAATTGATTCGGTCGAGCGTGTTAACATGCCTTAGCCCGCGTTTTGTAACTAACATCTCTTTGTGTTCGTCATTCAACGACAATGTTTTCACTTCATTCCAGGATTAAATCGCTGGATAACTTTTCACGATATAAATATACCCTACACCAATCATTCATTTACAATCATACTTTTACAAATTATTCTTACATTTCTAAATTAGTGCAGTTCACAATAATGTAAATAGTATGGAATATAGTTGACAAATGTATATATATATATATATATATATACATGAATGACATATATACATATATATATATATATATATATACATGAATGACATATATACATATATATATATATATATATATATATAAATTAATTATTGCTCGTTCTCTAAGTTTTATGTTAGTAAAATAAGTTTATCGTAAATAAAATAAGATGAGGTTAAAAAATAAACTGAATGCCTACTTAATAATAAGGGAATATTATCAGTTAAATGAATTATATTCTTTACTACAAACGAATAGTAAACAAAAAGATTTCTATAAATTATTAGTAGTTTGAAATGATAGTTTTAACTCATATAAACTTTGATCATATATATATATATATGTAAAAACTATCTCAAATATCCTTTTTTCTAAAAAAAGTATATTAATTAATATATTAGAATTTATAAATAAAACTTAGAACTATAGACAATTTGTCTCAGTACATTCATATGGCGTCGTCTTCTAAATGCATAAAAATAACACCATAAATGATCAATCAGGATTTTTTCCGTTTTGTAGAATCAGTAAGCAATTTATTAATAAAAATGTAGATACTTTTTATAAACACAATTCTATATAATTCAATAAAACAAAAAAAAAAATATTTTTAATATCCAGCCCCACATATAATTTGTTAAAAATACTTATATACAAGTAATAAGAAATAATATTAGTATATATTTTAATATAATTTTCTATTAATTTCCGGTATATATCCATTCTTTTTACAGTATTAAAATTAAAATTTAATGATCAAAATTATATTTTTAATACATAATAAATAAGTATACTTAATTGAATAGCGTAATTACTGTTCTTTCTAATTAATAATAATAATTACATTTTGTATAATATTAGGTTAGTGGGAAAATAGTTGCGGGATTTATTTTCTGAATTCTAACCTTAATTTTTTTCAATGAAAATGTCATTGCATTGTATTCATGATAATATTATATTTTTCGGTCTGTATTTTGGTAACATCGATTTTAGTTTTATTATTAATTTTACTTTAAATTGAGATATTGAATTAAAGATGGAAAAGAAGCAAATCAGAGCATTTTTTGTATGAGTTCAAAACAGACAGTAAAGCAGCAGAAATTGCTCATAAACTAAACATTATTTTTAGTGTGGGTACTGTGAAGAAACGTACGGTGCAATGGTGGTTCCAAAAATTTCGTACTGAGGACGAAAGCCTTGAAGATGAAGAAGGTCTCAGGCGACCATCTTCAGTTCATAACGACCAACTGAAGACGTTAATTGAATCAGAACCACACACAACAATTCGAGAGCTTGCACAAAAGTAAGGCGTTAGTCATCTAACATTTCTGAACCACTTAAAACCATTTAAATTAATAATTTATATGGATTTAAGGGTCATAAACCGTAATTATTTTTCTACCAACCTAATATATTTAATTTGATATCTAAATACATTATTATATGAAAATATATCAAAAATATCCAATAGACAATATTATTGAAAAGTGAAATATTGATAAAGAATAAAATAACTACATAGTAAGAACTTTTACTTTATAAGAAAATTAAATTAATATAATATATATTAAAAAGTTAACTGTTCTTTATATATTTCATATATATTTTTTAGTAAAACGTTTTATCTTTTACAAATAATTACTATATAATTTTAATAAACTATTTATTCATATTTAATGAACGCTGCTTGGAATATTAATTTAAATTTATTGTATATAAAAAAAAATTTAACGAAACAAATTAAAACTTTTACAGTACTCGTATAATAACTTATAGAAAATAAGTTTCTTTCAGATATTATTTTTATTATTTAACTTTACACTAACTTCTCGGTCAGAATTTTTTATTAGATTGAATTATTTGTCTTTTTACTATTTATTAATATTTTATAAATACATTTCATTCTTTTTAGTAATAGTTATATAACAAAGAACTTTATTCTCCGATTAAAATTCATATTAAAATATTAATCAATGTAACATTATATTTTTCTCAGTTGTAATGTATGTTTATATCTATATAAAATTTTCGAACGCTATAATTTTTTTTTAAAGATGCGATTAATAAAAATATTAATTTAAAAATATAAACAAATAAAATATTTTTCATATACTATTTGATAATTAAATGAAATAACTTTGTTGTAATTAACGAACTAAGATTTATTTTAAGTGATTAATTTGTAATGAATTTTATATTTCTAGTTCCTTATTAAATTTATATAGTGTTGCCTATTAATTTCATTTCTATTGTCAAACTAAGGAGACTGTTAAATTAAAAAAGTGCAAAAGGGTATCCAATTTTATTTCAATATCTTATTTATTTTATTAAAAAAAATGTTTTGCTATACATGTTTATTTCATGAAAAAGATAAATATATCCAGAAAGGAAAAAATAACATTAAATAACACTCCTTTGTATCATGTCTAATATATGTAGAGTGATTCAATGTACGATTCGAGATAAAAGTATTAAAAAACAACGCAAAAACTAAAAAATAAAATGATTTTTTTTTGATTGTTGAGTTGTTATTAAATAATTTTATCTGGAAGTGTAACTTGAATCACTTTATATATATATATATATATATATATATATGTACATATACATACATGTATATAATATATAATTTGTTGCGATTTATTGCGTAGTTAAAAAAAATTAAAAATGTATTTTGAACATTATATAATAGAACATTATATTATTATATAATTTCGTATTGTTTATGGGTATCGTTCGTTTAATTTTGCCACCTGTAACAAAGCAATAGGAATACAATTCGACCATATGCTCCAAGTTCAATGTTGATTCATATATATCAAGTAAAATATATTTATTGCCGGCCGGTAATCCTCCCACAAGATGTTCGTTTCAAGGGCAACACAAAACAGTTTCGTCTGTAATAATACGTTTCGTGTTTTATTATTGAAAGGTGATCTAATTTTAATGTTCTTCAGCATGTGGGAAGCAAAATGGCTCATTTTGATGTGTAAAATTATGTATATCACGAACGGATAATAACAACTTTGGACAATAGATAATATGTATTCGTCCTTGTATAATGTTAATCAGGATCATGGTGTCTTTTTGTTCTTAATCTTCATTTTTTTGTTGTCAAGGTTAGGTGTTACGAAAACAATGGACGCATTTAGATGCAATTAAAGATTCATTCTGATAATATTGTCTTATAAAATTGAATGTATTTTTAGAAATACAAAATATTTTATATAAGATTTTGAAGTATAAACCAGTAAATGATTGAAATTATATAAAAAAACTATATATCCTAGCAGAACCTATTATAATACCAAAAATATTTGTATTACAAAATAAATTAATAATTATTAATTTAAAAGAGCTGTTCTTTTAAAAACACTATATTTTTATACAATTTTAAATTTTTTATATTAGTTATTTATTTGTATGCTATTTACAAAAATGTAAATCTATTCATATAATAATTTTCTTCTGATTTGATCTATGTTTCTACAAGTGCGCTTTAAAATTTTTCTGTGAAATATTTTCATATAATTCAGAAATTTTAACCCGATTATCAAGAGTATAAGTAATTGGAAATATATGAATTTTAATATAAATACTTTTTTTTATTAAAAGAATATTTTTTTAAAATTTTAATAAGAATATAAATAATTATTCGTTTTATATTTTATTAGATTTTCATCAACAAGGAACTATTCTATATTCGATTAATAATTAGAATTTTGCTGTTTAAATATTTGTATACTTTGATATTAAAATTATCACTTAAGATGTCAATAATACATAACAAATTTATTACATTTTCTGGTAAGACAAAAATGTTAAAAATGCATCCTATTAGTTACGGTATAAAACCGTTACAGAGCAGGCAAGCAGGCTCTTCGTCCAACGTATATACAAATTCGGGCATAAATTATTATCACCTCTAACCATATTTACGATTGACACTTCGGAATACGCCCTCGGCATTATGAGAAACAACGCAAATGATATATGATCTTGTGTATGCTACAATGAATACGAGTATGCCAAATAAAATTATAGTTCTGTAACATAACGTTCAAAGTTCTGTAATGAAATAAAAGAATGCTAAGTCGAACATATTTTTAAGTCCGATTGTGGACTCTTTTGGTGTGTTTTATATAGTCCAATCTATAGGAATTTTCGTTTAATATACACTTTAAATCCTTTAATCAGATGATTTATTTAATTGTTTATTAAATACACACTAGGCATGAAATTCATAGCTAGTTTCATGAGTCGTATATAAAATCCTGAATCGAGTAACGTTCTTAAGTGGTACTATAAAATGATAAACTGATTGCATGGCTTGAAACAGATCTAAAATATTCTGTAGGCGAGAGATGACTTACGTGAACATTGTACTAAATATCAATATCTATCATAAAACTAATACGTGCTGTTTTACATCGACCATTTGTATTAATGCTATCGATATATACGATTTGTATTTTTTTTTCATAAATACTTATACATTATAATAAAATACAATGCACATAACCTGACATAAATATCATTAGACACACCCAACCACTAAACAAATTAAACATATGTGTTTTTTTTTTCTTTACTTTTTATTGAGGTATTTATCTAACAGTTATTAGTGTTTGGATGATATAAATTTATTTCATTTCTTCATACTTAGTACAGTTTTATATCTATAGTTTATTTTCTTCACGCGCAAACAAAACATATGCCTACACAAAAATATATTTAATTGTATAATTAAAGCTGTACAAATTGTATTAGTTCTTATTATCATTTACAAAATTAATGAGAGAAATTGTAATAATAATTCAAGAAACAGTGAAAATTCAATTTGATGACATTCTAGTACTAAATTCATCATCATATCTCTCTCTTTGTCTCTCTCTCTCTATATATATATACATATATATATACATATATATATATATATATATATATATATATATATATATATATATATATATATATGATTGTAGCAAAAAATAAAGTTGGTGTAATTATCAGTGTAGTTACACCTAGTCTTCTCAAATGTAATAAAAACAGTTATGAATTGTATTTATTAGTATAGATATGCAGGTATTACTACTACTTGATGATGCCGTAAAACCAGCAACGATCTGTAACGCATATAAAACGTTGTTTTAAATATGAAATTACTGTCAATAAAAACTTAAAATTTATGTATGTATACATATATATATATATATATATATATGTATGTATGTGTGTGCGTGTGTGTGTGTGTACAAATATATGAACTTTAATTTTTATTGTACAATTCTCTGAACTCTAATCACTTTCACATATAATTTATTTTCAATGTATTGATTTTATACTAAGAATGACAGAAAAACAACTAACAAAGACCTAAGAATAATTAGGAATTAAAAAGTGCTTTCGTATTCATATTTAATGTTCAATATTTATATAAAAAATATTAAACATTACATGTATATTAATTCAAATAATATATTAATAAACTTAATCGAAAAATAAATTGAAAATAAAACGTATTATTAAATTTAATTTTTTATCAAATATTTTTGATAAATCGTATGAACCTAATTTTGAAAGAAAAGAATATTTTAAGCTAATTTATATTGTCATTTATAATTTAAAGGGTATCTTTATTTCATTAGTTCTTATTTTATATTTTCTTCAGACGTTTCATTGATCATTGAATGAGTAAAAGCTGCATATAGTAAAATTATTAATTTATATTAATGGAAATGTGAACCTATATTTTTTACAAATATCACTATACACAATACACTATACAAATTAAGTCAAAAACTGTTTTATTTATTTGGCTGGTAGGAAAATAATTGCGGTTTATTACCTTAAAATTCATATATATTTTTTAATGATTTAATTTAAATGATTTTAAGTGGTCCAGAACTATTCGATGACAAACGCCTAACTTTGGTGCAAGCTCTTGAATTATTCTACTTGGTTCTGATTGAACTAACAGCTTCAGTTGGTTGTTATGAACTGAAGAAGGACACTCGAGACCTTCTTCATCTTTAAGGCTGTCATTACTAGCATGAAATTTTTGAAACAACCATTGCAACGTACGTTCTTTAACAGTACCCACATCAAAAGTATCATCTAGTTTATGAACAGTTTCTGCTGCTTTACCACCCGTTTTAAACTTATATAAACAAATGCTCTTATTTGCTTATTTTTCATCTTTAATTCAATAACCCAATTTGAAGCAAAATTATTAATAAAATCGAGGGTGATATTACCAAAATACAAACCAAAAAATGCACTTTAAAATGATATAAACATGAACACGACAAAAATGGTATCTTCATTGAAAAAAATTAAGATTAGAATTCAGAAAACAAAAACCCCAATTATTTTCTTACTATTCTATCATTAGAAAGTCAAAAACTTAAGCTAGTGTTTTACATAATGATTTTTAAGTATTGGTATAATTTAAAAATATCATATTGTATAATAGACAATAATTTTATAATATGAATCTCAATATTTAATTTAATGTGATACTGAATTGTATATTTGAAACTTATATCATTAATCTGAAATTAAAAATTGCTGTTGTCCTGGCATATCAAAAAGTTTTTTCCAGATACAAAGAACTAACAATTATTAATCGAATACATATTAAAAACTGTCGAACGTATTAGAAATTCTGTTGTAATTTTGTCTTCAGTGTATAAAAAATAGAAGAAAATAAGAAAAATAACAGAACAAAAATTATCGATAAAGATGTAGTTAGAAAACTGAAATTAATTCCAAGATCAGAAAAAATAGTCTTAACAAACAACCTATAACAATCCCAGTGCTAGTGATGAATGGGATAGACATGAAGTGCATTTAGATAATAACAATGATGACCAGAATTTATATTTTAAATGTTTGTTTTATACAAATGTTTATTCAACTGTTCAAATCTACAAAGAATGGTCACAATATTAGTAATTTTATCGCTAGGATAAATATTGTTAATTGATGTTCATAAAAATAAAAACACCTATTTGTTATTAGATTTAAAATTTCATTTCATTTATTTTTGTTATTCATAAATATATTGTTTAGAATCCTTGCCATTTAATATTTATCAATGACATTATAATGTAAAGTGTATTGAAATATTGGTATCTCATATTAGGAAAATATATTTAATTTCGAAACGTTAATATTTTCATATAATATTACTTTATATCACAAATAATAAAATAATGTGCTCTTTATTAGATTCCATAAGTTAACATATTTTGTAAAATATTCACTGTTCATTTACACGTTTAAATACTGTTTTTTTTATTTAATTATCAAATATTTCAAAAAGTAACTCTAAAAGAATACTTTATTATATATATATATATATATATATATATATATATATATATATATATATATATATATATATATGTATATATATTTACTTTCCAACCGTTCCTCATATTTTTGCTATTCGACCTAATATAAAATACATTAGTCCTAATTGCTATATATTAAAGAGATAAGGTTTTTACATGGTAATTAAACGATATTGTTTATTGTATCGAATTATTTACAAAGCAAATGAACTATAATTAATATCTATATTGTTAGAGATAACTAAAAAAAAATTTAATAACATACACATAAACGTGTTTAGTAGTTCCCATACATTGTTTTTTTTTCAGAACAAAAATTTTAAAAGATTGTTGATAAAAACCAATGTATGGATTTAGAATGGAAAATTAATTAAAGATCGATGACTTTAAATGTATAACATTATTTAATAAATTTTAATACAGTTATAAATCATCCAGTTCACTAATCTTTGAATCAGTTTTGAAACAATCGCTGAACAGATTAATAACTATTAAAGATTGAAATTCAATTTGAACATAAAGTTGTAAAAAATAATGTGGCGAAAATAAAATATAATGTGGTTTTGAAAGTGCGTCGATGGTATTTGGTATACATTTTTTTTATTAACTTTGTGAAGGTATAAAGGTCAGAGTAATGTCAGTGTTCTCTCTCTCTCTTTCTCTCTCTCTCTCTCTCTCTATATATATATATATATATATATATATATATATATATATCAGTATGCATATAAATTAAACTATTAAAAAAATAATGAACAAAATTGTTTTAAATAATTTTAGCACTTAATACCCTTTAAATTAAAGAAATATTTTATTTGTATATTAATAAAAAAAATTATAAAATAGATGAATGTTTTATGTATAACAAATAACATATTGTTGTAATGTTATTATTAAATATGTAATTAATTAAGATTAGTAATTTAATAAATATGTATTACAAATTGCATATAATTATATCAATTAATTACCTAAATATATAATTAAATTTTGTTCGTTTTTATATAAAACAGACCTTTTTATACAACATTCTGAATAATTATCGTGTTCATCATTTGGTTCTGTTTCTCTTATTACAAAAATTAAACTGTAAATTTCTTATCTAATTAATAACAGACACCAAAGATACCCGAAATATAATCTGAATCTAGAGAAAATAACCTATTTAATTAGTAATTTTTTGAAGTTAATGAAAATTTGTACTCAAACACATCATGTTTATATACATCTTTATATATATATAGAGAGAGAGAGAGAGATAAAGGAAGGAAAGATGAAAAGAAAGAGATAAGTTTACATTTTTATTGAATGTAAAAATAAATAATAATTAACTTGAAGAATATTCCCTACTTAATAAAAAAGTCCTTTAATTACTATAAGATAGTAATAGATTTTCTTTCAAGAAAATATTCGAAATATATTATTATTTTGACATAATTATATATAATCACAAAAGAAACTTTACTTAAAAATATATATATTAGTTATTTTGTTCGGCAAAGATTTTCCGAGTAAGTATTTAATTAATGTCGTTTCGTAATAATGTAGGTATTTTTTAAGAAAGTTTTTAATTAATTAACATATATATATATATATATATATATATATATATAACGTAGTTTTTTGAAAATATTTGTAATACTGTTTGTTATGTCTCACAAATAACAACTGAATTTGACTACGTTATTTATAATCATGAAAATAAAAAAAAACTTCAAACCAACCAACTCATTCTGGTTTCTTATATTTGTTTTAAAATTATCAGGAATTTGGTGTCCTGATGCTGATAAATCAATAATTACAAAAATTGCATATTCTCTATTTTCAATAGTGAACTTGGGTTTAATATTTGGGCTAAATCTTATTTTCGAATGTGTCTACGTTTATATGGTAAGCTATATTAACATTTTTATTATTTTATATATATTAAAAATACTCAATCGTTGTTAATTGCATAATAAATAAAAAAATTTCAAAAATATATAATTTTATCATTTTGAACTAAAAATGTAGATATTAATATTAAATGAACTGTTTTAAAAATGTACATATATGTTAGAAAAGTAACAATTTGATAAGCATTGTCTCATCACACCTGTAAAATTTCTGATATTTTATCATATATATATATATATATATATATATATATATATATATATATATATGTATATTGATTATGAAAATTACAAAAAAAATATAAGCAAGTTTTAAAATTTATTTATTTTATTACTTTTTATACGACTGTGAAGTCTTTAATAAATATATATATTTTACAGTATTGGGGCAACTTAGAAAAAATTGCTACTGCATCTTTTATGCTCTTTACAGATATAGCAATATTGGTAAAATATATTACATTTATTACCAGGAAGGCACATATCACAGCATTAATCAAAATGGTCGATTCGGAAATATTTGCTCCAAAAAGTTTCTCCCATATCAAAATAATACAAAAATCAATGAGACTAACTTTAAGGAATAGCATTCTATACCTTTCTTTATGTTATTCTTGTGTTTCATTATTCTTTTTAGTTCCATTAGTAGACAAATCAAATAATCAGAAAAAGTTACCATTTCCTACTCGGTATTCATTTGGTTTCTCGTATGAAGTGGATTTCGTATATCAAATTATTGCCGTTATCATGAATTGTTCAAGTGACTTTTGCATTGATAATATAATATCTTGTTTAATGCAACATGCGGGTGCGCAACTTGATATATTAAGCGATGAAATAACAAATTTACGTGAAAAAGCAACTGAAGAGTTATTAAAAGGACATTTTCATGATACAAAGACTATTAATTATTTTGAAAATACTAAGATATCATATTTGGATAAAGTGATATCTAATATTATCGGCCAGGAATATAAAGACGATCAGATTTTCAATAAAAACACAGAAATGATTGAGACAATAAATATTGAATCACACAGTGGAAATAAACATATCAATAAAGCTCTAGACAAAATAATGTTAAGACGGTTCAAAAATTGCATACATCATCATTGGGAAGTTTTAAAGTAAGCAGTTTTATATTTTTTTCTAACTTTATGTCTTAAATATAACTTTATATGTTAACTTTATAAATATAAAATTACATGGATATTATTTATTTTTTTAAAAAAAGCAGCACCCCTTATAAAAAAGTAAATAGAACATGTTTCAAGTATTCTATTTTTATAATTGTTAAAATATTATTTAAACACATACTTACTTATTTTTACAACATTATTAAATGAAAAGATAAATATTTAAAAAACACTAAATCTTTAAAATCTTATTTAAATTTAATTTAACGAAATTGAAATGAAGGTATACTGATATACTAAATTTTCTTATTTAGAGACAAATCCATTCTTAAAGATATATTTTCCTAACAGCTTGAATTAACTTGAATTTGAATCTGATAATAACAATATCTCTTATAAAGACACAAAGACAAAAAAAATTGGAATATATTTCGATTTTGAATTTTTTTTAAATAAATAAATTCTATAGAAAATTTACATCTTAATTAAATGAAATAACAAATGTATTTATTTTCCAGATTTATTTCAGAAATTGAAAATTTATTCTGTAATTGCATTCTCGCTCAATTTGCAGCTGGTGTTTTGGTTTTATGTATTACAACGTTTTATTTGACATTGGTAACATAAAAATATTTTTGATGTTTATAAAAATTGAATATAATTAATATTATATTTTATAGAATTAAAAAAATATATTTAATTATTTTGCTAATAGTTTAATGTTATAAAAGTAAATTATTTTCATTCAAAAATATTATCCTACTTAGAATATTGATTTTTTATACTATAATCAGGTGCAATACTCTTTATTTCGAAGTAATTATTCTATTATCATTTAATTAAATCAGTATTATTTTTTTAAACAAAAATAATTATTTCAAAAAACTTTATCATATATTTTTTGTTTTGCTAGAATAAATATAATTCATATATTTATTTAGTCAAGACTGTTTTTTTTTTTAATTTAATATAGTATAATAATACAAATAATTCGTATTCTTGAATATTTTAATATTTATTAACGTACAGGGTGATTACATCACAACACCTCTCATTCTTTCCGATATTATTAATACTCTTCAAAATTATAAACTTAGTTCAAACTTGAATATATTTAATTATAATTTGTAATAATTGGTTTTATATTTTCAAAAATGATTTCTTTATTTACCCTACAAAGCATAAAAATTTGTTACTGGTCATATTCAGTCAATAATTCTTAAAATAATAATCTACATGATTTTGTACCTGGATGCTTGACAATGGCATCGCCATTGAAAAGCGAATAAATTACAATCACATATGATCAATAATGATGTATTGAACATTTTTGACTAGAAAAATTATTAACTCTTTGTGAGGTGAAAAAAAGTTCATATGTGAAAATGAATTTAACTAGTGTCAGAACTGTATTGGTTTTATATGTAAAAAAACATAAAGTGACGTTTCGAATCTTCTTTTCAATTATTACAATTTCAGTTATTGAAATAATTAATAATTTTTTTCAAAAATATAAATATATTAAGGTTGATGAAATTAGAAAAATAATAAACAATGAGTATATATATATATATATATATATATATATATGTTTCTGTCTTTTTAAACCTCTCTCTCTTTCTCTCTTTCTCTCTCTCTCTCTATACATATATATATATGGTGATTCAACTTAAGCTTCCATACGAAAGTATTAAAAAAAAGAAAAAAATAAAAAAAAATGTTATCTCCTGTTTAGTATTTTAGTTCAATTGTATTTTAGTATTGAATTGAACTAAAAAATTAAATGACTTTTCTAACCTATGTACCCCCTTTTAATACTTCTATGTGAAAGACTAAAGAGAATGAACCTATATATATATATATATATATATATATATATATATATATATATATATATATATAATGCTCTTAAGTAAATGTAAAAAAAATGTTTCTAGATACCAGTTTTTAGCGTACAGTTCATGTCGTTACTCGGTTACAACTTTGCTATAACTGCTGAAATATTCATTTATTGCTGGTTTGGGAACGAAATAATTTTGAAAGTATGTCATTTTAAAATTAACACATTTTCTATTTCTGTAATTTGTTAGTATAATATTTAATACTAGTTGTATTATTTTTAATCATTTATTTCTGATTGTATTGATATCGTTTATGAAAAATAATCACTAAGTGGACTGTAGAACTTCGAAACAATTTAATATCTATAATAATTATGAAAATAATAATATTAAATTCTAGAAGAAACAAAATAAATAATATTTTTTGTATATAATTTTATCAAGTAAAACTTATCTTTTGATTATTGAAAACAGTAATATTCACGTTTTTAATCTTAAATAATCTTACTTGTAATAAATTATAGTTTGAATAATTTATCTATAATATTGACAATTGTTTAATCGTTATTTGCTATAATTGTTATTGTATTTCTGTATACCTGTTATTTATAGTTGTTTCGATTGAATCCTTGAATCTGATTTTGACTTTCGTTATTTTCACATAGATTTTTTTACCATGATTATAATTAAAAAACATTTGCATGAAGAGAACGAAAATCGAAATAGCTTGTAGAAAAATTAAATTTTTAAAGAAGGTTTTAAACAGAATTTCTATTCTTTTAAATAAAAAATATTTCAAAATAAAAAATATATTTAACAAATATATATGAATATGTCCGTTATTGAAATATTTGACATTATGCTTGTATTTTTAACATACACACACACACTCACACACACATATATATATATATATATATATATATATATATATATAAATATAAACAGAAATTATACTGAAACAATGGATTAAATTCCTGAGATATATTTAATTAAAATTGAAAAACCATAAATTTTGATCTAAACTTTCAATGTAAAATGAAATCCATTAACACTGATAGATCTGTTAGAACTACCCACTTATGAAAAATTGTATACACTTCTTCAATGCGTTGGAGTTGTTAGATTAATGATAGTCTTCAATACACTCAGTTAAACAAATAGTTTGTCAGCAGTAAGTGATAAATTAGAACATATTTCTTAAAATAACTCGCATATATATTATATTTTAAGTATAGTTCGGATAGTATACAAAACTATGAAAGTACTAAAGTATGTAAATATGTATAGACAATTTCTTTCAATATTAAATTATTGTTATGATATTTATATAAGTTATTTTTTAAAAAAGAAAAATATGTATGAGTAGAAAATTTCGTAACAACTATAAAAACCATTAATCATTCAGATAACGATAGAAATTATTGAAAAAGTATTATTAATGTGACGACTATGATTTTAATAGTAGATATAAATGATAACAAATGCAGTATCTGAAGATGCAGCACATATATTAATATAATAACAAACTTTCCAACTGTCAGTGTATTTGTTAATTATGATTGTAACATGCTTATAAATTTTATTGGATAATTTCAAATAATTATAAACATATAATAATAATTGCTGGATATTTCCTTAATGAAATATTGTCTCGAAGTTCTTGAGAAAGTAAACTCGAGAAAAAAATCTTGTAGAAACAAGTATGATGTTTTGTATAGAATAATTTAATTATCATATTGAAACAGTATTCTTATGATTAGAAAATGACAACTCAGTTCTATGATCTTTCATACTATATTTTATATTATCTTTTATTTTCTATAATTTTTTATCTTATTAAAATAATAATATTTTAGAGTTCATCTTTGCCATCAGCAGCGTTTAATTCTCTTTGGTACCAATGTGGACCAAAAGTAAGAGGTTATATTTTAATATTCATGTTGAATACTCATCGACCGATTAAAATTACCTCTGGAAAAATTTTTACACTTTCGCTGGAAACGTTTACGTCGGTAAGATTTATTGCAAGTACACTAACACATGCATATATATATATATATATATGCATGTATATATATATATATATACACATATATATATATATATATATATATATATATACAATTTTATAAGTATGTAAATATGAAAAATACTACCAATTACTTTTTTTAGATATGCAAAACAGCATTATCATATTTTGTTGTTCTCCATCAAATTCATGCAGAATAATATTAAAAAATGTAATAAAATTTTAAATTAATTGTTTTAACATAGTTATGTATTATTCTGAAAACTATAAAAATGAAGTTGTGAATAGGGAACACAAATATTTAAGGTATGATTTTACGAGTATATCGATTTATATTAATATTAAAAATATTTTTCATTCTTACTGCCTTATATTAGTATTAAATATAATAAATATTACATTATTTTTTTTATTTATTACAATTAAAAAATCCTACATTAAAATGTTTTCATCCAAACGAATTTATAAATATAGAAATTTATCTTTCAATATAACAAAACTTGAAATAATAATTTGTTATCTAATCTATTTAATATTAATATTATAAAATAATATATCCATGATACAAATTTCTAATTTTATTTATAATTATCAAATAATCATAACACGTTTACTATAGAGAATTTATTTGAAACTGTGTTAGTATCATATTTACTACTCAAAAATTAAATATTGTAAAATATTTAATTTTTAATATTTCAAAACTATATTTAAAAATAGAAAAAATATTAAAATGTAGTAAGAATTCAATAAATTATTCTAAAATGTGTAAATTAATTCATATATTTATCGATATATAATTCATATATTTATACATTAATATATATATATATATATATATATATATATATATATATAATCATTTATTGAAAAAATATTCATTTATATGACAACGATGACATTTTTATATTTTAATATAAATATTGATTAACACGGAAACTTTCGTATCTCGAACAAAAAATGTGGCACATATATAATATCTATATAAGACAGTAAAAATATTAATGTCTCTAATTAAAAATACATTTTGTTCACTTGTATTTTACGTTTTTGTAAATATTTAAGTATGTATCAGTGTTAATAAATATGTAAATAATATTTTGATAAAAAGTTTTTTATATATTTTGTTGTATATACCACATTGAAAGTACCTTTATTTAATAAAATATTAAATAAAGGTTATCAATACACAATACTTTCACTGATGTTAAATTATTTTAAAATAAGATGTTTTTTTTTGTATTTTATTTTTTATACTTCCATTTTTTAAATTATGTTTTTGAAAACTATTTTATTATCTCATATTTCTGCTTGATAGCTTGTTAATGTATGTGTAAAAATATAGTTGAACTTTATATAACAAATAATTTGATTGTTTGAAAACCATATAAACTACTGTAAAAATAACAGATGGTGAAAGATAATTAAGAAAAACGTATTCGATGTAATTAAAATGGCTTAAATATTTTATAATAAAATGTCAATTAAATCCATAAATCATTTTTTTTCGCTGAAACATTAAAGTTTATTCATAGATAATTATATAAAATATTAAATGTTATTATTTAAAGATTTCTTCACAATAATATTCTAACTGCAATTTATATTACATTTAAAATATTATATGCATATAACAATGAATAAATTATAAAATTAAATAAACATTTTTCTTGATAATACTGTATTTATTTTATTCACTAAACAACCATTATTTCAAGAGAAAAAATATGATTTCTAAAGTTTATTTACAAAGAAAAATTTGAAAGAAAAAAATATTAGAAAAACTTAAAAGTAAGTTTCAATATTTTTCTCTTCTCTGTTCAAAAGGCTATATTTGATTTTTAACACCGACAGATCACTGATATCTTATTAAATAAAGATAAACATTTAAAAATAATTATATTCATGGATAACTTAAAATGTTAATATATATAAATTAAATACAGAGGAAATTGTATAATTATAGCATCGATCTGTAATTTTCTGTAAACATCTTCATAAACATTTTCATTATAAATATACACGCATATTATATATATATATATATATATATATATATATATATATATATATATATATATATATATATATATATAAATATATATATATATAAATATAAATATCTATATACTTAGCGTTCAATATCTTACATGTTATGTTCGTACAGAACAATAAATTAATTAATTATAGTTTATTAGGATTCCAAAATAAACATTCAATTATAATCACAGGTTATATTTATCTAGAGTTTTTTTAAACATGTTGTCCAATAGTTTAACTAAGGCATATCGTATAGACGATGCTATCAACTAAATTTAATTATAGTTATTGAGATAGTAGATTTTTTTACTCATATATATATATATATATATATATATATTATTTGTACACATATAAGTTATTGTGAATTTATTTCAAGTTTAATGTACAATATAAACTAGCCATGTCTCTATTTATCGTTTCTTATTAATCGTTTTTGTTGCAAAATTTGTTTCATTTCCATATCTTTTATTTATATATATATATATATATATATATATATGAGTAGAGGCATATAAATACGTACACATTGATATAACGTAAATCAAGGCTTTGTGTAACAATACAATTTACAACTCTGTCCCTTATAATAAATAACAAACACATATAATGAAATAATAGTAAGAAGTATCCTTTACGTACTGAAAACGAAATTTGCGATATTGTTATTCAATTGTACTCGATCTGATAAACACATTATACAGTATGTTACGGCACACCAATAACCAACATATTTGTAATGAAATAAACGCCAATGTTAACGCGTCCGCTTGACTTACTGAATTGCCGTAGATCCAGATAAGTTTCATACCTCAATTATCTGATTGGAATGACAAAAACATTATTTTTACATTCAAGCTTAGTTTCAGTTGATTTTTGCAGCTATCGTTATTGTGCGAGGGTTGGATTGTTGATATTATAAATAGAGTGTTTGTTTCTGATTCAGAATTGAATTATACAAAGAATTGATTCGAATCGATATTATAAATGTGAATTATGAATAAAGATATTTTATAATTGAAAAATGTAACTTTTTTTTAATATTGGTTATTCCGTGACTGATGGAAAAATAAATATACGGAAACCAAAAAGAAATTTTACTAGCTGAATTAAAATGAGACTAATTCAATTCTGGTACGGTGGTCGAATTTACTTTCAACAAAAGATCTCTTCTAACCTGACTAACCGCAAACATTTTTCTAGAAAAAACTCGTCAATAAATTATTGTTGATCAGATTCGATTATTGCTTGTATGAATTTCGATGATGATGCCATATAATTCCTAAAGCATCTAAGTTACAAAAAAATCTGATTTTTTTATCTTAGATTTTATATCAAAGATGTATAATATTTTAGTGATTTGTTGATTGCATTGCAATTAAAATGCATATAATCAATGATGAAATTGGTCAATAATTATAAATAATTGTTATCAGAAAAATTAAGTAGTTTTGAAGGCGAGACAAAAATTCATTTGTAAAAATGCAACTAATATATTTGATTAAAAAAAGTTTCTTAAATTTTGTAACAATCAACCTACTTCATAATTATAAAAAAAATATATTTTTACAGTTCTTATCATTTATGAAACATTGTTAAGACATAAATCGAGGTTCTTTTATCAAATATAAATTAAATAACTTTAAAAAATAGTTTATAATTAATTAGATTCAAAAATTAGTAATAATTCCAGATAATGCGCTTAATAGATATTATATATATATATATATATATATATATATATATATATATATATATATATATGTGTGTGTGTGTAGATATGTGTATGTATAATAGGATCATATACTTTTTAAGAAATTATTGGCGTGTATTTAATATTATTTTAATTTATTTGAGAAAAATAGTGTGAAAGTTTTTTAAAAATGATTGTTTCCATTGAAGACATTCCTTTTGTTAATAATATAAAATAGCACAATGCACCCTGTCATACAGCCAAACCTCAGGAGCTTTTTTGCGGTGGGAAGGGAATGATTTGTATAAAAGAAACGCCCATTTAAAGCACTCCAGTAAGAGTGTAACAATTCGTTTTTCGGTGCCCCTTTTTTGATTCATTAATATGTGTACTATGTACAGTAGAGGTAGAGTGGAGGAGAAGACGTCCTTGCATTACCGCAGCTTGTGGTACGATAGGTAGCACTGTAGATTTAAATATAATTCACGAAAAAATATTTGCAATTTTCTAATCAATTATTTTATCTGATATTTAAATATGATATATTATTTTTTTTAATTATCTTAAGTTTATCATATTCATTTTTATTTTAGCAATACCGTACTGTTTTAAGATAAATTGTATTGATAAAAAATTTGCCTTTCTACTGTTTTCTACAAGCAAATACATTTATTTTTCCTTTACATTTTTTTCAATTTCTCTTATAGTCTATATTTTTAACGAATCTCTGAATTACTTAATAGCTTTACAACTGATTATAAACATGTATTTCTATTTTGTGACATAGCCAAAGTTGAGAAGCATCTCCCTGATTCAAAGTCAACCTACTAAAGAATTCCTGATTCCGTCCACTGATTACAATCCTGAATCCTTGTTGTGCACTCTAGGCAAGCTGCAACCTACTGAAGAGTGGCAAAGATCTGTCCGCAGATAACATGCGTGAAGTTATAATGCAGCGATAATGCATCATTTCGTGTTAGTTGTGGTACATTCTGTTGATATGGGGTGCGAGGAACAGTTATAGTTATTTTTTAACTATAAATAACTGAAAAATATGTATTATATATGCATAGCAGATGTTCATTCAGTGCTTCCTAAATTTCCAAGAAAATATTTTTCGTACCCACCTATGCATACAATATATACATATACATATATATATATATATATATATATATATGTATATATATACATATATAGATATATACATATATAGATATATACATATATAGATATATAAATATATACATATATATATATATATATATATATATATATATATATATATATATATATATATATATATATATATAAAGTTTTTTGTAGACAAAAAGCTTAAAAAGTACTTGTTCTAATTCACTTTAAATTATTTACTTTTCATAATAAAGAAATTAATATATATATATATATATATATATATATATATATATATATACTAGGGTGCTTCTCCCCCTGCCCGCTGCTCTCACCAACCAGCGAACTCGCTGCGCTCACCTACTTGTCAATTATAAGCATGTAACCGAATGAAACAATAAACATATTTGGGCATCATAGAAGCAATGTCTCAAATAAATAAGTGAACGTCATAGATTTAAATATACATATACATATATATATATATATATATATATATATATATATATATATATATATATATATATATAAAATATGTATGTTAGTATGTCTATATAAACCTTTTTGCAGATAGATTATCTTTGCAACATGTTATTTTATAGTTTCTTGTTGATAATTTTGATTTTGTATATATATATATATATATATATATATATATATATATATATGAAATATATATATATATTGAAGAAATTCTGAATAAAATTTCATGAAAATCATTTAACAGTCAAGATAAAATGTAGGAGATTATTTAATTATTTAATAAGAAAACAAAAAAATGTATATTTCAAACGAATATCAATTTAATTTTTATATATGTTATATTTTTTCCGGAAAATTTGAAATAAAATTTGCATTTATTAAAATGAAATATTTTCATCGTCGTATTAATTTTCAATTATTTAATGTTTTTATTGAATAAGAACAATCTACAATTTTATTATTTCAATATCACTTAAAATTCAAAATTCGATAATTATTATAATTTTCCAAATATGAAAACTCTTTTGAATTATATATTTCTTATGTATTTGTTTATACATTTTTTAAATTATGTAATAATGGAAATGGTAAATATTATATTTAGTTATTAAAAGTATAAAATTTATAGAATTTCATTTTCCTTTTGCGTATATTAACTTTTTCTAAAAAAAAAATAGTCTATATTTCTAATCAATATATATATATATATATATATATATATATATATATATATATATATATATATCAGAAATTGTCTATATTAAACATCTATTTATTGATTAAATAAATACGATTATTATAAATAAATATTTATTTTTAAACTGTTGAATTGCAAAGAGTTTAGCAGTAACACCATACATATAAAACAACATTTTGAAGTTTGTGGCTGAGTACGTCAGGTGTTGTATAGAATGACTAATTACCACTCTCAATTTCAAAACACTACTGTCACTTTTAATATTTCACATCATATATGACAACATTATTTTCTCTCTCTTTGATGCATGTTTAAATATAAACTTTAAATTTATTTAATCGTTTTATATGTAGATATTTTTACACGCATTTATGGTCTTCTATACACACACACGTGTATATATATATATATATATATATATTCATTGAACTCACGTTATACTAATATTTAATACGATTCACTAATCAGTGGGTCATAAGTTCAAATCAAGATAATAAACTATGTCATCTTTCATTAAGAAAACTGCGTTGAGCTTAGTGCTGCGTAACGATGTCTCGTAAAATTAAATATATATTTGTGTGTATATATGCACATTAAATTATATATTTTTTTTATAATTATATATTTGTATATATATATATATATATATATTTATTGTATATACATGCAACTATACCATTCTTGTAACTATAAAACGAATATTGTAAACTTATGAAAAATTTTTTTACTGTACAATAAATGTTTGATTGCACGATTGTGTTAAATGAAAGTAATTTTATTTTTATATAAACATGTAAACACATTCATACTGATTTTTCCAAAGTTCTGTATGATTTACTACTTTCGTGTGTATAAAATAATATTAATTTTGTGTTATAACAACATAATAACATACAATATTATTTTCACGTTATTAAAAAAATATCTGAATTCCAATTAAGAACCACTATTACATATATTATACGGATGATATTAATATGATTATTTCAAATATGTATATATGTTTTTTTTTTATTGAACCCGGATCTTTTTATAATAATTAAATGATACATTCGTGCAAAATGTGTACATATATACCTTTAGAAGTAGTTTTTTTATGCGCAGACAAATATGATTTACTTTAAAGGGGTCATGCATGAGGTTAACACATTATTCTCAATCACGAACCTGCTTCAACTTAATATAATCTCTAAATTGGATAGATATTTAAAATAGTGTCAGTTAATGTGATCGGCTTATTTTTATATCTAAACGGAAATTTTTAATTCACTTCATTGCGATTTATTCGAATTATTTAGCTTGGATTCTATTTTGCTTCACATTGTAGTAAAATATTCGTTTTTATTTTTGAAATATTTTTTTAATTCGTATTTTTTCATCTTGTTTGATAAATTGTAGATATATTTTGATATATATTTATTTTTATTTATTAACAAAATTTCAATTGTACACAATTTTGAAAAATGTTATTATATCACAACACATCTACAATAATTTAAAAAAATTACCTAAATAAACATAAGTTTGACAGTAATAAATTCGATAATGTTTCTTATAGAAACGAATGAAATCAAAAAACCTTTATTAAAGTTCAACAACCACGAGCTACACCTAACAATATCGAAATATGTCGATATTATAGAATATTTTTTTTATTTAATATATACCCGTGTAAAAAAAGTATTCGATATAATTTCCTTACACCAATTAAATAAACTAGTTGAATCATCCATTGCAGCTTGTTTGAAAATAGAATTGCGTGTTTTTTGACTTATTATCTTGTCGGAAACTATACAGTTTGTATCTCAAACCTACATATCATATGGTTTTATTCAATTTTTTATGTATACACGATATATGGGAAATTTTTATATAAAATATATTGTGCGGTTTGGTTATTGAAATAATATATATATATATATATATATATATATGTATATGTATATATATATATATATATATAAATGTGAATTTTCAATAAAAAATGTCGGTCCATAAAAAGTAAAAAAATTATGTTGTAAAAATAATAGTTTCAATATATTTTAATATTTTAGTTTCTCTGATTTATGATTTGAATTAAGATTTGAATTTTTTATATTAAATAATTGAATCTATTAAATCTGTGTGCAATATTTTATCTTATTCTTACTACATATGCATTATTACAAATATTTATATATATATATATATATGTATATATATATATAAATGTGAATTTTCAATAAAAAGTATCAACCCATAAAAGGTAAAAAAAATATCTTATAAAAGTAATAGTTTTAATATTATATTTTAATATTTTGGTTTCTCTGATTTAAATTTGAATTAAAATTTGAATGTTTTGTATTAAATAATTGAATTTATCAAATCTGTGTGCATAATTTTATCTTTTTCTCACTACCTATGTATTATCACAAACATATATATATATATATATATATATATATATATATATAAATGTCCATTTTCAATAAAAAAAATATCGTATAAAAGTAATAGTTTTAATATTATATTTGAATTTTTTTATATTAAATAATTGAATCTATTAAATCTGTGTGGAAAATTTTATCTTATTCTTAATACTTATGCATTATCACAAACATATATATATATATATATATATGTGCATTTTCAATAAAAAATATCAACCCATAGAAGGCAGAAAAAATTATTTCATAAAAAAAAATTTTTAATATTATATTTTAATATTTTGGTTCCTCTGATTTAAATTTGAATTAAAATTTGAATTTTTTGTATTACATAATTGAATTTATTAAATCTGAGTGTATAATTTTATCTTATTCTCACTACTGATGCATTATCACAAACATTTATATATATATATATATATATATATATATATATATATGTACTTTCACCTACTAATAACAAAATTAACAATAATTACAAAATTCCGTTATGGGTTCAAAACAAGGTTATTATTGTATCTCATCAATATCATATATTACGTGTAATAAAGTATAATTACAATTATGTTTAATTACTGAAAAAATCGCATTTGTTGTTGATTCATCTTCAGGCAAATGTAATGCCAAATGTGAGCTACTTCAATAATAAATTGACGACGGAATGATCAGACGTCTCCTCAGGCTTCTCGAATAATATATTGTTCGCATTCAAATTGTTATAGTTTAACACGTTATACATATCGTAACTACCGAACCGTGTTTTTATTATATACTATTATTGCTGTTTTCAATAGTTTTTATAATAAAGTCAAATCAGGCAATATACGTTCAGTTTATACTGGCTAGAATGTTGTGAATAATATATCGGTTTTAAGAGTTCAAAACAGTGTTTTTTTTTCAATAGGTTTTTGATAGAATGATTAATAAAAAAAATATGTGTATATAAATTTTAAGAAGTTGTATATTTATTGATTGTTAGACTAAAATTAAAAAAAAATGTTTATAAATTAATATTAAAACTTGTTTAAATTTAATCAAAAGGTATTCAACTAAGATAAGAATATTTAACTATATATATATATATATATATATATATATATATATATATATATATATATATATATATATATATATATTATAAAAATATACTACGACTCTGATTTGAATTAATTTCATATTTTGATTTATATAAAAGTATTTTGAAAAACAACATTCATCAGAAAACAATTATAAATTTAAAATTTTATTTTTTTAAAATAACAGACAATAATCAATACTACCATAGCCCTTCAAGGGCTTTGATTTCCTAATTGACATCTCTCTATCTTAATTTTTTTCAATAAAATTGTTAATTCATCGTGTTCATATTAATATAGTTTTAAAGTGCATTTTTCGGTCTGCATTTTGGTAACATCGACTTTGGTTCTATTATTAATTTTGCTTCAAAATGGGCTATTGAATTAAACATAGAAAAGAAGTAAAAAAAGCATTTTTTTATGAGTTTAAAACGGTTGGTAAAGCAGTAGAGACTGCTCGTAATCTAAACAATGCTTTTGTTGTGGATGTTTTAAACGAACGTACGGTTCAATGGTGGTTCCGCAAATTTCATGCTGAGGACTAGAGCTTTGAATATAAAGAAGGTCACAGCCGTCCTTCTTCAGTTCATAATGATCAACTGAAACCGTGAGTTGAATCATAACCACGCAATTCAAATTCGGAGCTTACACAAAAGTTAAACGTTAGTCATTCGACAGTTCTGAATTACTTAAAACGGCTAGGAAATTCAAAAAAGCTCGACAAATGGATGGCTAAACCGAAATTATTTTTCTACCAATCTAATACAATTTCAACTAGTTAATTTCTGGCATGTTCAATCTATGATATGAGTTAAAAGTCTTTTAAATTGAATATCTTTTCGGTTGAAACAATGGAAACAATTCTCTAAATGACTTTTTCATTCATTCAATCCATAAATTTCAAAATAATTTTCTAATTAAAAATGTGCAATAATCGATTATTGATTATTTTTGATTGTTGTTTATATGCATTTCAATGACGATGTAATCAAAGTGCTAAAGCGAAGAAAAAATATAATTTGAGATGATTGAAAAATTTTTAGAAAGCGAGATTAAGCACAGTCCTAAAACTGTATTGTGACTGAATAAAATGTTTTTTATGGAATAAATTCTATATTTTCGATTTTTTTATTGAATATTCATTGTTTTATAGTAGAATTAGAAAATAATATTTTAAACATTTTAATGAAGTTTTTTTACTATTTTTTTAAAAAATATTATTTTTCAATGATTTCCAGCTCAAAAATACTCTTAACTCAGATGTGTATAAAATGAAAAAAATCTCTAACTTAATTATTGAACATATTAGTTATTTACGAATAACATTGCTATTAAGCTTCAATAGCAATTTATTTTATGAATAACGTTCCAGTTTATAAAAAATATAATAGTGTTGAAGTATTTCATAATTACAATGCTCATGATATGCTTGAAATTGAAATATATTGCATTTCAAATCGTTATATTTTTTATAACTTTTCTTAATTACATTTATGTACATGTATGTGTTAATGAAGTTGTTTAAGGTATAGGATTTCAATTCATTATACATTTACATATTCGTGTATAATAAACAGAAAAGTTTAAAAAATATAATTTAAATATTTGTTTTTATTTGGGATTTATAGCTTTATCATTCATCTTTCATTTGTTGTTTATTACTAAATTTAATTTTCTTTTCAAAAAATATAAATAACGTGTCGATTTTTAGTCTCTTTATAGATAGTTTTTTATTTTACCATTTTTAATTAATTTAATTTTTATTATATCCACCATTCTAATTACTCGTCTATCTAGACACGGATATATATATATATATATATATATATATATATATATATATATATATTTAGATGAATACTATACTGTACAGTTGAACTCATAATATGTTACATAGAATCGAACGAGTTTGTTTCAACAAGTCAATTAGAATGTCGGTTAAAATTCGTTCATTTTATTCTGATCGCGTGACGAGCAATCATATTCATGTTACCACATCTACTATGTTGGTGTCTAGGAATCACTGCTCGTTCTTTGGATTCGTTTGAAGACTATCAGTGTCCAAATTATTCCAGGGTAATAATTAGATAAAACACAACACGCATTGCTTGACTAGTAAGTCACACAGCTGACTGTTGTTGTTTATGTATCTACATTTTAAGTTTATTACACTTAATACATTTGCAGCGATAGTGCAACAATTTTCATTATAATTATTATTTTTTTATTAAGTATTCTTTTGACAAGGACGTATTGCATATATATATATATATATATATAAATATATATATATATATACATACACATACAATTTACTTAATAAAGTATTTTTATTTACATGTTTCTTCAAATTTTTTTATTTAGTATAATCGGTAATATGTTGTAAGTAATTAAATTAAAATTCGTATATTTGGTATGTCACTTTGTAGTTTAAAAATACTTTATTATTTTATTTTGTAGATAAATTATATAATTCATTAATAAGTTTCGGTTACTTTAAGTGCGTATATTGTACATAATTCTAGTTTTATTTATTTCTTGCTCGTACACACACACACACACACACATATATATATATATATATATATATATATATACAATGTAAAAATTATTACAGATATAAAGTGAAAATTATAGGAAACATACTGGTAACTATTTAAGTTTTTAAAAAGACGATAGAAGTTGGAACTGATGGCATTTATGCGTATAGAACCACTTTTTTTCTGTACTTGCCTTAATCATGAGCGCAGAAGAGTATACACAAGATGATTAGTTTTATTTTGAAATAAACTCCTGCCATTGCCCTGATATATCCTTTATAGACATATTATTGTTATATTCTATAATATAATATATATATAAAAGTCTATTCTATAATATATATAAAAAAGTCTATATTTAAAAATATACATAAGCTCAAATGTTTTTTATTAATATATTTTTGATATGTAATTAAATTTATTACAAAAATGTTACCATGATGAAATGAATTTAATTTCTTTTGAAGTAATTTATTTTATTATAAAATTATAATGGAAAATTGTAAATAATTGAAATGCAAGAGGCATTTTAAAATTCAATAAAAATTATATACAACTTGTTAATCCTTATACAAAGTAATAGAAGAAATATTTAAAATATTTGTACTTTGATTACTTCTAATAGTTTACATGATTTGTATTTAAAACCTATACATCAATACATTGAATCCATATAGATGTCTTTATATTTATGCCCTTAATTATTTATAACTTTTTATACATATTACAATATCAACTTTTATTAAATACCTTGACTAAATATTTTTATTAACATCTATTATGTACTTTTTTAATTTATTTACTTTTCGTTATAATAATTTATCTGGATATTATCAAAATTTTGTTATTTATATGAATTATTTTCATTCAGATTAATAAATTATTCTTTTTTAATTTGTGTCATTGGTTGTTTCGTTAAATAAGGCTTTAATTAATCCAAAAGGTTTTAAAGTCAAAGCCTATTCAGAAATAACGTTCTTCTCTACATTTTTTAAAAAACTACTTTATATATATATATATATGTATATATATATATATGGGAGAAGTGTATGTAATTTATTGGTTTAAAATATGCGTAAATCCAAACGAGTATATTTTCTAAATTCTATTAAAATATACGAACTGCTTCTCTACAACTATTTAAATTAAGAAACCGTTTAATATTAAGATGTGATGCACATTACGAAACGGAACTAAAATAATATGATAATCATATTTCTAGTTTCCAAAAATAAATATATAGCAGTCTCATATATCAAACATATTTTAATTAAGAAAAATATTTTTTAAATGCTAATAGAAGTCGGTAACAAAACACTTAAAATACTAATGATTTCTCTTAATGACAAATAATTTAAATTTATTAACATACAATTTGTTAAACAGCGTTAAAAATTATTCTTGCAACAGACAAAAAAGTGATGGATGATGCTATATTAATATGTTTATATCCAGCTGTTATTTATATTCAGTGTACGTTATAACAAACCCACAATATATTGATATCATATTTAAAGTTTTGTTTTCGAAAGAACGAAACGGACTATTTTGTTTTGCGTCCACAAATATGTAAATAAATACTGTATAACATTTGAATAAAATTTTAGATCTAATTAAGACTTGTTAGTCTGTTGGTTTTATATAAAAATGTCATTCGTGATTATTTAATAAATAAATGTTTTATATTCAGGAATATATAATATAATAAGAGTATTAATATATATATATATATATATATATATATATATATATATATAGTATTATTACTTTTTATATGTGAATTATTATTCGATTTATGTTTAAATTAGACAATAAATTTGACTGATTAAAAAATCGAAGAGATAAAGAACAATGTGATCACATCCTTGATCTATTCCCATTAGTATTTCTGTTACAATTTAATTGTTTTTTTTTCTTTCCACTCTATATTATAACTTGAGGGTATTACCAATATGAACTTACAGTAAACATGCTGATAATTATCGTTATTGGGTTGCAAAAAAGTCCACAATCGAATTATAAGTTACGCGAATTGTACCAAACATTCTCTCACATTGGTACAATTCTTTCAAACAAACAATTAGACTACAAAACCTTCATCATGCAATCGGTAAGTAAATAAGAAAAAAATGTACATTATCTATGGAGTAACGTTTGCGTGTTGCGTGATGATTCATGTAGTATATGTACAGAAAATGATAAATCGTGACGGAATAAAAAAGATCAAATAAATAGATTACATCTACAAATACTGTATAATTGATTGGTGGTTTTGAACGTGAGGAAGGATATCAAATAATAAGTAAGGTATTTACTCGTCAGCGTACAGGTGTGAACTGGCTCACTACGTTTTCAAGAACTTATTGATGTTAAATACAGACTCTATCGGTTGTTATTGCTCTGATAATAATACGGTTTTATACGATCAATTCGAGCAACACATCTGACGTTTTGTTGTAAATTAGTGATTTTATTAGGCAGGCGCGTAAGTGTTTATTTTAAATTATTTTCATCTTTAAAATATAACATTCTAAAAAGGCTAACATTTGTCACATAACTGTTGAGTTTTTTCTCACATATTAATTTCATATAAGTACTATTTTTTTATATTTTTTATGTTTATAAATAGTTCTATATATAACAAGTTTTTTTTTTTATAAAAATACTATTATAATAGTACTATAATATTATAGTTCATTATCTGTTTAGTTGTATTAAATAGTTGTATTTTTCAATATAATTAAGCAAAGCTTTTAAGAAATTCAATCAGTTTTTAAACATTAAATTTATTATTGAAATTATATATAATTCTATTATATTTCTGTCATTAGTGTTATTTTATTAAAAGAAATAAATTGTCTTGTTTACATCTTATTTATGTTTTTCTAATAACAATATCTTTTATAATATTTAATAATGAATTACATTTGAGTAGACATGTGTTTAACATTTAATTTTTTTATGAAATTTATTTTATCATAAGTATTTCACCAGTTCATTTTACTCTATTTTTTTATGACAAAGTAATAAATAAAATCTTAAATAAATTCCAATTTATTTTTAAGAAAAACTTATTTTCACCTTTAATACAATCAAAAAAATTCACTGATCATTTGAATTTTCCTTTTAAAAACAGCTATTTAAAATATAATTAATACCAATAATTTTTAAAGTGTAAAAAAATATTATATTTTTAATGTATTCATATAATGTATTTTATTAGTTCTGTATAATACATTATATAATTAAAATAAATATATATTTATCGAGTAAAATAGAAGTTAATGCTATTATAAAGTACACTTTTCAAATATTATTTTGTAATTTCACTGACATTTTTAAAATAATTTTAAAGAAATATTATTTATGGATGTACTTTTTTAAATATTTAATATATATATATATGTATATATATATATACATTTTTAATTCAAATGTAACGACTTAAGATGATTGAGTATTATAATACTTCCTAAGAATTAGTACCTGAGTGAGTTAACAGCAAGTCTCTCTCTCTCTCTAATATGTAACTAAAAATTTTTTTTGATTATTACGATTAAATGTTTAAAATCCAATTGATTAATTCATAAATGATTGAAATATAGAAATATATTTTTCTGGTCCTAGGTAAAGAGATAATTATTTCAATATCATTAAATTAATATACTGAATTATTACAAAATTAGAATAAATAAATAATCCAATTGTATGAATTGTTCAGCAGTTTTATCCAAATTCACCCTAACGAATAATTCAGACCTCCGCACGTTACTCTTGTATACCAATGAATTGTAGCATAGTTCAATAAATAATGCCTCAATAATAGCTTGTCTACGAACTGGCCAAGGTGCGAAATGGTTCATTCTTGACCGATATTAGAATGGATATGAGACGATTAACGAGGTGTTAGACGCAACGGCGGATAGATAATAATGATGGACGAATTACGGTCACGCCGTATTTTCTACTGATTAGAACAGTGTTTTATGTATATCAGAACCACGTTATTACATCAATATACGTATATGCATTATAATCTAGTTGTTCATCAAACAAGGCGATATGATTTATATTTATCTTTTGTTCGACCGATGGTTTTCTTCATTATTATTGTTATTATTTATTCCTTGGGAAACTTAACTACATTAAGAGAGAGACTCTTGTTTCATTTATTTTTTTCCATAATGAATATATGTATAAATATATACACGTACACACACATATATATATATACATATAAATGAAAAATGTAGGAATCTTTGAAACGAATTTTTTATCATTGGATATTTAAATTAATGAATTAAATGAAAAATAATACTTTAGCAAATTGAGTATATAATTTTTCTTGTATATTTTTTAAAATAATCAGAAAACTGCAATAATTTTTTAAAAGAAAATACATTATATAAAATATAATATATAATATAAAAATATAATATATATATATATACATTACATAATATAAAATTTTATATTTTTTTTATCATTACTTTAAGACAAAATATCCCGTTTAACAAAAAAGTAACAATATATATATATATATATATATATATATATATATTAAATTTTCCACAAAAGTTTTCATTATTTCTAGTATTTTAATGAAATTATGATATATAAAATATTAGGTATGAAAAAAAGATTGTTATTTTATTTCAATTAAGAAAAATTTGAGATCTTTTTGCATAGAGGCACTAAATTCTTTGCATCGCTTTCTCTAGAAGAGATTATGTATATATATATATATGTGTGTGTGTGTGTTCATATATATAATATAAAATACATATGTGTTTTATTAACAATATTTTTTTATTTTAAAGGCTTTATATTCTTGGAAATGATTTCTATTCATTTCATATAAACATATGAAATGAATTCTTAGAAAAGATTTTTGAATCGTTATTAGTAATTTTCAGTTATGTATTTAGTGGAGTATAATTATGATTTTTTTATTTAATTAATATTTTCATTTCTCAAACCAACTATATGTATATATATATATATATATGTGTGTGTGTGTGTGTGTTTATGTGTGATTGTTTGCTTATATGTTTTCAATTTATCAAATTATATTAACATTTATATAGTTTCATTTCATTATATATATTTTATTAAAGAAATGAATAAAAGAGTAAGAAATAAATGTCAATAATTAATTAAAAGAAGCTTCTTAATTTCACAAATTATAGAAAGTTGCATTAATTTTAACATACAAATGGTAAAAAATTCTAATAGTTTTATTAGAATTCTTAAAAAATAAAATTGTAATTGATTCAGAAAAACAATATATATATATATATATATATATATATATATATCCATACTACTTGAAATATTACACAGTTAAGCTGATGTGTTTTTAAGCGATAAAATAATAAGCTGATGGTATTTTCCGGATAAAAGTCCAATTACGTTTTCAAATATTGTTATTTTCTTTTCTTTAAACTTTTGAAACCATAATCCATTCAGTTCTTAAAACTGTACTGGTATTTCCGTCATTTCTTTAAGTAGTCAAATGTACATATTTTTATTTAATATTTTGCCTGCAAACAGATAATTAATATTAATGTGAAAAATGTGACATTATCGTAAACAATTTGAATATAAAATCGATTTTCATAAATTTCATGCGACTACTGTTAATTTACAACAAGGTTAACACAATAAAGAAATAGTATTTGTATGTTTTCATGACTTGCACGCCTGTGGAAGTTCCCAAGGTGAAATGGCCGATATTTTTGAATCTGTATTTGTTTCGACAGAGCACGCCGGACGCCTTAGTGATCGTGGCCTGAGTGCCAATTATGCTACTGTGAGTACAGACGAGAATTCACAATGATGTCCAGTCTCAGTGGGAATCGTGTTAGAATGCGAGAAGATCTCATTTTTATTTTTAGACATTATATTAATTCACCTATTTCTATAAAGTGTGGATCTTTGATCTTTTGCATTTTTTTAATAGGGGTTAATTTTTTACTAAATTAAAATCACTAGTGTAAAATATAATTATGAAAAAATATTTTCACACAAAAAGTAATTAGGATAATCCTAAGAATAATATAAAATTTCATTTTTAATATAAATCGACAATTTTTATCATTTTAGTTAAAAGTATGATAATAAAAAAGAAAACTTCTTGCCTTTAAATAATACCAGTATATACATAAATATATATATATACATATATATATATATATATATATATATATATATATATATGTATGATAAAACAATTTTGAAGTTAAATCATAATAATTATTTAAATTTTATTTTTAAAGCTCTTAAAAATAGATCTCTCACACAATCGCCTATAATTTGTGCACGTCTGATAATTTAAACATCCTGTATAATATATGTGAACTATTATTTCTATATAATGTGGTATGGTATTTGTATGATAAAAAATGAAACATGATTCAAATTAACTTTACAAAACTCAGCAACCCACAATTACATACAAAGTTCACATTGATCGTGATATACACGAATAGAGAGCAGAAATATATGTATGAGTGTGTAACATGTCGGTGCCCCACCCTGGCTCGATGTGATTGCAATGATTACCACGAGGCGGCTCTACCAATGCCCCAGTTCGTCTCGTATCCCCGCGTCGTGAATTAATGAATAGTTTTACAACACCGTGGCACGAACTGGGAACGCCTATCGTGAACACCACAACATTGAACAATAATGTATAGAAAATGAGTAGATACTTGCCGAATTTTGAAATATAACACACACACACACCCTCTGTCACACACACACACACACATATATATATATATATACAAAATTTTAATAATTTGTTTTTTAAAATATTCAAACATTAAATTTTTTCGACAACTTTTTTGTTGTATTATTCCTGTTATGCATTTTTTATTGTTGTATAATTTATGAAAAAAATAGTCAGTTTTTTTTTTCTGAAAAATAATTTAAGATAAATTATTTTAAAGCCTATTCATTTATTTACATATTTTTTTCTTAATTTTTATGAAAGTATGCAATTTATTATAAAGAATTGTTTTTACGGACAAATATATAACTATTAATTGTAAATACAATATCTTTACTGAGAATTTTTCATTGTAGCTTTAACATTTGCTTCATGAAAATCAATTTAAAGTGTGTAACACAAAATTGTGTCATTATACATAAACATAGTAATCGTTTTTAGTCATGGTAAATGATTTTCTTTAATTTCCCATCGAAAAGACAATAGTAAACAATCCTTTACCTACATTTAAAACATACGTGCATAAAAATCTTAAAGAATTTTTAACACTGCTGTAAATGTTTAATTGTAACTACCTCCATTTTATGCTCTATTGCCTAGCATGTTCAAATCAAACATGTTTTGAGTGTGTATTGAGTGAATTAAAAAATCGAGGTCAGTTTATAATAGTTGTTATAATTTTATATGAACAAATTTGTACATATATGCGTTATATATATATATATATATATATCAATCATTAAAATTTTAATTTCGTAATCTATGTGAAGAAGAAGCATGTTTTTGACATTTATTTTGTTTAAATGTAGAATAACATATCTTTTGAAATAAAGATTTGAGATCTACTGACATAAATATGACTTTATGTTTTGACTCGACCATAACAGGCATCTTCAGGCGATTTAACTAGATATATAAATTGAAAAGTTCCTACATGTCTATGTATGCCTCTCCATAACCTTGCAAGATTCATTAATATTGTATTGATTGTATCATTTTTTTTAGATATTTAAATGTCTTTAACAATTGAATTTATTTTAATATATTTAGTATTTGGAATTTCATATTTTTTATATTATTATTAACCAAGTTTATTGTTTGATCTTCTGTGGAAATTAAATTAACAATATTTTCAGATTTGATCAATTTGTAGTTTATTTATACACTTTTTAATTAGGTTTTAACATGATTGACAGAATAAAGAAACGATTGTCTGTTTTTTATGTTCATTTTATAATCTCGAATCCTGTCAATTATTTGATTATAGTTTATGTGTTTTAATTTAACTATAGTAGAAATTTTTCGTGTGATATTATCAAATTTCAATTGATTTTATAATTATACTTACTTGATATTATAATATAGTTTGTCACTTAATAGTCAAATAATAATAGAGCATTAAGTGAGTTGCATAATCTAAATGTAATTGAATATTAAAAACTAACAATTATCGAAGTTTTTAATTATAAGGAAATTAAGAAAACAGTATTGTTTTCAAGTAATATATATATTTACATTTGACAGTTTGTATATAATACTAAAATTTTAGAAAAACGTTTATCAAAACCACAATTTAATCTTGAAAAGAGTAATACTAATATTTATAATTCTGAGAAAATATCATACATTTCCGTTTACCTGCTTATAATGCCAAACACTGATGTCTATAATAATAGCTTAGAATTTTTATTAACGAAGTCGACGTTTTCTATAAAACACAAAATGTTCAATATCAAAGGAATATTACCTGAGTGTATACAATTTGTTTTTTAAACAAATGCAAAAATATATTCTTAACACAATTGCTTTGCATATTTATTAACCACAAATTTTAACTGTGGTTTGAAAAATATATTTTCAAACTGTTTTCAATTCATTCATCTATTTAAAACATCTATTACACACGATATCACTTTTGATTTTCGTTTTAACTTTTATCTTGAGTATATCATTAACGAAGAATGAATTATCTAAAAGTTTCTTTTCTAATATTAAAAATTGTCAATAGCAAATATTAAATAATTAAAAATCTTTATAAATAATTAATAATGATTTAATAAAGGTAAGATCCATTATGAGATTTCATTAATTATTACTTTTTATATTTTATAACAGTCCAGGTATCTTCTCTTTTAAAATTCCAAAACAGATGGCTTGTCTCTAAACACGAATACCGAATGATTTCAATAATATTCTGAAGTTGTCAACCGCAATAACTATATAAAATAATATATCTCTTTGGTATTATAAACCACAGCTTTGTAATACAAGAAAGGAACCTTTCGTTGTTAAGCAGAGACTAGAAAAATATATTGTAAATACAATAAGTTAATATTAATCATCAATAGAAACATTTTCTGTATAAATTTTAAATTGTCCTTCTTGTTCAAATATATTTAACTTTTAAATTTAAAAATACAAAAATCAGTTAAAAAATTGATATAGTATTGAAAAACTTTAGAAATTCATTTTTGATATGAATCTACCTACTGTATATATATTTAATAAAAAACGTTGCATTGTACATTTTCAAAATGACATGGATTCCTCATTAATAACAATTTAATTTCGTTGAAAAATTTTAATATAGGAAACCTCATGCAGAGATGTGAATTTAAAAGAAATGAAATAAATACTATAAGCTTATTATAATCCACTGAAGTAAAATCCAGTTATAGTTAATAAAACGAAATAACCAGACAAGCTAATCTTGTATGTTACGTTATTTATTGAATAAACTGATTAATAATAACAAAGATAAGTATCTCATTCAAACATGACACGAATATATACACACAAATTGAGTAACATAAACGTGAAGATAGCTAATATTGAAATCTCAGTGAATTTATGTACAAAAAACAGTGATATTTCAAAAACATAGTGATGTCATCTTTAACTCTGATTGATGTGGTCCCGCTGTTATAGCACACATCCGGAATTGTGTTTTGCCCACTGTCGCTGGCTGGGAGGTCTGTCGCAAATGAAATATATATTCGTTTCATGTGAATTTGTCAGTGTCCCAACTGGTCCACCTACAGTGTTAAAAATCATACTGCTATGCCCTGATTCTGGCAATGAAATGTTACGATATTATTTTCTGTTTGATTAGTCAATATTATGATTCTTGTGCGTGTGGTCTTTATGATTTTAGATTTGAAATTTCATACGTTTATATCTTTTTTGATATACGATGTGCTCGTTTTTAATGACGATGATATTTTTTATAGTAAAGAGGAAATCATACATCCACGATATAAAAATCAAGAACGCTTATTAAAATTTAATATGAAACAAACATTACATTTATATACACAACATTTCTAGATACAGTTGGAATAAATTTAAGAGTAATATTATAATGGTAATTTATGAAACTAAAGTTTTGTTTTTATTGACTATTCAGTTTTTTCCTTAATTAAAAATCAGAATAAAAAGCTTTTATTACATATTTGAAAAAGTACTCAGAATGAAATATTTCTGTTTACAATTTTAATTGTTACAAACTTACATCAATATTTTTCTTTAAACTTATTCATTAAATAAGTCCATCTTTAATGTATTTAATTTCTTACAACTGTCTGGTATTCAAAAAGAAAGTAATAAATGTATTCTCATTTAAACTACTTTTATTTTTTTTAATGTGAAGTAAATATTATTTCGAACCATCGATACTTTTTTAGTTATATATATATATATATATATATATATATATATATATATATATATTTATATATTGGTAGATATTTTTATCTTCGTTTTATCAGAAAATAATAAATGGTATTAAAATAAATTGTTTACTTAAAAAAGGACTTCTACTATTAACTCTACGAATTCTTCTTTTACCATAAAAGAAATCATAAAAGTTTTTTTTTGTAGTAACATCTCTTAATTTTTTTATATATATACAAAATATTCGTATACTTTTTTAAAAAATAAATTTAATATGATGAAAATCAGATTGTTTATATTTATTCTAAATAACGACACTACACACTCAGATAAACATTAAATATCGAGAAGGTATCTAATATATTAATATCTGAAGTATTCGTTTAAGAGTTAGTAAATTTTAAATAATACTCTTTATAAATAAAACTAATTTTGCTTTTAAAAAATTAAAAATTTAACCTTTTACTAATTACTTAAAAAGTTATATGCATAACTAAATAAACTTACAACGTTTTAGTTTGTGAAATATTGTTTTTAGATAAGTAGTTTTTATATAAATATTTCTAATAAGAGAGATATTGTAATACGGAGAACTTTAGTGAAAATCTCAAATAAAAAATAAAATATTTTCATAAGTATAAATAACTGAATATTTATTCTTTCTCTTTTTACACACATACACTTATATATATATATATATATATATATATATATATACACAAACACACACACACACTCACATATATATATATATATATATATATATATATATATATATAAGGGAAAATAATTAAAAAATATGTAATAGAAATAAAATTTCATGATTTTAAACAATTCTATAATTTCATTATACTATTTTTATTAATAGCTATTGTCGTTAGATGTTAATTTTTCAAAAAAATTGTAATACTACTTGAAATATATATAAATTTTATAAAAAAGAATTGAAGTAAAATAATTAAATTTCTGTTTAATTGATTATAATTGGTAATAAAAAGAAAGGACATGGAATACATACAAAAAAGTTAAATGTACAATTATCTAATTATTGCCACATATGCTCCAAGAAAGTTTTTTTTACTAAATACATTTGGATGGGTTCAACGCGGTCAAAAATCAGTTTTACGAATTGAATGCGGTACATTAAGATATAACACGTACTTATTATTTTTATATATTACTTCCGTCGATTTGTCTTTTATTAAATATCGTAGACGACAGAAGTGCTTCGTTCATTTGACTAGTATGATTCACCGCTTATGCTGCACAGTGGCAGTGAGTCTTCACCTCACTTGAATCTTAAATAGCGCTGTCTGTGCGTGACTGAATCATTCAATTTACCTTTATGTATACATGGTACCATTGTTTTAAATTACGCACATTTTGATCAGTACGTTACTAGATTTATAATTTGTTATTGTGTTCATTCTGTACATAAAAAAATACATGACTTCGAAATAAAGTTCAATGAAGTTGAAAGTAAACAACTTTTACTAAAATTTTATATACATATACGTATATATATATATATATATATATATATATATATGTGTGTGTAAGTATATATATATATAGATATAGATATATAGTATAATATTAAAGGATTTTTAGATTTTTTTCATTGTCTGTCTGTGTTTTTTTTTCGTTATAAAATAATATACAAAAATGAAAACTCTAAAATCTTTTAAAATAAAATTATTCTAGATAATAATTTTAATTAACACTTTACAACTGATTCCAATCTAATTTTATTACGATTTGTAATTTAAATAACTGTATGAAAATATTTCTATTGAATTATATCCATACTATACCTATTTACAATAACTACAATAAGATCAATTTTGAGTGTAACATTACTGTCTTTAACTTTTTAAATAAATTAATAATATAATTTCGTTAATGACATTCCAAATTTTACGTATTTTTCGTGGACAATATTTCGAATTTAGTAATTGTACATCTGATTTTAATTATGGAATATTTTTTTTTAATTTATCCGGCGATTTTTGACTAGAGATGAGACTTGGATTTACTACTACTCTCTAGAGTCAAAAGAATAATCAAAGCAATGAAAGTATGATGACTCTCCGCCACCAAAAAAGCAAAATAAGTTTTATCTGCTGGAAAAATTATGGCTTCAATTTTTGTGATGCTAAAGGGATCTTGCTAATTGAATACATTCCAAAAAGTCAAACTATGACGGGAGAGTATTATGCTATGCTTTTAGATCCACTCACTCAAACAATTCTTTAAAAAAACCAGGTTTATCAAAGAAAAAAATCATTTTCTATCAGAACAACACACGTACGCATACAAGTGTTCTATCCATGGAAAAACTCTCTGAGTGGAAGTACGAATTGCTACCTCATCCAGCCTATTCTCCAGATTTGATCCCTTCAGATTTCCATCTGTTCCCAAAACTGAAAAAATCCTTGGTGAAGGCGATTTTTGTCAGATGCAGTACTGATAGCAACAGTAAATCACTATTTTGAGGACATCCAAAAAAAGAATTTCTAGTACAGCATAAAAACACTGGAGGATAGCTGGTTGAAGTGCATTGAAGTTCAAGGGGACCATATGGAAAAATGAAAGTAATTTAAAAACACAAGTTATATTCTTTCATAGTTAGGCCGCGAACTTTTCAAATTACCCTCATATATATATATATATATATATATATATATATATATATATATATATAACTTTCATAACATCTATTTACGATTATTACTTTCGTTATTGTTTCCAGAAGATGATTAAAACCCTTTTTTAACTGTATCGATCATTATAACCTTATAAGAAAAATGAGATATGATTTATAGTTTATCAATAATGTATTTATTTTTTTCCGTTTAGATAAACTCGTGTAATTATTGTAAATGTAAATGGTTACAATTATTTCAACATAAATGTAGTTTTTAAGTTAAGAATTAATTTTATAGTCGATAAAAATGCTATAAAAGTAAAATAAAGATGTCATTGTTACAAAAGGTATGCATTGAAATAAAGCTTCCACGCATGTAATAATCAATAAACTTGTCATAACGATCATTTCCTGTTACCACTTATGATAAGATCATAAATGTCCATTGAAGAAACATCCAAAGAATGTAATCCTATATACAAACTTCATAACATTATAATAACATTGTTGTAACGTTACCTGTTTAATGTGGTGTCAGCAGCATCAAGTTGCAAGTCATGTTGTCACAAACATTCAACTAAAGCAAAATGGATGCTCTTGCTACTGGAATTGACAACCACATATATTCATCATAAAGTTAACATTTAAATTATCTACATTATGATCCATAATAATTATGATCTACATGCTTGATAGTTTTATCTTAACGTAGTTGAAAAGATTTAGAGCAATGATTGTAGAGCTGTAATGATTTTATTATAGTGAAAAAATTCGTCCCTGAAATACATAACACAATGTATCGGATGAAATATTTCTAACAAAAAATAATGTCTGATTTTTATCTCTCGAATGTTAAGCATATTATTTTTATGTTTTCAAATTGTGTTAACAACTGTGATATAATTTAAATAAAAATAGTCATAATTAAAATTAGTATATGGTTGATTTCAATATATATATATATATATATATATATATATATATATATATATATGATGATTAAACTTAGACTTCTCCGCGAAAGTATTACAAAAAAACGCAAAAATTTAGAAAACATGTTAACCCCTATTTAATATTTTAATTCAATCTCGTTTTAGTATTGACTTGAACTTAAATACTAAATAAAAGAATATGACTTTTCCTAACCCCTGCGTCCCCTTTAATACTCTCATGTGGTAGCCTAAATTGAATCACTATATATATATACATAATATTAAAAATGTTCCACTTTTAAAATAATATTTTCTAAAGTTATCATTTCATTTCTATGTAACATCATCCATTTTAAGACAAATAAATAAAATATTCCGTGTACTTGTTTATATAATTGATTCTATCGTGAAAAAATGTTTTTTTTTATACAAAAACATTATAAAATTTAAACAAATCATTGTTCTTCTAATTACTCGTAGAAAAGAATTTCTTAATAAATGGTATTATTATGTACTGAAATCTTAGTCATGAACTAAAAAAATACAGAAATTATGTTTGAAGTAAATTAAAAATATTTTATTTTTTTGTGTATCACTTTCTGGAAAACAAAATTGATTATAAAACCAACTAAATATTCTATTAATCAGTTTTCAATAGGTACAGTGCATTGAACTACTTAAATTAATATTGGCAATAATACTCAAAACTATTAGTGAAAATATATTGAAAAATTTTTAACCAAGGAAATATAGGTTTTATCCACGTTTCATTGTGTCCATCAATAATAGCAATCATCTGTATGTTATTGATGATTATCATCATTAGCAGGTAATTTAATATCAAACACTTCTTAGCGACAAAAAATATATTCAAATTATTGCCATTAATGATTTAATAACTATAAAAATACAACAATATTTAAGTGCATCTATATATATATATATATATATATATATATATATATATATATACATGCATATGTGTGAGTGTCTTTATAAATATTGAAACATTTCATCTTTCTATTATTTTCAATACAATAGCTGTCAAAAAATTCAGACTTTGTCTTTTGGTCCAGCAATTGTAGGAATACCGAAATGTTATTATATACTTCAATAAATAACGTTTAGTGTTGAAATTTATTTTCTTTTTCATTAAAAAGTAACTGTTGATCCTAAAGATGATTTTTATTTTAGTCAGTTCAATAATTTTAATCGGTAAATTTCGATGTAGGTTTCGGTTCAAAAAAATTATCGATCTTGAGCATAATAATGAATGTTAGAATTAACAGGTGCTCGAAATAAAGAACAGAATCAAATTCGAATAAGTAAAATAGAAAAAAAGATACACGACAGTTGTTACTATCGATAAAATCAGAAGAGGTATAGCGTACATGCACCTTAAACTATATATCGTTCAAATCGAGTACACTCGTTTACTGAATCGATCAACATGGATGCTGTCAACATCAACACTTGAATTGAACATAGGATGTTATACGTTCGGCTTATGCAGCCGCTTTTCTAATATGATCACCGTGTATATATTGTGGAGCATTCGTGCATGCAAAGTGGTTTTGCATTGGTGTTGTAAGTAGGTACCTGTGTTCTCAAGTAGTAGTTCGCGGGTAGCTACGCATATATCGTTATCTGTCCCCGTATCTGCGTTCGATTGCTAGAAAACAGATGTTCTGGGGACAGTTCGACGGCACGAAATACGTGTTGGAAGTTTACCGTGTCTACTACTACTTCTTATAAACGTGAATCTATCGATCGATATCTTAAGAGATATTGAAATGACCTGAGCACGATGTTTAAAACGGCGATGCTGACTTCTGATGGTGCTTTTGCTGATTTCAAATCGAACAGTTTCAAACTGTACATACACAGATACAAACATTCATGCATGTATATATATATACATATATATATATATATATATATATATATATATATATATATATATATATATATATATGGATATTTATAAAGCAAAAACAGAAAAAAAATAGTTTTATTTAAGGTTAAAAACATTAAAATTAATGTTCTGTATGTCTAAATTCCAATGTTTGCATTGTACTGCATTAACAAAAATCAGAATATATAAATTAATTTACGAAATTTTTGTTTCACTCTTAAAAAAATATAACAAGCTTTTTAAATTATATATATATATATATGTATGTTTATTTATATATATATATATATATATATATATATATATATATATACAAGGGTACTTTGCCCGCTGCTCGGTGCGCTCGGCCACTTTTCAATTATAAACCTCCTGTACATGTAACTGAATGAAACAATAAGCATATTTTTTAAAACTGATTTATGACTATATAATTATTATCACAGATATATCGCAACGTAGTTGTTATATATATATATATATACACATATGTTTGTATATCATTATCGTAGACAAACTGCAACGTGTTATTTTATATATGGGATAAACATATTTGTGTACCAAGAACCTTCGACGTCTAATAAATAAGTCGATGTCATCGATTTTTTGTGGATAATTTTGATTTTATATATATATTTATATATATGCATACATTATAGTTATAAATATTATCAGGTCAATCCATAAATTCGTACGTATTGACGTTGTATGTATGATTCGCCATGATTCATTTCGTAGAAGAGGACACTTGTATACAAGATGCATTCTGTTTTGATATGTACGCTCAAGTGGTTAGTTTATCATAGATTTTTGTAATATCGGACATATATAAGAACTCCTAGAAAATGAAAATCGATAATCAGTACAAATGGCACGTTTTATACTTTTTATTTTTAAAAGGTGAAAGTGCAAATTCCGCAGTAGAAAAAATTAACAGTGTTCATAATGAGAATGGTATCAGTGTCAGAATTTCTTAGAAATGGTTTCAAAGATTTAGAGATGGACAAGGCATGTACGGTATCATCCACTTTGAACTATTGGAACCAAATCAGACGATTAATTCAGTTGTCTATTGTCACCAGCTTTCATGTTTAAACTCAGCATTGATTAAAAAAGGCTCTCGATTAGTGAATATCAAAAAGGTTTCGTTTCACCATGATAATGCTAGACCACACACAGCACAGATAACACTACTAAAAATTGGAGACTTTAATGTGGAGCTCCAGCTTCATGCCCCTTCCTCGCCAGATATTGCCCCCCATGATTATCATTTATTGTTGGCTCTTCAGAGTTTTTTATTAGGAAAAAAAATTAGACGATAAAGATAAAGTCGAAAATGAAATTTCGGGGTTTTTTTGCATCAAAACCAGAATCTTTTTACATAAATAGAATTAAAAAATTACTTGTAAGATAGCAACAAGTTGCTGATAATGAAGGAAAATACATCATTGATTAAGATAGTAAAGTGTGTTTTATTTGCATTGTTTAAAAATTTCTCAATAATACGCACGAATTTATAGACTGACCTGATACTTTATTTAATTATTCTCAGTTAAGTTTCAATTTAATAATAAAAATTAAACAATTTTGCGAAAATGAAAGTAACGATCAATACTATTAAATAAAATTAATTCGACGATTCAATTTTATCTTAAAATAAAATAAAAAATGTTTTAGATCGATGTTGAGTGTAAAGATATTTGTTTATTACAGAAATGAAATAATTTTGATTAAAGATTTATTAAAATATTCTCTGTTTAAATTTAACCTTTCCATTACTAATATTTTTATTTATTTAAGACTTTCACAAATTTATCAAATGAGTTCATTAGAAAATGTATATATTTTATTTCAAAAGCCTCATTATGTCTGTCATATAAAAAAGATCACTGAACAAAATAAAATTATAATGAACAATAAATAAATAACTGTTTTGTTTGTTGACTATATATGTTATTAATCCAAATGATTAGTATCGTTTATTCTCATATTAGAACTGAAAACGTACGTTATAAAGAAATAACGGAAAGAGAAATTTATGAGCCAATTATAATAACACCTTATTTAAAATAATACCTACGACATATGGTTGTACATTTTATTTTTATTTTATTGCATTTGGAAAGCTATATCGCCATAAAAATTAACTTACAATTGTATTGTGGATCATCCTCATAATCAATTCATTAACAATATTTCATTTTTGTTCGTGGGATGTGACAAGAAAAACATGTAATACAGTTCACAGAAAAAAAACCTACACAAGACTTATACACTGACAAACAAAACATTATTAAAAATATATATTGTATAATGCAAAAAATAATAATAAAAAATAATAACTGTGCATTCATTTACATGTACCATCTTGCATTCAATGTTTTTAAAATAAGATCAACGAAAATTCCTTACAACTTGCTCACAGCCCCACCTTGCATAGTGAAATTTTTTTATAAACGAGATTTTATACCAAGATGTGACATTATTTTGTTTCCACTGAAATCACGACGAAGACTTGAAGACTTTTTGAAATCTGTTTAATGTTATCTTCCGCCTTCATTCATTCAACATGAGTTTTCTTATTGAGATTGTATCCATTACAGGGACGGAGGAATTTATCATTATTTATTTTTATTTATGTATATGTATATGTATCTATATATATATATATATATATATATATATATATTTATATATATATATATATATATTTATATATATATATATATATATATATATATATATATATAAATATATATATATATATAAATATATATATTTATATATATATATATATTTATATATATATATATATAAATATATATATTTATATATATATATATTATATATATATATATATATTTTATATATATATATATATATATATATATATATATATATATATATATATATATATATATATATATATATATATATATTTATATATATATATTATGAAAAAATCAATATAGTTGAATAAACTGAAAATATTTTTTATTCTATATCAGAAATAATTAATAATTTTTCCTTTATAAAACAATAGAATATTAATGTACATCTATTTTATTTATTGTTTATTAACTATTTTGATTTTACATTTATATTATGTGTATATTGTCGGATGAAAGTTTTAAGTGTACAGTTAAATACAAACTTTTTAAAGATTATACATGTTAGGCTACAAGATAATATCTGACAAACATGTATTTATCTGAGAATTTTCTTACCTCAATCATATGGATAAATGTTTGAAAATATATAATATTTCGAATTTATTAATATAATATTTTTGTTCATTGCATATATTGGTTTCTTTAAAGTGGTGTTATTATATATGAACATTTTTATATTATCATAGTAAACGGTATATTTAACAAAATATACAGATACAATACTGACAGTGCCAAATTAAAAAAAAAATATTTAGATTATTGATTTAAAATATTAAATATGATATATTAAAAATATTTTTTAATAAACATACCTTCATTTGACTGTGTTTCATCAATTCTATAAAGTACAATATTAAATAAACCCACAAAACAGTGTCAATACAACAAAAAACATTCACCATGTGGTTACCGATAACCTAACATAACACAAATGAAAATTTGAGATGATAATATCCACAGATTAATTTGATATTAATAAATTTCATTTCGGATTACACTAGATTATTCGTCCGAATTTATTTCAAAACACGATAAAAATTAATTCAATTACCAAGGATTATCTTACACTAATTTTACACTAGTTTGTACCTGCTCGAATATCTAGTCAGAAATGCATTGGGAAAGCATGCGCGTTACGAAGCTAATAAGAAAATACTACATTATTGGATCAAGTTATGTATATGAATTACATAATACATTAAAGAAAGATACATATTTACAGGTATTCACTATTTTGTATATAGAAAAGAATAGACATAGAGACTTTTACATTTAGCATAGTAATTGGTCATTTGATATAACGGAATGACGATAATGAATATCGTTCTATATATAATAAATAATTTCATTTAAACAAATTTAATCTTTCATGTAGACTACCTCCTTGCAACACAACCCCCCGCTACACTCACAAGCAGCACGTTAATCATTTTCATTCCCGATCATTTCCGATGTTTCACGAATTATTATCTATTATAAGCCATGGTGATAAACGAGCGGCCGGGGAGAGGCGAGATAAGCGATCGACGGTGGAGTTCCCTGGTTATTATATAATAAATGTCAATTTACTTATTTTTTACTCTACGATTTTTAATCTTCTGCTACGTTCATGTGTGGTTTTCGAAGTAAGCTACAACTTTTGTCTAAATATTTTAACATAACTTTTTTTTTCCAAATTCTCAGAATTTGAAGTTTGGTAGCAAATGACCCGTCGTGAATATGTTGATAAAGAAAATATTTAAATGTGTTAGGAAACTTGTAAATTATAAAATTTAAAAATATTAGAATTTAAAATTTTAAATATAATGAAAAGATAAGTTTTAATTATTTCTTACTCTGCACATACACAAGTGTGCTCACACACACATCTCTCTCTCTCTCTCCCTATATATATATATATATATATATATATATATATATATGTGTGTGTGTGTGTATATTTGCATGTGTGTATGTAATTATTTTGAATAAACGTTTACACACAGTTTGTACAACAAAAATAATAATTCAAGAATAGTCGAATGAATCGTAAAAAAATAATAAAAATTAATAAAATGTATAATTTGAACCTCGAATGAAAAATCTTACTTACAGACGTGATTCACCTAGTGCACGTTTTCTACATGTTACTCTAATTTTTGAAAATACATCCTAATTAAAAAGAGATAGATATATACGCAACATGCTCGCTATCTTTGTTTCACATGTAGTGTTATAATGTGATGAAGAAGACTTGCTGTCGTAGCATCACACACACACATGAAAGATCTAGATTAGAATATGCTATGTGGAAGACGATCCTTACGACCTCGTCTCGTGACTTATCTTCCGCAGATCTTTGTGTACCACTTATGTTCAGTTTAATCAATCAGCCATGTATTCTGTAAGTTATGTAGAAAATATCACATTCTATTACGGCGAATGTGCTTTTAAATGTATTAAGCACGTGCGTTCTTTTATCATTTTTATCGCGTGACATTAATCTCTCATTTTAATGAAAAATTAAGTAAATTAATACAAGTTGAATTGTGCAAATATGTTTCACGTGATTTAAGCCATAAACACTGAATATTGAAAAATAAATTTAAAAAATAATTTAGAGGCTATTAGGGCAACTATTTTAATGCAAACATCAATATTCAGTATCAAATATTTCAGACCTATTTTTTATGGTTATTATTAAACTTAAATTTAAGAAGATACTCAAGTACTATTATTTATTAACCTATGAATGATGCGGTCGAGTTATAAATATATATATATATTAAAATACTATTTGACACAATTTAGAAATTCAAAAAATTGTTCATAAATAATGCATAAATTTAAATAAAAAAAATGTACTTTATTAATGTCTTTGTATTGTATGAATCAAAATTTGTATCACAAACTAATAGATCTATATAGGTGATATGTTGAGACATTAAATAATGTGAAAGTTTAAATTAAACTTATAAAGAACATTATCTTTTAAACGATGTTTCTACTTGATAAATAAGGAATATTTTTCATTCTTCAAAGATTGAAAATATGCTAAAAAATCGAAAAGTGCGAATGAAGTTATTAATTGTGAAAGTAATATTTAAAATAAAAAAGCATTTAATACAAATTATCTAAAAGTCTAATATTAATACTTCTTATATTTAATAATCTAAATTTTATTAAAATTTCATCGCTATGTATATCTTGTTAGTGAAAGCATATAGTTTTTTTTTAATTTTAATCTATTTTTAAAGAATAATTAGTCAGATAATTTTTCATTCAGTTTAGTTATGATTTTTAAATCTCTCAGTATAAAACAATTTGAAAAGAAATAATTTCTATAAAACTATTAGAAGTAGATTTAGGTTAGTTATAAAAATGAGAAAACTTACAACCTTAATTAATGTATTAATTAATAAATTAAAAAAAGTGTAATGAATTAAAGGTTAGATTATTAATTCTTATCCTTTTTTTGAAAGAAAGCATCACAATTCCAAAATTAAATTAAAAAAGTATAGAAAAAACTATTAGATTAATGATCAATCTTCACAAAGATTGAAGTAACTGTATTGATAATTGGAAATTATATATAATTGTGTATAATATAATCATTGTCTTATTTAGTGACAGCATTTAGGAATAAATTTACAAAATGAAATTTTAAATGTATACCCTTTGTTATTGAATTTTTATCCTACGGATTGCCAATTAGTTGGTTTATTTTTGTGTGTGTGTGTATGTGTATATATATACATATACATATACATATATATATATATGTATATATATAAGTGTGTGTGTGTATAAGAGAAATGTTTTCTAATGAATAAATTAATATTTTCTTTGTTTTATTCTAAAAATTGAATAATTTGAAAGAATGAATAAACATTAAAACAAGCAAATTTAAATTTTAAAAATTATATCAATCTTCACATATAAATATGTTTTTTTTAATACACATCTATAAAAAAATCCAAAAAAAAAATTATTTAATAATGCATTCAAACTTATTTTTTTAAAGGACATTATAAATGTATTTATACAAAACTTTAAATTACAATTAAAAGAATCGGGGTTATTCTCTACATGAAAATAAATTTAAAATAGAATTTCTTGAAAAAGCAATGAATGATTGATTAGATTACTAAGAACTCTTATATTTGTTTATATCTGTTTGGAATAGTAAAAAGTTTTCATTGTTTTAACCACCGGTATCCTTTTTTTATAAAGACAGTAATTTTTTAGTATCGTGAATTAAAAAAACTATCAGAATCGATCTGATGGACTTCCGACAAAGAAACAATAATTTAATTTGCTATGTTTTGATGATATGACCAAGTACATATTCGGAAATAATAGTTCAAAATAAAATTATATACAGACCACATTTAATTATGTATTGTTTAGAAGAGAATGTCGCAAATACACGTTTAAAAATTGCTGTGATAATAGACAACAATAAAACATGATGTTGATACATAAGAATTATCAAGGTTAGCGCAAAACATTTCTGATTCTACTAAATAAAACGAATTCATACACAATGCACGTAATACATATGTATAAATATACAATATCTCACTGTATTACGTATGCAAATAATGTTGTTATTGAAATCAGGTCTTGTTGAGAAACTAAATTAAAAGCTGTCATTGTTCTTCTAACGAGTTTGCGCTACACTGTAATTTTGCGTCCAAAAATGCACGCATGTTTTGACTGTGTAATCTTAGTCAGATAGTAAATCGAATACATCTTGAAAAGTTAAACTGTTAATTTTAACAATAAACATTTATTATTTTTATTAAACGTCGTTTTTACAATACAGATAATATATTATTTAAACATATGATTAGTTTATTGAATTTACACATTTTTTTATTTTCATCAATTTAATTTATAAGTTGATTGTATATAAAACACGTCAAATTTAAATCAGTAAAATTTAAATTAAAAAAAATTAATACGACCAAAATATGTATTATGTCATTTAATGACAAAAACTTTATCACAAATACAAATTAAAATTTTTGTATTCTGGGCATATAAATATTAGAAAGAAAATATAAGTAATAATCATAAATTTCAACATTGTTGTAAACAGTTATAGATTTTCGTGAAAATTTCATATAAACTTGAAAATTGTTCATTAATTTTTGAAATTATTTTTATTTAATTTTGAACTCAACTATGTATGAATTATTCTGCAAGTCTCTTTACAATAAAATTATTTCTAAATTGGTATATTTTTTTAAATATATCAAATCAAAATCAAAATAATAAAATCACCATTTTGGTCAAACTGGATATTTAAAAAAAATAAATTACGTTGAAACATATACAACATTTGATAAATTTACAAAATAAATATTAATATAATGACATTTCAGTCGAAATTTTATTCTATTGCTATTCGTCTTTGCCTGATTTTTTTTATAAATTTCTAAAACTTGTTTTGAAATCAATTTGACAACAAATAGATCTTGCACCAAATAATCCTCTTATATTTTATGCCATATCAAATTTTCAATAAAACAAATATAAAATAAAATAACGTTTAACGATTTAAAATTAAGTTATTGTTTTTAACTGCATTTTATATGAATTTGTAATAATTTTAATTAAAAACTATTATATTTTGAAAAGAAAGATATTATATTTTATTAAAAATGTATACTTTAATGAATATTTGTAATAATACCTGATCTATTGCTTAAAATAAATCCTTTGGTGTTTTAGTTGTTTGTATTTAACAGACTAATAGGCTCATTACTTAATTTATATATATATATATATATATATATATATATATATATATATATGTATGTATGTTTATATGTGCTGTATAATAAAAATTAACAAATATTTAAATTTTATTAAAATATATTTTTCTTAATAGAAAAATATTGTTTACACTTTTAAAACTTTCAAGAATTATTTTTGTAATATATTTTAAATAATAATAATGTCAAAATAGATAGCATGACGAGAGTAGGGAATAACGGAGCTTATAATAATAAAGAAAGGTATAAGGCAAGGCGACTCTCTTAGTCCATTTCTTTTTAACCTGATTATGAATAAATTAATAGAGATATTAGTTGTATCTAACGTCTCTATTAATTTATTCATAATCAGGTTAAAAAAAAGAATTGCATCCTCAGAAGAACATATGATATTTATGTTGTTTTACGAATATTGTAGTCATTTTTGTCAATGGCTACAATATTGGTAAAACAATATAAATATCATATGTTCCTCTGAGAATGCAATTCTACTTGCCAACAATAAAGATAACCTCCAATGGCTAGTGCACCAATTCAATCAGATTGGAAAAAAGTATAACATGAAAATTGCTGTAGCAAAAACTAACTGCGAAAAACTTGATTAGGTGCAAATTGAAAATTGATGGTGGTATGGTGGAGCAAATTGTGCCCTTCAAATACCTAGACTCAGAAATAACAAGCAACAGAGATTTGCACGAAGAAATCCGAGAGCAAGTAACAAAAGCAGCTCAAATGGTATATACAATATTTGTATTATGTAATCAGCAGGTCACTTGAGAAGCACTATTTGGCGGAACAAGTGCATGTATCAAGGCTGTAACATTAGAATATACAAAATGATGATCCACCCAGTCTTGACAAATGTAGCAGAAACAAGAGCGGAGACAGCCAGAATAAAACAAAAGGTCAGGACTGTGGAAATGAAGATCTTAAGATCTATCTCAATGTTAACACTTCTGAACCATCAAAAAAGTGAAGATATAAGAGGGAAATGTGGCATACAATATGTGGTTGAATGGAACAAGGCCAGAATAAAGGAGTGGAACAACCACATGGATAGGATGGAAGAAGAGCGACTTGTCCGCATTTGTAAAAATGGACGGCCTTCAGGAAAGAGATTACCTGGACGACCGCACAATAGATTGACACAGAACTGGCAATCCTCATCCACCAAGCTCGAGTGAGAGACAAAGCAACAGGAGAATAAACTCCTACCTTAATAATAACAATAATAAGAATGTTGCATTTAATTATTTAATTTAAAAAAAAATCATTTTTTATAATAAATATGTTCCTATTATTATCGATATGTGAATGTTCGTGAAGTTATCTAATTTTCTGCTTGTAAAAACCCATCTTTCTTTACATTAAACCGAGAAATCCCTACTGACTCATAGGCATCCACGCATCTATGTTATACTTATTATTAAAAGTCAGTAATAAACAATTCATTATTTTACTTAATTATGTGTATAAATTAAAATGCAACAATCACGACATGATATATTCATATGATTACTAAATGTGTGAATATCTAAATATAGTAGACAATGTCTTGACAATTTATATTGTAATGCTTGCCTACACGCATAAACGTATTTATTTCATAACGTAATTACTCAATTCAAAATGTTGTGTCATTGTGGAACACACTCTATACGCGGTCAGGACATGTGGAACAATATCAAGAGTACAATTATTATTGTAGTCCAGTATGTAGAAATGACATCATAGTGTAGACAACACTGCCAAGGAAATTTATTTCTTTACTGTACAAGTTTATTATTATAAATCGTTCTAAAATAAAACCCTAATAAAAAAAACAAGTTTATTAAGTTGAACTTTGTCAGTATGATTTATTATATTTAGTGTTCATTTTATATTAACAATAATTTATTATTATTGTTAATAACAATGCATTAAGATTAAAATAACGTATATTTATTTATAGAGATGCAATCTTTATATATATATATATCAACAAGTTTCAACTTCAAGTTAAAAGCTTGAAATTAATTCAATTATTGTTTTCCAAGTAGATTTCTAAATGTTCACCTATCAAATATTTTTAGATTGAGCAGCTTTTATTAATCTTTTTTTTTAAAAAAATTAATAATTTTATCCACAAAATATCATTTATATATTAATATTATTTTAACTAAAGTACTTATATTTTTATGTTATAAAAAATGCATGTCATTTTTAATATATAAAACTTATTACAAAAAAATCACATATACTTTATTTATTTAAAAAAATAATTCCAGTTTTGAATCAGTCTATTATATTACATTCATCGACAATATTTTTTAATAAGTATATATTATCAATTTTTTTCTCAATTCAATATTAAAATATATTTAAGAGATTAAATTTTATTAATAATGTATTTGAATTTTTGATTATCTAAAATGATTGCTTTTTGTATTTCTCCACAATAAAAAATTATATGTATAAAAATTCATTTAAAAAATGAAGCTTGGTGCTAAATTAGGAAACTAAAAATTTCCTTTTATTTTTTTTACTGAAAATTTCTTATTCAATTTTTCATCGAAAAAAAGTCTTATATTAAAAATTCTATTCATTTATATATATATATATATATATATATATATATATATATATATATGTGTGTATATATATATGTGTGTGTGTGTGTTTATGAGTGTGTGTTTTTATGTATTTATTTATATACATATCTGATGCTTAATCCACGTACGAACCAGTTCAATAAATTGAAATTGTTAAATGTAAGTATTGATGTTAATAAATTATGTTTGTTGAATCGAAACCATTCCAGTTGTTTTAGTATTACAGTTCAGCTATCAAAAGTTTAAAATCTAATATAATTCGTGCAACCTCTTCTCAACACTTGCTCACCATCACGTATTTATGATATATGTGAGTCTAGATATTTCCGCAATTATTTAATACGGACCTTATTAATAAATTTATCTTATTCAAATCATAGATACATACATTCATACAGTATATATATATATATATATATATATATATATATATATATATATATTAAAATATACACGTTATGTATAAAATGAGAAAGTAATGTTGTGGTCCAAAAATTAATAGTTTGAAATTGTAACTTACCGATAAATTGAGTAAATTTTTGTTTTCATCTTTTCAGTGATATCAAAGGTGAATCTTTTTACTATTGTAACTTTCTCTGACACTTTACTTCAACATAACAGCAATAAACTTTTTCGAAAAATTATCATTTGATTTCATTTAAAAGTACATCTAGATGCATTTTATTCTATTTTATTTATTTTTTTATACACTACAGTAAATTGTAAATCTATGAAAATACGGTTAAAAATATTTCCTTCCAAGAAAATATGTAATTTAATTATTTGAAATTTCACAAATATAAATTGCGTTCAATAAAAAAAATTGCCTATTTTTTATTTTAAATAAATATTTCTGATTAATGATATTTTATATTTTTGATAAAATGTCCTATTTTTGTATTAATACAATAATAATATTTGATATTTTTACTATTTTCACAGAATAGTAAAAGTTTTCATAATTTCGATTATATATTCTAATACAATTAAAAAGAAAATAATATTTAAAAAAATGTTTATTATGTCTCTATTAATCTTTTATTAGTTTGTGAAAAATATAGATGCTGCACCTTTTAAATATATTTTACATGTGTATTTCAATCAAGTATACACAGTTTATTGTGTTCCCAGATATCAGATAACTTAATTAATAGATTAATTGACCGTTCAGTTAAATACAGATTAGGTAGCTATTATGTTTTTAATACTTTATCATAACTCCATACATAAATTTATATTGTATTTTATTGTTTCTATTTAAAAAAAGATCAAAAATATCTTTCCATAGAAAAGGTTAAAGTTAAAAATATTTCTTGTCCGAAAAATATGTATATGTTATAATTACTTTTGGTTTCTGACAACCTTCTGTCGAATAAAGACTTCCTGCACATTATTTCATTTTGAATATGTAATATATATATATATATATATATATATATATATATATATATATATACACGAAGTTTGGCAATTTAATTCTCGGATTGGCACAATAAAAAGAAACACAATTTAAGTAATACGAAAAATGTTTGATATTTATTTAAAATAATTTCCATTTACTTTAAGCCATTTATTGCAACGCTCTTAAAATTTTTGAAAACAGTCAGAAAAGGCGTCTAAAGAAACTGTTTTCAATCGGTCGGTTAGTTTTTTTTTCTTAATGTCTTCTAAAACCGTTTCCCTTTGAGAACAGTTTTCAGGAAAGAGAAAAATGTCCTCTAATACTAAGTCAGGTGAATTGGGCGACTGATTTCAACAACGCCGTGTTTCATGAGAAATAACTTATCTACCAGTACAGGATGGGTAGGTGCATTGTCTTGCAACAAGAACTAATTAACCTTTTCTTGAAATTTCGGTCGCACTACAGTATCTCATCTCTTCATCACTTCGACGTAGAATGACATTATTAACTGTTTGTCTTTCAGGCACAAATTCTTTATGGAGCACTCCCTGTTTATCGAAAAAAGTAATCAGTATGGTTTTCATTCTGGATTTTTGCAAATTAAACTTTTTGGGCTCTTGGTGATGATTTGACAATCCACGCATGCTCTGGCGTTTTCGCTCAGGATCGTACTGAAACATCCATGATTCATCACCAACTACAATACAGTTAGATAATTTACATTGTCACGACAAGTCTGAACGAAGTCTGCGCACAATGCAACTCTTCTCTGTTTATGCTCATCCACAAAACTGTACAGGATGAACTTTGCACGGATCATTTTCTTTCCCAAATCTTTATGTAAAATTTGTCGAATCGTCTCTTTATTGATGTTCAATTCATCTTCCATCATTAGGAGGGTCATTCGACGATTTTCTTACACAATTTCACGAAATTTTGCGATCAAATCTGGATTTTTAATTTCGGACGGACGACCGGATCTAACATCATCTTTAATGTCCACACGTCCACCTTTTAAACGTCCAAACCATTCAAACATACTAGTGCGACTTAAGATGTAATCACCGTATACAGTTTTCAATATTTCATAAGTTTCTGTTGCAATTTTCCCTAATTTACAGCAAAATTTAATAGTCACTTGTTGCTCCATAATGACTGACAAACACGATATATGTGCCAACTTCTCGCGCAGAAACTAACACCTGTGCTATCTTCGCTTGACCACCCTCTATTAATAAAATTATGATTTATTATATGCTATTTTACTTTTGGTTTAATTTCAGGCAACCTCAATACTGTAACGTCAATTCGGGTATTAAATTGCTAATTCTCGTGCACATATATATATATATATATATATATATATATATATACTCGTATATATATATATATAAGGTAAATTTTCAATATTTAAAAAAGTAGTATCACGTACATATCAAATAAAACTATCAGAAAATATGACCTTAATACTATATTTCGAATAATATTAATTTTTAATGAACGTAAGACTCAATTTCCTGATGATATTTTACTTGAAAATTGTTTAAATAATAATATTTATATTAAATTCAGAACAATATATGGAATATTGTCAATAATATCAATATGTATGTAGAACACAATAAAATAATGTTTGATTGCATGTAACATATAATGCCATGTGACGCTGGTACATTCAAAGGATATTACGTCATGAAAAAGACAAGTAGACCGCGAGACACGCCACTGTTTTAATGTACTTAGAATGAATAGAGATTACAACTGTTATTACGTATACTATGATGAAAAAGGGCACGTGTAGTAAAATGATACAGTTTAGTAATAAACATATTTTTTTAATATGTACACAGATTATTTGTGTTTTATAATTTTAAATAGAAGACCAGATCCTTTTTTATATACAAAATTATTTGATATACATTTTTTTACAAATATGTCATTATTGTATCATGCCTGTTGATAATATTTCAATTTGAATCTAAGTTTCTGTATATGTAGTCTTTTAGTAAGAAGAAATTGTTTTGACTACTTAAGATACAGTGTGATCATGAAAATATTTTAGAACATTTTACACAAAAAAGTGAATGATCTGTTTGGTACAATTTTTAAATAATAAAAATTATTCAGTTTAATCATAATTATTTCTTTTTTGAAATCAGATAATACAGAACTTTATATAATAAATATGGATTGCAGAAATATGATTTTTTTATACAATATTATTTCAATTAATTTGAAACAAATTTGATTTAATTATATAGGAAGATGTTTAACACGAAATTATATTTTAATTATATATTGAGCTTCGTATTAAATAAATTTGAAATTGAATTTTTCCAGACATTCTATTGAAATATTTTATTTTCAATTCAACTATACTTTCTACAGTAAACTATAAAGTAAAATACTTGCTTTTAAAAAAGCAAATATAAATCTATTAAGAGTTATTTTCATATATAAATATCTTTAGATATGAAAAATAAAATTACAAAATTTTGAGTTAAATTAACGAAGAAATTTGGCTAAATATTAAAGAATAAATTTAAAAATTAGTTTAATTTTTCAATGTTTAGGAGGTTTAATTAATATGAAATATCTATAAACAATTATGATCTGTAAACAATTTATATCTTGTTTGTTCGAAACTTAATAATATGATAAACTGAATTAAATTCTTTTTTCGATACCATGGAAATATTGAAAACATATGTACAAATAGTAGTTATATACTCCTTTCTTAAAAAAACTAAAATATATTTCCATGCAATTTATTACTTATTGACTAATCTTTTCTTCTAATTAATGTACAAATTTCTTTATTTCCAATTTGAAGAACATATAATATATAAAAACAGAAAATGTTCTGCATTTTTTATATTTAATTTTTATATTTAATTGTAATTTATGTATTTTTGAAATTTAAATGAAAATGTCGTACATAATGCATCCCGGGAATATTTTTTATAGGCCTGAAATAATAATACATATGTAGAAATGTTTTTAATATTCTGTGCACAATATATGTCTGTGTAAAATTAAAACTTGACGAAACGAAACGGATGAAGTGGAAAAACGTGATTATTTGTAACGTGTACAGACTGATTTTAAAGCAGAAGAGTCAGTCGACTACCGGATGTACACTATTCAGAATTCAGGATCGCGACGTCCTGACCGGAAACGTAACGATTTTGATGGCAACGATAGGAGCACGTAGCTTGCAGTCAACTTTCATGCAATACATATCCGGTCTTTAATGTCTTCCCATTTCTACCTGACAATCACATACACTTTGTTTATTTTTTTATTATATATATATATATATATATATATATATATATATACTCGTATACATCAGTATATATCTTCAAATGAAAACTAAATTATCAGATCATAAAGTACTAGATAAATAAATTAGTATAAAAAATAATACATTTGTTAATAGTAAAAATATTATTAAAATATTATCTCTAAATTTCATTTTTGAAATAAACGAAATGTACCATCGCTTAAAAATATTATATACCTATTTAAAAATTATGTAGGAACTTCAATATCAACCACAATAAATTCATCAAAAAAATATTATGAAAGAATATATTAAAAAAGCAAAAAATCAATCATTATTTTTCAAATTGAAGTTTTCAAAAAAAATTACTAACAATAAATTTGTTATTGTTTTCTTAGAACTTTTGATTTTTGACATAACTATTTTGTTAACATTTAAAAATTTCTATGATATATATATATATATATATATATATATATATATATATATATATACATATATATATATATATATGGGTGTGTATGTGCAAATTAACCCGGTGTCTTTAAATTGAATCAATTATAACTGCGTTTTAAATTAAAATATCTTCTTATTGTTTAATGATTTTGAAGTGCCAACCTTAATATTTAAAAACACTATATATCTTGTCTAATCAGTTGGTATAACCTCATAAAATAGTACTGAACACGATGGCATCCGAAAAGCAGCATATTACGCATTGCATACTTCTCGTATTCCAGTTAAAAAAATGCTGCCTAATCCTCGGAATGATTTTTTTAGCTTTAGAGGAAGATATCGTAAAACATAAACCATGCAAACAGATTGAAAGATTTCAGAATCGTGATTTTGATCGTTCCAATTGAAAACGTCCCGTACAAAATAACCGGTAATAAAAAATTGGTTTTGTATGGCAATCTTAACCATTGAAAAACATGATTAACCCTCAGAAACCATTAATATCTACTCCGAAAGTAAATATTCACGTCAAAAAAGTGATATTATGCATTTGGTGAGATATTAAAAGTGTGGTGTATTATGAATTACTCGAGCCTTGTCAGACTGTAAATTCAAAGCGTTATCAACAACAACTCATCCATTTGAGTAACAAATTAGAGAAAAAAATACCATTCACTGACGAGGGAACAAGGCAACAAAACACCAAAGGCGTTATTTGTTCGTTGGATTGGGAAATTCTCTCTCATACGGTATTCTCCAGATCTAACCCTGTCAGATTATCATTTATTCCTGTCGCTTCAGCACCACCTGGCTAATACCCATTTTAAAACAATGGAAGAGGTCCTAAAATGCATTGACAATTCTATCGAATTAAAGTCGCCAACTTTTTTCGGCAAAGGATTTGTCAGTTATCGACAGATGTACAAATGGAGAAAAATTATATAAAATAATGGGGGATATCTTGAGGATTGAAATGTTTTCCAAATTCCATAAATAAACATTCGTTTTTTATAAAAAGGGCACCGAATTAATTTGCACACCTAATATATATATATATATATATATATATATATATATATATATATATGTATATATATACACTACATAAAGTATTTAAAATAAGAATTCACCTTATTGTATAATTCTTAATTAAAAACATAGTTCCCTTTTAAGTCTGTAATATATATATATATATATATATATATATATATATATATATATACATATATATTCTCTCATGTGTAATAGACATAAAATTTCAATTAGTATGTATGTTAGATATCATCCATGAGATTCAAGCATTTGTATTTATTCAAAAAATTAAACACGGTTCTTGTGAACATGATCAATATTGTTCAACGTAAAGATGCCGAAAGAAATCGATATCCACCTGCAACGGAAACGGTAATACTACTCGTACACGCTGCAAGACTAATGATTTTTTCAAAAAAGCATTCAATACGAAACATAACTAGAATTCATAATCATATTACCTTTTGTATTCACTGTGAAGCAAATATCGTACGCATATGTAATCTGAATCGTACATTATGAATATCAATATTCATAATAATATATATATATATATATATATATATATATATATATATATATATATATGTGTGTGTGGATATATATAAGCACATATATGTATGAAATGTTTTATGAAACACCAAAAATGAGGATTATAGAAATTGAATATATCTTCAGCAGGTTATATTCAATAATATAATACAAGTATCATAAGTATTTTAAATACTTAATTTATAAAGAAAGTACATTATCTATAAATGTAATGCAGATTTTCGTTATTTTTATTAATTATATATAATATTAAAATTCATTTTTAAAGTGGATAAATTATTCAATACTAATCATAAATTGATCTTAATTTATAATAAATATAAATTTAGTTACTGGTATAATTCTTCATTCGTGCCCAGAAAGCAATACTTTGTTTTAGTAGAGAGAATGTGTCAGTCTTGGCAAGAGTTTGAAATAAATCAATTTAAAAAAAAACTAAAAATATACTAAGTAACACAACAAGTTATTTTAAATTTAATGTCTTATATATTGGTTGTTATCCGTATTTATATTTTCTATAAGTCGTGTAAAAAAAAACAATAAGAAATTAATATGTTATTTGTAGTATATATATATATATAAGTAAAATGTTTATTTAAGACATAATTCGTTTTAAGACATGTTATTTAAATAACATCAACGATTTCACACTTTTTCTTAAGAATTTTTTGTTTATTCAATTTTTGTCTCTTATTCGTTTACCATTATAAAATACGTTTTTAATTTAAAACTAAATAAATGGGTTCTTATTAAAAAATATTGGTGGGTACGTTCTGTTTTTAATTTACATGAAAACAAATAAAAACGAAAACAATATTTAAATGAGATAAAAACAAATATAGTGCGTCACCAAAAAGATGGATAGAAAAATGAATTCAATGCAAGAAATATACGATAGTGTATTATTGATAAAGCTTCATATAAAACATAATTTTAGAAAAATGTAAACATTCACTGACTTTTTATTAAATAAACTAAAACTGTAAAAACCATTATAAAATTGATTTTTGTAACGGTTTTATTGTATAAAATTTTAAATTGGATAAGAAAATATAAGAGTTTTATCAGTATTTTTTCAATTTTAAATATTGTTTTACTGTTTTGATCTTTACAGAATCAACATCCATCCTTTTTTTGTAAATTTCGATTTATTAACATTTAATAATTTTGTAAATTGAAACTCATTTTCATGTACTTATTAACAGATATTCAAACTAAATATTTGATAACTAAATATAAGTGAAAACTGATGCAAATAAAATTATTGAGATTCTTTTTCTGCATTATTTTAAATATTCACTAATATGAACTTATAACAGTAATTTCTGTTTACTTTATTTTCGCGATAATTAAAATGTATAATAATGTATAATTATTATAATAAAATTGTGCGTAATTATGATACATAGGAAAAATTACTTGTTAACCCTAATTTTAAATTGATTATAAAATTTAACATCGATTTCTATCCATAAATCTTTATAAAGAAAATATTTCTTACAACATACTATAATCGTTTTTGTGACTAGATAAAAAATAAGTTCTATTGACATGTTTCTACGTTTTATTACGTTATATTAATGTTATATGTGAATTGCATTATTCTGATTTAAAAATATATATTATTGTTACCACAATGATTGTCGTTTTTATTGTCTCAGAAAACATACAAATCTACAGAAGCCAGACGATAGTAACAATGTATTAATGTATTGTGTATTCCAAGTACCAAGACACTTTCTATATTTGTATGCTAGAGATGCAATTGTGACTTATACCCCGGCTTGTACCATTAATCTACCCGGTTCTTCGGATACAGTCGAGTACGTGCGATACAAGAAGAGCTGTGTCCCGCACAGGATATCGTCTCTGGCCCTATTGAATATTAATTTATTTCCAGCAACTAAGTATCATCCTATAATATCTTTATATTCATGCAAACATACATGCAATCAATATATATATATATATATATATATATATATATATATATATATATATATATATATATATTGAAATAAAACTATTGAATTTTACATACTGTTAGACTTGGTTAACGTAATCATAAATTTTCTTAGGTAAATTGTTAGAAGATAATATTATTATTTAAGAAACTTAAACATGGTTTGTGTATTTTCAATCTGAAATGAAAATAAAATAACATTTGAATAGATGCTTAAATAAGACATAATTTTAAGAGCTTTATTGTTCCGTATGACAGGTTCTTGTAGTAACTTTGTAATTTATTAATATTAACAATAATTTTCCATAAATGTATTAAATAATTCTATGTCTATTTATCTCTCTTCATTTCCTCTCTCTCTCTCTCTCTCTCTCTCTCTCTCTATATATATATATATATATATATATATATATATATATATATATATATATATATGCACATGTAGTGTGTAAGAATCTGAAAAAGAGCTATAATAAGGTAGATAAGGTACTTTCGAAGAAATAGTAAAATATTTTTATTTAATAACCACTTTAAAATAATAAATAAATTAAATAATTTATCGTCTAAGAAATATTTAGAGAAATATTATTCTGTCAGACAGAGTGTCAAGTCATACTTATTAAGATGTTACTATCCTTTTTATGAAAATAGCGTAGGTTCAAAAGTCATTGAAATTTAAATAACAAGTCATCGTCGATAATAAAATGTATATATGTAAAGTTTATTTCTATAGTGAATTTAGAAGAAAAAAAATTTATTATTAAATTATACGATAAATAAACGTGTCAGTAATTATACAATTATTTATGTCAATAATTGATTCTTTTTTTTATTTCCGAACGCTAAAATAAATTTTAATAGAAATAAATTTGTTAAAAGTATCTAACTTAATAAGAATGTATATATAAATTTTAAAAATAAACATATTAATAAATAGTTTTACATGGAATTCTTAAAAATGTCTAAAAAATAATTAGATATTAGAAAGTAAACAACACTTAGAAAATCATCATTAATTATGAAAGAAATGAAAATAAGTAAGTATTTAACAAGGTCTTTGTATCATTTGAGTTACTTTAAAATCCTGTCAAGATATGAGACCTAAGCTCATTAAACATTGGAGATAATCGCTTTCTTAATGAAATATGACATATGTCACAAGGTCGGTGTCAAACAGCCAACACATTGGTCAGCAAACCAACATGCTAAGCTACTTCATTATAACAACCTTTCAAAACATTTTGTTATTAATTATAATAAAACTAGATAAATTTGAATATATGTTTCTTTTAAAATGAAACCAGGTTTTTCTTTTCATAAAACTATCTATATCTTTTTATATACATTGGTTTTTTTACTTTTAATACATAAAATATAATTAAAAGTAAAACAGTAATGCATATAAAAAGGTATATCAGAGTTTTATGGAAAAGTATTTACTCTTTCGTATAAGGTGAAAATATCACATACAGAAATAAAAACAATTATCCAAAATCGGTACATAAATACGTGTAACCGGAAATTCACTGCCAATGATGTGTCTTACAGTTAATATAGCGTGTTGTGAAATGATAATATACTAATGTATTAGACACAGGATATAAGCCGGTGATCAACTAAGCTGATTACAGGGTGTCATGCTGTATGGAAACACATTAGTCTACTAAGTACTACATCGCAGTTATGTATAATATAAATAAATTTATGGATATCGTTATGTACATATTAGACTTATCATTTTATTATGACTATGAAAAATGGATTTATAAATAAATAGTCGTTTTAAATCACTAGAACAAAATGTGCTTATCGATTTTACTAAAGAAAATATTAATTTGAAAATAAATTTACTAAGAAGGAAACAAGACTACAGTTCTTAACCAATGCAGGTCATTGATCTTAAAATAATGTTTTAAAATCATATTTACATTAATTCAATAAAAAAGTGTACTTAAATTTAAATGACCGAATTATATAAAATTATGTGCATATAACTTTTATTTTTAACATGTAGAGTATTTAAATATTTAACTAAACTCAAATACTTGTTTGACAAAAGTACTTAAAAACGAATATATTATAAATAAATATAAAGAGAAGTCATAAAAAATATATTAAAGCAATATCCAGAGCAAATTGAGATATCGATAAAAAATTATTGACTTATATTAATATTGTACATATTAAATTAGGTAACCAAATAAATGTTGAAGAAATATGTGCTCCATCATTTTTAATACCTCACTCGAAGAAACGATTAAATTTAAATACGAACAGCCGATTCTATTTGATATTTCATTACCGATCGACTAATTAAAAAGTATACATATCAAAAATCTTATGATAAATTGTATACATTTTTCAATTTCAGTTTATAAGAACGTGATACGCAACTGGATGGACGATTATTTTTATAGTGCATTATTCATGAAACTGTTTCGACAATGTTTATTCAGATTGATCAATATCAGTAATAAAAATAAAATCACATATGTTAATATTATATATTAAACGAATTAAGTATTTTTTCAAAGGTTAGTAACTTATTTTCTAAAAATAATTAAAAATCTTTTAAAATAATAATAAATATCTAATAAGCCACACAGTTTCTAAAAAATAAATGATGTATGTTGTATTATTTAATAAAATGATGTGGTTAATTACCTTGCAACCATATTTTAACTATGAAATAATATTTCCATTGATAGTGTTAACTTATCATTAATCTTTAGAAATTTAGAAGATTTATTAGTTGAAAATAAGCATTAAATTAAATGTATTATTTTCAGATACTTTTCAAATACGTTTTAAAATAAAACACTTAAATAAAAGAGTGAAATATTTTTGTAGCGATATTATTAAATTTAAATTAATTTAAGGTATAATTGTTACAATATTTTTTCATAGTCAAATACTATAAATAGTTAGAACTTCTAAATCTATTTTTTATTTTCAAATACAAGGAAATTGCCTGCTTATAATTCACGTCTATAAAGAACATAAATTCATTTGTATTTTACAAAAGATTATTTTCACAAAGATACATAAATTATTGACAGATGTTTACTGATTATCTACGCTATTTACATATATATATATATATATATATATATATATATATATATATATATATATATATATATATATAATATTATATTATATATATATATATATATATATATATATATATATATATATATATATATAATATTATATATATATATATACATATATATATAATGTTGGTAGAAAAATAATTGCTTTATTCGTTTTCTGAATTCTAACCTAATTTTTTTTCAATGAAAGTCATTTCATTGTATACATATATACACATGTAACATTGAAAGCATTGCATTTTAAACTGTATGATGGTTACAATAAATTGTTACTAAACTTATAAAAAATATACCAATGTTTAGATTTGAACTTTCAATGGATGTCATTTTTCATTAGAAAAGTTTTTGGACGTTAAATTAGAACAGTTTTTACGAACATTAATTTTAACACAATTTAAATATCAATAATTAACGATGAAATTAATTTTCATTATATTAGGTTGGTAGGAAAATAATTGCGGTTTTTGTTTTCTGAATTCTAACCTTTTTTCAATGAAATTGTGATTTTATCGTGTTCATGCTAATATCATTTTAAAGTGGATTTTCCGATTGTATTTTGGTAACATCGACTTTGGTTTTATTATTAATTTTGCTTTAAATTCGGCTACTGAATTAAAAATAAAAAAGAAGTAAATGAGAGCAATTTTTTGTATGGGTTCAAAAGGGGTGGTGAAGCAACAGAAACTACTCATAAATTAAACAATGCTTTTGGTGTGAATACAGTTAAGGAACATACGGTTCAATGATGATTCCAAATATTTCGTGGTGGGGACGAGAGACTTGAATATGAAGAAGGTCGCGGGTATCCTTCTTCAGTTCATAACGGCCAACTGAAGATGTTAGTTGAATCAGAAACATGTACAATAATTTGAGAGATTGCACAAAAGTTAGGAGTTACTCATCCAACAGTTCTGGTCCACTTAAAACCACTTAAATTAAAAAATGTATATAAATTAGAAGGTCGTAAACCGCAATTATTTTTCTATCAACCTTATATATAATAAAATTATTATTATTTTAACTTAAAAAAGATCATAGAACAAAAAGAAATTTATATAAAAATAACTTTTTATTAACTGTTATATATTTTATATCTGCCTATTTAAATTCGTAATTATAATATTTTTTGGCAAATATTTCTGAACTCTGATTCTTCGATTTAAAAAAATCGAAGGTATTAAAAATCGGTTATAAAAAGTATGATCTCCTATGAAGAGATCAAAATGAAATTGGAAAACTAGTTACTTTTATATGATACTATTATTAATTATAATATTTTTTTTCTATTTTATTCTTTCCTCTTTATTTTTTATTTATTTATGATATTAAAAAGTAACAAAAATCTTATTTCTTGAAAAAAGTAAGCATTTGTCATGTTTAAAAATATTTATCATTAAGATAAATTGATAACACAAATCAATGGGTGTTTTTCTGGTCTGTCTGCGTTTTTTTTTTACAAAATCCGTTTATTTTAAAAAGTAACGGGTTGTTTTTATCTCGAAGTAGTCTTATTTATTTGATTGATATATTTTATGATTATCTGAGAATGTAAAATTTTATTTATGACAAACGAACAGAAAATGTTATGTAATTCAGTCTTTTATAACCATTATAACTTTTCCCTTATAAACATAAATGTCTGTTTAATCATGAAAACGATAATGATCAGAATAATTTAACATTTAAGATTCACTCTGAAATTCTTTAGTTATAAACATAGTCAATTATGATTAAATGAATATATAAACGCTGGTTGCGATCTTCCACATCATTGAATCAGTAGCTTTCAGCTGATGTCGGCACGTATTCTGTAGTTTTTTGAGTATGTTTTTTTCTTGACATGAACATTTTGTATGTGTGCCTGTGATGTTCTACCCGTTAATTAGTGACACCTTGATGAATGTGTCTCCATTAGTTGCACATATTACACGTGTTTTAGCGTAGGTACATAGTACAGATGTGTGACCTGCATGACGTAGCTACCTACCTTATGTGAAAGATGCCTTCATAAATATTTTTGTTGACTCAATTTTTTCTCACAACCGCAATATAATTAGTAATTGGTTCACCTTTTGAACCGCTTTATATGCTACATTTTATGGTTTTCTGCTTTAATTGGAATATTTTTAATATATTGTTAATGTGTTATTTTGACGGTGTGTACTTAAATTTACATTAGTGGATGTAATTTTCGCATACCCGCACTTATTTTTGTTTGTAAATATACATTTATATAAACCTGCATATATATATATATATATATATATATATATATATATATATATATGTGTGTGTGTGTGTGTTTGTATGTGTGTGTGTAGATAGATTTATGATTCAAATTGTGGTATAACTTAATTTCCATCTAAGTAACATAAATAAAAATTAAGAATTTATTTTATATTATTTTTTAAAAAAATATCATCCAAATAGTTTTAATATATAGAAAACTTTCGTAAGGAAATATATAATATTAAATTGTATTTTGTTTTAAGATATGTTAAAAGATGCATCAGTTAAAAATTTAGAAGTATTAGATAACAGAAACCAACTTTAATTTAATTAATTATATACTTATTGGGAAATTATTTTCGTACCGTTTTTTATATTATCTAAATAAATTATATTATTTAATAAGTTATTTAAAGAATTTTAATTTAAATGTGTATTTTTTTTGAATTTACCAAAACTTCAATCAAACCACTTATCTAACTATTATTACATTTGTTTTAAAATTAAAGAAAAAATACATTTTTAAGTATATATTTAATAAAAAAAAACCTAATACGTGAAATTGATGATACTTATATATAACAGTATACATATGTGAAAGTTAATAATTGGAAACAAATTTGTGTGCTATATTTGAATTTGATTGACCTTGAATAATACATATTCACGTTAGTGTACATCCATATGCGTGTCTATGGATATACGTATTCGAGTAATAATTCACCTATAATTTCTCTTATGCCAACAACAGTTCATGATCCCCACGTCAAAAATCTTAATATTAATCTCAGGCAGTGTGCTGAAAGTTTAAAGGTCCTGACGTGTATAGATTGAACGTGGCGCGGCGGGATTCGAAATCGTACCCCTTGCAGAGCTCAACGCTCGCCATTATTTCAATAATATCAACTTTACAACAAATACAAGTCTATCTAAACGTAGGTATGCAATAATTTTTATTGCACCTTCGCTATTGATTTAATTATTTTGTGAATAACACGAACTTTTAATGGAAAGGTTGTCCAATGTATTAAATTAATTATTAAGAATGCTAATTCAAAATGTTTATGAATAATACATATACATATATATATATATATATATATATATATATATATAGATATATAGATATAGGTAGATAGATAGTTAGATAGATAGATAGATATTTGAAAAATATAGCATAACAAATACATTAAAGCTCTAATATTGAATGAATATTTCATATATGTGGTGTTTATACAATTTTATCATAAAAGTATTGCAAGTAATATAAATACATATTTTTTAATTTTTATTGAATTCTAATTATTGCTGGTTATCGATTTGTTGAAAACATGTAATGAAATGGTTTTTTTTTAGAAAAAAACAACATGAAAGAAAAAAGTAAAACATAAAATTTAGTTTCATACATTGTGTATATGACACAATTAATTATTTACAGTTATTGTAAGTAATTATTTTATAATCAGCCCAACCAAAATTTATATTCCCTACATACTAGAAAAAATATTATTATGGAAAAAATTGAAAATTATAAAAGAACATTAATTTTAAATAGGAAAGAATCTTTAGATACAAGAAAATATATTTTAAGTGATATAAAAGAACACTATTGTTAATTTATTTGTTCCACTTACTGCACGAAGCGCCCTACATTATTTGCTTCCGCTAGACGATCACATTGATTTGCCTGTTTGCAGATCTGGTTACATATATATATATATATATATATATATATATATATATATATATATATACACATACGAGAGTTGTTTGATAAGTTTGGTATTTTTTTATGAAATGGCGCCAGTATTAATTTGGTAACGTCAAGGCTATCAAGTGTCATTTTTCAATCTAGCATAGTCATAGGAAAAATTTTAGTCAGAAGCGACGCGTTATGCACGTTCTACACATGTTTGAAGTGAGTATTGTAGCAGTTGCAGCAAAAAGGGAAAAACGAGCAGCCCTTTTTGGGTCAATTCGTCACCGTGGATCAAACACGAATCCACCACTACACACCTGAATCAAAACAGCAGTCAAAGCAGTGACAACACCTGGTGAAAGTACACTGATGAAGGTGAAGACCGTTTTGTTGACTGGAAAGGTGATAGCCACTGTTTTCTGCGATTTCCAATGAATCATTCTAATCGACTACTTAACAAAGGAAAAAACGATAACAGGAACCTATTATGTAATATTATTGAACCGTTTTAAAGAAGAGTTAAAACAAAAACGGAAAAGATTAGCACGCAAAAAGTACTCTTTCACAAGGACAACGCGCCGCCCACAAATCAATCGCCGCAATAGCAAAATTGCACGAATTAAGCTTCAAATTGATTCCTCATCCACCATGTTCTCCAGACTTGGGACTATGTGGCTTCTATCTCTTCCCAAACTTGAAAATGTGTCTCTGTGGGAAGAAATTCTCATCGAATGAGGATGTCATTGCCGCCGTCAATGCATACTTTGCAGACTCGGTTAATCAAGTGTATAGGCCTCAATAGAGACTATGTTGAGAAATAAAATCGATTTTTTCCAAAAAACTGTATTTAACTTGCTTTTTACCATACTTATCAAACGACACTCGTATATATATATATATATATATATATATATATATATATATATGTATATATATGTTTATATACATATTTGTATATAAGCAATTAAAGTATAAATAAAATGTTCCATCCCTGTCAAACACTAATAATGTATATTTTAAATATTACCTTCGATGAAATCATACAGTTCATCTCATCTGCATACGTAAATTTATATCATACATCATGTTCACACATTTGCTGTCGAAGAAGTATCGCGTGCATTATATATTATCTTATGCCATGAAATGAATAATTTACTGCATAATCTTCACTTGAGTTTACATTAAAAATTAACTCTAGTAAATATAATACTCATAAAGACATGCAAACCTTCTATTCACGAATTAAAATTTTTTTTGATCATAAAATGTCTTTAGATTGCAATAATCGTGTTTTTAACTTTTTATTTTTGTGCTTATTTTTGAGTTTTTTTTTATATATTTCGAATGATATAAATAACTATGTATCATTCTATTTATATTTTCAAATATAAGCTTGCTATTCTGTTTTAAGTTAATATTTCAAATAATGGTATAAAAAATCATACACGCATAAACATATATATATATACATATATTAATTCATATTGAAAATATAACATAATTTTAAATAAACTGATTGTTGTTATTACTTGTATCTTATAAAGAGTGTAGGTTCTGCAGTAGATATTGCAAGTTATTAAAATGTCCAGTATGTGTTTAATACTGCTCAACAGTTCCACCTAGAATGTGACAGCACAAATGCACAAGTAATCATTCTTAATCAAATAGAGGGTCACCAACGTATCAGCAGTCTATAGCCGGAGCATTGATTAATAGAACATACATTTCAAAATGTGTAAAGTAATTGTAAAAGATTTATGGAAAACATTGAAGTCTCTAACACTTCATCAAAACACTATTGACTGCTTTCGAAATGTTCATTAACATGTCAAGTCTAATAATTAGTTAATAAAAGCATTACAATTCTACCATTCATATTACAACTTATGCTTCAAATTAAATTAACTTATCATGATTCATTTATGACAACATGTATTATGTTGAAATTATAATAGTTATCGATAGTTTAGGTTCAAATATTTAATAAATAAATTATTTTCATCGTAATTATAACTTAAGTCACGTTTCTAATTAACTTAATTAATTAATTTTCAATTTTTTCCACGGTTCTTTTCAATTGAAACGAAATTCAATGTATAGACGTTTAACCAGGTTAAACTTCATGTTGAGAAACTGTAACTACAATATTTTTTGTTAACATTAAATATTGAATACTTTTCATTATATTTATGCCCTCCATATTTTTATAGAAGAAATGAATGATGTATTCATATGTATAAAGTGCTAGATATATTTTAAGTATAAAGAAATGTAAAGAAACATCATGGAGAATTTCAAATCAATATAAGTATGAGTTAAACGAATACTTTTAGTAATGTTTATAACTTAACGGTTATTTTATGAAATTATTATAAAAACATATAAGTGCTATATATAGTATTTTAATTTTGAAAAGATTTTTCATTCTCCATTATATATATTTCATACAAAAAATTATAATTTATTTCCAATTATGAAGAGGTCATTTTTATCGAAAATGATTCGTCAATTTAAAAAAATGTCGGCGCTGTTAATTATTTTTGGACTAAAATTTATTTGTTTACATGTCATATAAACAAACATCTAAGGGTAAAAGAATGCATATTATTATGAATTAGATAGTGTGACTACAAATATTGCAGACAAACCATTTTATAAAATAACTTTAAATTGGTTAGAAACTAAGACAAGAATAAAAGTGTAAATTTTACAATTTGTAGGTAAAAAAAATGTTATTTCATAAACAAAATATTATTTTGTATTTCGAAAATTATTCGAATTAAAAAATAAGTTTCTAAAAAAAATTATTAAAAAAAACATTCCAGGTACTGTGAAATACTTAAGTATTATAAACTTCATTTATCAATTGAATTGTTTCATTGTTAAAAATGTTATATTTAATGCATTTATTTCATTCCTCAAATTAATATTCAATATAATGACAACTTGTAATAACTAATAATATTTTTCATGAGATGAATATAATGGTATAACTATTAATATTATTTAGTATTGTCTCATGTATTTTTATTCGGTTATATACTCCCTTTCTAGTAAGAAAATTGACTTGTCTTTCGAAATGTACTGTCAACATGAGTGTGTAATAAAGTTTTGTACTTGAAAAAAATAATTTTATAAATTTAGTACCAATATATTTTCTATTGAATTTTCTAGAGATGCAATTATTTTTTTTCTTAAAAAAAGTGTAATTTATAAATATCCAAACTCATATACATTTACTCAAACATTTGCTAGTGTATGTTTGTATATATATATATATATATATATATATATATATATATATAATATATATATAGAGAGAGAGAGAGAAATAAGGATAGAAAACCTTTGTGTAATGAGCAATTCAATTAACGATTAATCTTCAGTAGATTGTTAATTCGATTAACAAATACCAATTCTATTAACGATGACATTTTCTTCACAATTTATATATATATATATATATATATATATATATATATATATAAAGCTAAGTTAATATTGTTAACTATTTTTAGACTGCAAAAATAATACATGTAAACTTATATATTCATATATAATTATTCATAATATATTATTATATATACAAATACTATATTACTAATTAGATGGTATGAAGTTACATTGTTTTTAAAGACGCATAAAGTAGCGAGTAAAAGTCAGGTCAATGTTATGGGATCTATAGATATGTGTAATTGTATAAAAAGCATTCATTGTAATAAAAAAAATACAACATGTTTATTTGCAATCTTATGTTATTATTGAGCACTACAATGCTTTACTGTTTATGCAATATACTTTAGCAACTCTTTTATGTTTCATTTATCGCAAATAACATATGAGGATAATGATATGATACGTGCAGAATGGATTTAGATATATTCTAAGCATTTACTACTATCTGCTTTATCAGAATAAACTGATGCGAAATATTATGATATTTAATCATACTTACATATGTGCATGAATATATATATATATATATATATATATATATATATATATGTATATATATATATATATATATATATATATATATATATATATATATATATATATATATATATATATATATATATGTATATATATATATATAGTTCAACAACTCAACATGCATTATTAACTGAGCAAATATCGTATGTAAAAGCAGAACGTGTAATAAATTCCTAAATATTATTAGATACTTTTTATTTCAAATGTATTTGATCATTTTCGCTAATTTAGCATTTTTAATTATAGAAAGACCCCCCCCCACCCGAGGGGTCGGGGAATATAATAGGGGGCATAACTTCCTGGTATAACAAATAAATATTTTTTAGAGACTGTAATTAATATAACTTGGACCTCGAAAATAATAAAAAAAATATTTATAATAACAAAATTATGTTCTTAACAATATTATTTTAGAACTGCTATTTAACATTTAGTTTATTTCTGTTTTAAAACCTTGGAAAAATGTTGTTTTAAATGTTTAAAACAAAATTTTATGTATATATATATATATATATATATATATATATATTAATTTTATAATTAGCACCAAAGGTGAAAAATATAAATTAACATCTCATATCGCTGCCATCATATTACAATAGACGCAGATTCTTTTAAATAAGAAATTATTTTTCTAAAAGTATTTCATTTGAATAAAAATATAAATTTAAAAAAGAATATAACTTCCGCAAAATCAAATCAAAACTGTAAAATATTTTGAATTAACTGATTAATATATTTAGAAATGTTTAATATAATAAATAATGAATTTATCAGCAGTATTTATTTATCGTTTTAGATAAATAAATTGATAAAATACAAATATTAACAGTTTTAGATTTATTTTGTTTGTATTTAATTAGAATGAACTTAAGCATTAAAAAGATGTATCTGAAAAAAATTCTATGAATCATTTAAATTTAAAATAATAACCAGTATTTAATATTAATTGTGTACAAGTTTCTGTTCAGTGCCGTGTATTCGAATTAAAAATAACTTTACTTGTTGTTTAAAACAAATAAAATGCAGACATTATCTTACAAAGAAACAAGTAAACTAAATGAATAAAAGGCATATCATGTTTTAAAACAAATAAAAAAACTGGACAATAATCATCGAAATCAAAGAAAAGAACATTCAAGAATTGCCATTTTGTAATGACAACATTTACATTTATATTAATTAGTTACAAATTATGACTTGAAATATTCATTAATAGAATGTTGTAAAAAAATAATTACTAATAAACGTCGCGAATGTATATAATGTGACTCGACATATATTATCAAAAAATATCAAGTATAACATTACATCAATATAAAATTATTTTAACTATATAATAAATTAAAAACAGTTTCTAGAAAAAAGTATAATAATCTCATCAAAAAGTATTATTAATGATGTTATGAATTTTGATTATCGATATTCGAATGATAAACGTCAAAACACAAATATCAACAAACAAGTAAATACTGACACACCTATAAAGTACACTTCAACTCTTTTTAAATATATTAGCTGAATAAAATTTTATAAATGTCTAGAGTATCACTATGTATCCATGTACGGATGAAATTGTGTACTTACTAGTATAATACTATTGATGTATACTCAAAGAAGCTACAGTGATTGCTCTGCTATTAACTGCTCCATATTTGCATAATTGTACGTGTTTACCATTCATTTAATGATCCATTAGCCATCTGCTATTGGTTATTAATTACGTGAACAGCGGGCTCTTCCTTCGGCAAATAACGGATGTTTATTTTACAATTTTGGTTATTTTGTTCGTTACATTTTTACACGAAAACATTTTGTTTACATTGTTAAACTTTAATTTATAAATATGTATATATATATATACATATATATATATATATATATATATATATATATATACAAACATGTGTATTTGTGTGTGCATATGTAGAGAATACTATTTTTAAAAAATGTTAGAGAATATATAAACAATTCAAATTGATCTAAAAAGTAATGATCCAAAAGCTTTACATTAATTATTTCATGTTTGATATATAAATGAAATAAGTGTGTAAGAATATATAGTTTTTTAACTAATACAAATTAAATATACAAATTGATAAGTAATTAAAGATAATTTATAAGGTTATTCAGAAGAAATCTTATGGACGTATCACAAATACGAGTACATTTTCAATCACAATTAATGTTATGCGCAAAAATATCAACTAGTTACAAAAAGCATATACATAAAGAATGTTATAATGAAAAAAAGTGTAGATGACTCGAAATAAAAATTAATTCCAGTAATAAGTGAAGGAAAAAAGATAAATTTGTTTATATATATATATATATATAAAGAGTGATTTAATTTTGTCTTTCATATACAAATATGAAAAAAAACACACAAAAATTAACCAAAATCATGCTATCATGCTATTTTTTAAATAGTATTTTAGTTCAATTCAATACAATTATGTCTGAAACATTATATCGTTCAAATAGCCACAGCGGATCCTGTGGCATGACATAATATCATTATCATAATTTTTAATTGCATGGTGGCACAACCCTGGCTCTATGTCAGCTATTTTGGGTCGTATTTTCTGTTTCAGCTCTGCAATCGTGTTCGGTTTGTTCTTGTAGACTCTACACATCAATTTACCCCAAAGAAAGAAACCTAGAGGAGTTAAATCTCATGATCTCGGTGACCAATCAATGTCTCTTCTTCGTGAGAGCACGCGGTCTGGAAAGTTTATTGTAATAGCCCGATTGTTTCTGCTACTGTGTGAGTGGTGGCCGTCTTATTGAAACCAGAGATCGTCGATATCCATATCTTCCAATTGGTCCCATAAAAAGTTTGTTATCATGCTCCGATAGCGAATGGGATTGAATGTAATAGCGTTTTCCTCATCATCTTCATAAAAATACGCGCCAATTGCACCTTCAGGCCACAAGCTACACCAAATCGTTACTTTTCGAGGATGTTTTACTTCTTATAAATCTCTATTGGATTTTCCAGTCCTCAAATACGGCAAATTTGCTTGTTTACAAATCCATTGAAGTGAAAATGAACCACATCACTAAAGACAACTTTTTTTGAAAAATCTACTCCTTGTTCGCACATTCATTCGGCAAACTCGCGACGCTGTTGATGGTCTCTAGGCTTTAAATCTCGTGTTATTTGGATCTTGGAACTGTGTAAATGCAAATCTTTTGTGAAAAGTCTCTGTGTAGTGGAATACGAGACCCAATTACTACCAATCGATGACGTATCGATGTGTCCGGTTCCTCGGCCACACTTTCACGAACCATGGCAATATTCTCATCCGAACGACCTGCACAAGCATGTCGAAGTGTTTTTGTATTTACTACTGAACCAATTTGTGCGAATTTCTTGATCAAATTCCAAATTGTGCGCTTAGAAGGTCGATTTTGTATACCAAAATATTCATGTAGAGAGCGATGTACACTTTTCCTCGAACGCCCATTTTCATAATAGGCTACAAGAATTTTAACAGGTTCTTCCATCGTGCATTGCTTCATGATTAATTTTGTACATGTTTCCACTCTACAAAAGCCACTTCATTATTTACAAATACTCTGAAATTTGAAAAATATTCACCACTGTTATTTGGAAACTCATCTTGAATCACTCTCTATAAACATTTTGGTCGAGGAATAAGCAGGTGCTAATGACCTTACTGTCGAAGCGTCCTAAAACCCCAATAGCCAACCAATCGACGAAAAAGCTTTTTAAAAGTATATTTAATAACAGCATTGTTATGTTATTATTAGAAATATATTTGCACCAAAAAATTAATTTACCATTAAAATTTATCTATACACGTTCCACACACACACACAAATATATATATGTATATATATATATATATGTGTATATATATATATAATATGTATATATATATATATATATACATAAATGTATATAAAATAGAAATATTTATTAATGTGTTGACATACGATTAGGAGTGACTTTTTAACTGACTCGTAATATATAACTTTCTAAATAAAATAAATCTATCTTGCTTATGATAACTGTGTAATCAAACGTTATCTGTTCTCAGAAATTGATAAAAATCTAATAGTAAATTAAAATTCTAATTTGCATACTATTTTATTCATATAGCACGTATGAAATGAAACAGCATTTACAAAAAATTTTAAGGAACAAGTATCTCGTTAATTCATGTGTATACGATTAAGAGTGTGGCATTTTTATAATCCCGATAACCTCGTATATATTATTAATCCACTAAATATCTTACATGTTACACCAAGTACAAAAAAACGGGACAGGATTGTCGATGATACAGACATCATATAATTGATAAAAAATGGCGATGAGTATAATATTATTTAAAAATGTAAAACAATCATAAGCAATGAGTATTATAATTTGTAAATATTTACATAAATATAAATAAGGAACTGGCTAACAGAATATAAAAACTGAGAAATGTATATTTAGAGAAAGACAGAGAGATTTAAGTATATTTTTTTAATAATTTAAATAGCTATTTTTCGTATTTTTTCAACAAACTTTAATATTTTTGTAAAAATATCATTAAAATATTATATGATATATATATATATATAATTTTTGAACACTTAAATTTTAATTAACTTTTCAGAGTGTATGCTTCTTATATATTTTCTTTTATATGTAATTCACATTTTCCAAATTCTCAAAAGAAACACTTTCAAATATTTTAAAACAGATCTTATGTCAATAAGATGAAAATATTAGAATTTATTTAAACTTAAATATTATAAGAATTGAACTGAAAATTTTAAGATAAATTCCTTTCTAAATTTGAATTATTTATAAATAATGTGTTAAAAAATATTATCATCTTTATCAAATCAGCACAACTAGTTTACATTTTTGTTATAACATATTTTTAATCAAGCATTTATGATATAGAAAATGTTTAAACTTGCTCTTATTATAAACAAAATATTAATAATTACATCAAATATGCATTGTAAATTTATTATTAAAGTACTTATTAACTGAAAATATAAATGCGTTAATATTTTCTAATAAGCAGTATTCATTTTTAGTTTGCAAAACCTGAAATTTCTAAATATTAATAAAAATATATCAGTGAAATCAGATTTTGTGTGTAAAAATAAATTTTTTTTAAACAATAATTAAGTTTTAATACTTCACATATTTTTTCTGATTTTCTTAATAATTTTTTTTTATATTATTACTTTAAAACTATATGGAAATAATCTTTCCATTCAAATTATGTTTTGTTGCTAAAATAAAAATTATTTATTACATATGATTGTCTTTTGAACGTTTTTAGATACTATTTGTTTTAAAACTGGACTCAGTAACAACAAAAATATATTCGTTGGTAGAATTTTATGCAAAATGGTATATATTCATAAAAAGAAAGTTTTAATTATTTTTACTTAATCATTTTATTTCCCTTCATTTTCAGCATTTTTAAAGTTTAATTTTCATATGAAGTAAATATATGTGAAGACTGTATAGTTATTAATCATATCCAATTTTTTAATTTATAATATAAATCTTATATGTTATTTTTTTAACTTAATGATAAATAAGACAGTGTATGGATAAATAATATGCTACATTTAAATGAATTGAATTTCTTTTGATATTTGATTGAATATTCTTTTAGTAATTTAGTCCTTGCATTTTATAAATGTACATGTATTTTAATAATAATATTGTACATATTAACTAAACATAAATTTATGATAAGAATTCTAACTAGGAATTGTTTAATACTTTTACAAACGGTCGCTTGTTGTAATACTTAAAGCGGTATTTATGTTATATTTTAAAGTACATTTCTATAAATATGTCTATCTTGATAGTATTATATTTTAATAATCTATGTTATTTTAGATTATTTGAATTACAGTTTTCCAGTAGTAGTTTCAGTACGTGTCACTTATCATATATAAAATCTTATATAAAGTCGTAGAACAATTCAATGTTATTAGAACTATCTAAAATATACCTTAATATGGTACTCCTGCTGAAATTAGTAATAGAAAATAGAATCTCAAGTCAACCAAACGATAAAAATCGTTAGAGAAACCTATTAATATGATTACAGGTATAAAAACGTAGAATAATAATTTTATATTTATATAATTATAAATATAAGCTAATATAGTGAATATGTTTTTTCTTATGAAATAATTTATTTATTTCTTAAGTTCGTTGAAAACTCGCATAAATAAATCTTGCGTTCAGAAACTATGAATAGACATTTTTTTATATTATTTATGATTTTCCTTTACAGCCATTTTTTAAAATAACTTTCACAAAATTTGATTTTTAATTATTATTACTGTATATTTGAACTGTATAATTTTTAAAATGAAATATGAATTATTAAACGTTCTCTCTTAAATGAATTCCCGTTACTTTTTCATCACATGTATCTGAAAATATAATTTCTGTTCGTAAGGACATATTTCGACTATAAATAATATTGTTCAAAACAGTCCCATTAATTAAAGAGAACTAATGATCATGGCCCAAGAATGAACGAGTCGAGTCGCCCGCTGTGACAAATCGAATGAAGAGACATCTCGAGTCATAAACAATACGAGACGATACATAGAAACAGGTCCATGGCACAAATTTAAGTCAATATCATTTTACCGTACGTGCGGATGACGCTTGGTGCCGAATTGAAAGTTATAATACTGCCTCGAATAATGTCTTAATCATGCAAAACAGTTCCGTGATAATGTGTAATTAAATCATATATAAATTAACGGATATATCATGTCGAACTGTGTCCGTTTGACAAGATCATGCACGTGATTCTTGTTCGCGATGTTGATTATGTAACGAAAATTTCTAGAAATTAAAAATGTCATTCATATATATATATATATATACTTATATATATACACTTATATATATATATATATATATATATATATATATATATATATATATATATACATTTATATAAGCCTTAGTATGTCACGAAAATAAATGATAAAATTTCTGAGAAATATAATGTTGAGAAGAAAGTTTTAATTGTATCTACGAAGAAAGGTCTGTACTTTTTCTAATATTAATACACATATTTAAAAGATTTAATAGCAATATCCATACATTAAAACCATCATTAATTATCTAAATAAGACGCTTACATTTATTACTCTCATACTTATTTTTCATATAAATTTAAAAAAAATGTTTTATTGTTTGTATTTAATTCAATATTTTCATTGCTGAAAAGTTATACAAATATTATTTTTTTAAATGCATCCTTATTCATGTTTACAAAAATAAAAACAATATTAATTATTTTGTAAATAATTTATATACTAACACAATTTAAAGATTTTACTCAAAGTGTATTATAAACAGTATGTAAATTCAAAATTAATACTTTATATATGTAACATTGAATATATTGGATTTTAAAAAGTATGATGATTACAATAAATTGTATTGAACTTGTAAAAAATATACCAATCTTTTAAGTTTGAATTTTCAATAGATATTATTTTTCATTAGAAAAATAATTATTTTGAACGTTTATCGAACATTAATTTTAGCACTTTTTTACCATAATTTAAATGCAAATAAAGGGCAAGTTAATTTTCATTATATTAGGTTGGTAGAAAAATAATTGCGTTTTTTTTTTCGAAACCAAACCTTAATTTTTTTAATGACAGCGTGATTTGATTGTATTCATATTAATATAATTTTAAAGTGCTTTTTTGTCTGTATTTTGGTAACATAGACTTTGGGTTTATTATTAATTTTGCTTCACATTGGGCTGTTGAATAAAAGATCGAAAAGAAGTAAATAAGAGCAACTTTTTGTACGAATTCAAAATGAATGGTAAAGCAACAGCAACAATGCTCTTGGTGTGGGTACTGTTAAGGAACGTGCGGTGCAGTGGCGATTCCAAAAATTTCGTGCTAGGTATGAGACCTTTCATTGGTCACAGGTGTCCTTCTTCAGTTCATAACGACCAACTGTAGGCGTTAGTTGAATCAGAACCAGGCACAATAATTCGGAAGATTACACAAAAATTATGCGATAGTGATCCAACACTTTTGAACGATTTATAACACCAAAGAAAATCAAAAAATCTGTAAATATATATGAAGGTCATAAATAGCAATTATTTTTCTACCAATCTAATATTGTATAATATGATTTTGTAACAAAATATTAATATTTAATTCTGTTAGGTCGGAATAATTGAACTGAAAGTAATTATCAAACCGATTTTTTTGTTGTCCCGAATAATTTAATTTTTCAATTAGAAAACTCATTTTTGTTAATTCTTTGGTTATTGAGATGCCACTTAATTGCAGACTATTTTTATTCCATTTTTTATTTTACATATTAAACAAAAACTATAAAAACAGTTATTATGAATTGAAATTCGTATCCTAAACACTCAATCTGAAGTATAAACAATTAGATTGAAAATAATTAGGCATTACCAAATTGTAACAAAAAATATTTTAATTTCATAAACTATATATAACTGATTCCGTAAATTTTTATATCATTCCATATGAATTTTATTTTTTTCTGTAGTAATTAGTAAAAAAACTCAATTTTTTGTGCAATATATATATATATATATATATATATATATATATATATATATATATATATATATATATATATATATATATATATATGTATGTGTGTGTGTGTGTATTTATATTTATGTATGTATTTATAATATGAATTGGAATGAAGAATGTGTAAAATTCAATTAAAATTATGGGACACACTGTACGCATCTTTTCCTGAATCATCAACTATATTCTAATTGCGATACTGTTGCACAAACAAATCATGGTGTTATCTGCGTACATATATAGTAAGTTATAAAATGCACACGTGCTTGCATGTATGCATATGCACGACGGAGGTGCATAATTTACTAGGCTATTAGCGGCGACGTGTAGAAGACGCGTTTGTCCCCAACTCCCTTTCTAAAATGACCTCTGGCATGTAGTTACCTATACGTATGTACGTTTAGTACACACAGCCGTGTGCTAGGTGTTCGGCATTAAATCAGCCAGTGCTTTGATTATCGGTTACATCATGGGATGATACAACGAACGATGTCTTGTCGGGGCCAACGATCAAAAAAAAATAATGTTTCTTTATGCATTTCAGCACATGCGTTGAACATTTACAGTTGCATACTAATCGTTACAATTTCATTTTAATTCATATCTGATTTTTTGTGCAACACTAAAATTATATAATTCATAACAAGACTTAGAAATATAAATAATTCGATACAATTAAACACATATACACACAGACATATATATATATATATATATATATATATATATATATATATATGTATATTTATATGTATATGTATATGTATATATATATATATATATATGTATATATATATATATATATATATATATAAGCTGAATCAGTATTAAATAAAATTATATTAACAATTTAATTCTAAATCAAGAACTAACATATTTAGAAATATAAAGCAGTGTACCCTAGTACAAAAAAATATAGTTACTTCTGTAATAAAATATCAGGTAATTAAGAAAATTGAAATTAAATTTTAAATTTAAACAGTGGAATTTTAAAATTGGTTGTTGTCTAATAAATTGTATCTGTGATTATGAATTAAATATATCAGAAATTTGAATATAATTTCAAAATCTGTATAACGTTTATATTCCTATTTCTATGTAATAAAAAATATGTATTATGTAAAAACTAGAATTTTTTTTCAAATATTAATTTAAGATTATTATTTTTATAATAATCAATAACTATGATTAGTAATAACTTAAAAGAATTTTGTTTAAATTACTCCATATGTTCTGTATTGGTCTTTTTTATAAATAAATATAAAAATATTCAAAGTTTTTTTATATTATTAGATTTTAACATAAAATATAACGTCAAATAGGATTAATTTTATAAAAAAATATATGTAATATTTATGTGCACGTTTATCGTATTTTTTTATTTAATTTTGGTTGATTAACTATATATTCAAAACATATATTAAAAAATAATTGTTTAAATAATTTAATTTTTGTAATTGCTTTCATAATATATAAATAAATATTATGGATATAAAGTCTATACCCATGGCCTCTACTTGTTTTTTTTAACTACATATTTCTGTCGTATTAGCAATAAATAGTAACATACATCTTCTATTAATTATGTGATTAATTTAATTATAAATTATATATAAATGTATATATTTATATAGATTCACGTATAGATATAGAATTTTCTATAAAATTCAATACAAATGCTTACAAATATATACTAAAACCAAATCAGATAAAAATTAAAAACATTAATATATTTTTAGTGCAAGCAGTGCGATTGAATAATTTTTACTTTATTTGAATATCTTGGTTTGATGATACAGCTATTCTAAAGCCTGTTTCAATTTTATTTTAATACTTAATTTTATAATCAAAATTAGTTTCTTTATTTTTTGCGAAAATTTAAACTCATTTCATAAAAAATATTGATTTATCACAAATTGTTTCTCACACTCCAGTTTATAGACCACTGGTTTAGATATGTATATGTATATATGTAATTTAAAGAAAAATCAAGTAAACCTGATAATATTTTATACAAAACGCTTTATTGTCTCAAAAGCAAATTGTTTTCAAATCAAACATTTTATTTACTGCCTAAAATTCAAATCATAAAACTTCGTTGAGAAGGACGAATTGCCCTCGTTCTACTCATCAATATGTCAATTTAATCACATTCACTCCTTTGAACTGTTTAAATCTATGATAATATATTTGTCGCAATAATTAATTCTAATTCGACTTCATGATGTCATAGTTTTTTGTCACATAAAGGTCATAAATGTTTGTTCTCTTTTAAATTATATATTATACTTGAAATTAGCACAATTCACTTGCCTTGTGAAGTACGTATTTAAATTTATAATCAAGTTTTAATCAAAGTAAGTGTATAAATACTAAGAAAAATATAAGGTCAAGCATTAATGTTAATATATGATAATATGATGTATAAAATAGAATTATTTTAATTATAACACAGTTAAATATTTATTTTATTAGTATAACTAATTATATAACTAAACATTTTATTGAACTATGTAACTATATTAAAATTTAATTGTTTCAGAATATATTATCAAATGTAATGTTTATTAAATATAGAAGAAATATTTAATTTTTATGCAGCTCATTTACTTAAAGTTTCAGATATAAATGACATCTAAAATTTACAAAAAAAATTTTTTGATGGTATTAATATATAAGTCAACGTTTTTATAATCAATTAAAACATAAAAAACCGTTGTAAACTAAAAAAAAATTAGTCTACAGTTCATTTCATTGTTTAATTAATATTTTGTATACTTGTTTAAAATACTCGTATAATAATAAACTTACATATAGTTCTCAAATTATACGAACAGATAAAAGTACGAAATAAAAGTCACTCAAAGAGTAAGATAAATTTATAATAAAATAGGGAGCTTTGCCCCCTGCTCGCTTCGCTCACCAACCCCCGGGATTGCTGCACTCGCCCACTTTTCAATTATAAGCCTGTGCATTCAACCGAATGAAATAATAAACATTTTTTTAAAACTTATTTAGGTCTATATAATTATTATCAGATATATAGCAACGTAATCGTTATATATATATATATGTAAATATGTTAGTATATCTACATAAACATGATAGTAGATTATTTTTGCAACCTTTTAGTTTTTGTAGTTAAATACTATTATATATATATATATATAAAGAATTAAAGTTTAAAATTTTTATTTAGAGACATATTTTAGTACAGTAGATATAACAAAATGTTCTTTAAACACTTTTATCTTTGTTTGTTCTACTATATATTTTATAGTAAAATGACATTTTAATAATTTGTATATAAATATATATATATATATATATATATATATATATATATATGGTTGTGTGTGTGTGATTAAAAAAATACAGAGTTTGTTTAACCTTCCACCGATTTTGTATTGCCACCATTTTTGTTTGTTGTGAACTGTCAGTTATAATTTTATAGTGGTATAGTTCAGATGCAGGTAATTCATTATGAAGAGTTGAACGTCGTAAAAGGGTGTTTTAGTAATTAAAACATTTTATCAAAATGGGTTGACATTTTTTTGAAAATGTATTCATGAGTGACGAAGCTCATTTCAACATGCGTGAATATATAAAGAAATAAAACAACCATTATTGGGGATCGGAAAAACCCTAGACTGATCTATGAACAACTTTTTCTACCTCGTAGAATAATAGAATTTTTGGAGCTACTTAAAAGAAAGAATCTACGCTAAGAATCCAGTAACAATTCGATAGCTTAAATACAACATTCAACACGAAACTGCTTAAATAAAATCAGAAATATTCGGAGAATATCATTCAAAGAGTTTGTATATGTAGCACGGCCAGAAACGGCCATATGACCGATATCATTTTTCATACTTAATGCCATGATTTAAAGGAACGATCCATAAAAAGAAAAAGTATTTTATTTAAAACTTATTAAAAAACAAAATCGGCAGAAGATCATTCAAACACCCTGTATAATTAATTTCAGTTACATTCGGCGAATCCCGTTAAATTCAAAAATCGAAATAAATTACATGTATATTTTAAATATTCATTAAATATTAAAATGAAGGAAGACATCTATACACAAACACACACCCACATGCACTAATATTACAACATATTTAAGTGTATGTGTGCGTGTAGATTCTCTTATAAGTATATTTATTAAATGAAAAATTTAATATATAACTTAATTTAAATCTAGTAAATATATGATATGCTCACAATCTTGTTTACACAATAATTCTCAAAATTATTATCGTGAAACAACGTTAATTAAATCTATGTATGCGTATATGTATAAATTTGAAGATTAATTTGACTTATTGTGATTCTTGATAATATTTTTTCTATGGAGTTTTGAATAAAAATTATATATATATATATATATATATATATATTTCACATGTATATATATATATATATACATATACATGTGAAACCGTTTTGAATGCACACATCTATCTCACAACATATGTACCATAATATTATTACAGTATTTATAAAATAATCTTTTCTAACAAGAGATCATAATCCGAACAATTTACGATTGTGATTTACGATTTAAATGCTGGTGATTTCAATGCGTGTGAAAGGATGGGACGTCAATGAGACTACTGCAACTTTCATAATTGATTACAATGTATATCATCTTGTTCGACAAGATACAAGATCGTTCTCCACGCATTATATTATCGCATGTGAAGACGATACGACATTACGCAAGCCTATTTGTGTCATGTTATTATGCAAATCTTGGCTTTTCTGCACGTCGATGCTGTCATTTCGTTCAGCTCAAATATAATGTGATTATTTGATTCGGGTCATCCGTCGATTCGATCAGTGTTATATCGCGACTAGCATCTTCTTTGTTATCGTTTTATTGGATAGATTTCGACATTAGAGAGCATTTTTTTTTTCTCGAGGTACACTTTCTCAATTATATGGTATACAATTAAATTGCGTTATTTTTTATTATATTGTATTAATTTCACTTTCGACACCGATTGGTTAACAGTATAAACAAGAATTTAAAAAAATATCAAAACTGGTCATCATTCACAACATTAATTTTCAATTAATCAATTAATCAATGAATTACATTTTTTTCATTCTAAGTAAAGTTATTATTTTCTTTTTTCGTACTTATTTTTATCATATATAAATAAGACAATTATTTCCTAAATGTCTCTCTTTTTTCAACAAAGACTGCATTTTAAAAAATTAATAAATATTGTCTCACGTTCAAAATGTATCAAATCAACAATTAGATTTTATACGATTCTTTGAAACTTCTTTTTGTCTGAACTTTGAAATATATTTGAACTTATTGAAATATAATTGAATTTATATTTTTATATAAAAAAATATTTTGCGTATATTTTTAAACTCAAATTGTATTTTAAATTACAATATTTTTTACCCATAAATTGCCAAATTATTTTATAGCAGAGTTCGTTAAAAAAATACTATATATATATATATATGAACACTTGAATGAAAATAGAATACACTTTTCAGTAAAAAAGTCAAGTATGTCAATAAATGTATAGACAAAAACGACAGCACATAAAAAAGTTTTAATCAAATATCAATAATTATTAAAAAAAATAATTCCTCTTTATTGCGTATTGAAATTTAAATTATTAATATTAACTTTATCTTTCGTCGGCTAGTTTATATTATTTATTTAAGAATTAAATATAAGTACAATATCTGAACTATGATAAATAGAATTAGAGACAAAAGTTTCTAAATTGTAAAATATATTTAATTTTATAAATAAGAAAGAAAAACCTGTACTGTTACAGGACATTAATGGAAATATACGAGGGTCGTTTGATAAGTTTTGGTATAGTTCTATGAAATGGTACCACCATTCATTTGGTAACGTTAATGCTATCAAGTGTCACTTTTCAAACTAGCATAGGCGAAATTTTAGCCAGAAGCGACGCGTTGTTCGCATTCTATAGATGTTTGAAGGGAGCATTATAGCAGTTGTCGGAAAATTGGAAAAAACGAGAAGGTCTTCATGTGTCAATTCGTCACCGTGGATGAACATGGATCCACTACTACATATCTGAGTCGAAGTAACAGTCAAAGTAGTGAAAAAAGATTGGTAAAAGTGTGGCAAAGAAGACGAACACCGTTTTGTCGGATGGGAAAGTGATGGTCTCTGTTTTTTTTTGGGATTTCCAAGGAATCATCCTGATCGACTACTTAACGGAAGGAAAAACGATTACAGGAACGTATTATGTAATATTATTGAACCGTTTGAAAGAAGAGCTGAAACAAAAACGGCCAAGATTGGTACACAAAAAAAAGAAATCTCACCAAGCCTATGTGCCGTACCACAAATCGACCGTCACAATGTCAAAATTGAACGAATTACACTTCGAATTGATTTCTCATCCACCCTATTCTACGAACTTGGTCCCATGTGACTTCTTCCTCTTTCCAAACTTGAAAATTTGACTCGGTAGGAAGAAATTCTCGTTGAATGAGGATATCATCGACGCCGTCATTGCGTATTTTGCAAATTTGCCGGATAAAGTGTATAACACTCAATAAAGACTATGTTGAAAAATAAAATCGATTTTTCAAAAAAACGATATGTAACTTGCTTTTTTACCATACTTATCAAACAACCTACGTATATTAAATATCAAAAAATAATATGTAAAAAATTGTAGCAATAAAACTTGCCTCTTAAAGAGGTAACTCATCACAACACATTATCAATTTTTTACATTCATGTGTTCGTTATAGTATAAATACATCTTGATATGATTTTTTGTACGAAATTGCAAAATCTCTTTGTCAGTAGGCACAAGGTTCTGTTCATTATGAATGGAAACCACTACTGTTAAACGGTCATCTTTCTATATATAAATATGTATATAATTCGTTGGTATATAAATTTGCATTCATAAACCAAACACAAAGAACACAATAAGTATATATTTTTATGACACATTTGATACAGTAAGTGAGAATAGGTGTTTTTAAGAAATAGGTGGATCAAGTCTATGTTAGTTGTTATTATTATTATGCGCACCTGATGAGGGCGCTAGCGTGCAGACATCCAAACAATGGCATGACTCATCGTCAACAGATCACACCGCCCATGCGAAAAACAACTCGTGGGATACTTTACTTTGATTTGTGGTGTCAAATAAACAATTTTTTTATAGAGTGATGTACGCTTTATACAAATCTATTTACATTTAAATGTAATAACGGTTCAGATATATTTCCATTTTAATTAGACAATTGTTATCGTAAATCAATTCAAAACAAACTTGTCAATAAATCAATATCAATTCGAGAATATTTTATGAATCGCATTAGCATATTTTTAGATTAAAGCATATTATATAGATCGAAATCTGGAAGAGAAACTAAATTTATTTATTATTTGTAAGAAGAAAAATACTAAACATATATCAACCAAAAATTAAATTAATTAAATATTTATTCGTACTAATTATTATTTATTCGCATTCTTTACTATGTACAAGTTTAAGTTTTAAAATTTTGTACAATAATTGATTTAAAAAAAGATACAGAGAACTTTATCCATAACAAACATTTGATTAAAATATATAAAGTAATTCAACGCGTTTTAAAAATGTTCGATAGAATTAATTACAGAAATAAAAAAAACACACAAATTCATAGAAACGAAAGAAAAAAATACTGTTTAAGATTTAATATTATAAAGCAGGTATTCGAATACTAACTCACTGAAGAACTGTTATTTGATTTCAATTCTTTAGTGAATATTATAACTGAGAATTTTTTACTGATTACTTAATAATAGATAGAGATGAATTTGCAGATAAATAGTTATTCCGTATAACTAATTATTTCACATTCAGAAAAATAAATTGAATTTACAGAAATATTTGAATTAATTGTAAAATTTCTTATTGTTTTTATTCAAAAACCGTCATTTTTTGATAAAGAATTCAAATATTCATTTCGAAAAACAAAGGTTAATGCCTTTAAAAGTTTGTTAGCATTTATTTTTTTGTAATCAAATTTAGTATTTGTTTATTACAACATTATTAGTTTCACCTTTAGATATTATTAGTTTCACCTTACAGACTAAATATTTTAAAACTATAAGTAAGCAAATTTTAAAATACTATAATTGTACATACGTTATTTTTATATGCCGTTTGTTAAAGTATCGCCAATAATGAATATTCATTATTATTTTTGAAAGAAAAAGACATTTTAATATAATCGTTTTTATTTTATGAGGATTATTATCAACTTTAAGAATACATTAATCTTTATATTTCCATCTTTTCTTCTAAAATATGTGACACATTTTAGAACGTTGTCAATATTTTTTTATTTTTTATTACAAACTCCTTCTATAAAATTGGTATGAAAACAATTGCGGTTTTTGTGTAGTAAATTCTAACCTTCTTTTTTTAATGATAGTGTAATTTCATCGTGTTCATGTTAATGTACTTTTAAAGTGCATTTTTCGGTCTGTATTTTGATGCCATTGACTTTGATTTTATTATTAATTTTGCTTCAAATCGGGTTATTGAATTAAAAATGTAATAGAAGCAAATAAGAGGATTTTTATGAGTTCAAAACGGGTGGTATAAAACCAGAAACTGCTCGTAAATTAAACAATGCTTTTGATGTAGATACTGTTAAGGAAAGTATGATGAAATGGTGGTTTCAAAAATTTCGTGCTGGGGACGAGAGCCTCGAAGACAAAGAACGTCGAAGGCGTCCTTCTTAAGTTCATAACTGAAGGCGTTAGTTGAATCAGAACCACGCACAACAATCCGAGAACTTACACAAAAATTATGCGTTAGTCATCGAATAGTTCTGGACCACTTAAAAAAGTTAGGAAAATCATAGAGAAAAATGTATATGAATTTGAAGGTAATAAACAGAAATTATTTTTCTACCAACCTAATAATTGAACACTTACTTAATCAAAGCATGTAAATATGTAACTGGATACTAAAGGAATAATTAGTTACACTCTTCTTAATGAACGTATATATATATATATATATATATGAAAATAATTAAAAACAGTTTTATTTTTTTATATATTATAAACTGTTTAACAATTCTACCGACTTGAGTATTTCGTTACCTAATCAGATGGATTAGTCAGTGAACCATATACCTCAGTGATGACAAAATATATGCCACTGGTCAAAGTTAATCCGAGCTCAGACAGGTAGCTTCGTGCATGCTATTGTTTCAGAATATGATATGACGGCTTGTGAAGAATTAACGCTTTTAATCTGGTTACGATGGCCGGACGGATAGACAGTACATGACATGAATAGACTTTATACTAAACAATTGCTGGTATTAAGAAATAAAAACGTGTTGGACAAGAAATGATTATATTATGTCTATTTATTATTTTCTTTGTAAATAATTGAAATTGTTTTCAGTTTTGTCATGTCAGGAAATATTTGATTTATATTATATATATATATATATATATATATATATATATATTACTTTTTTAAATTATTATTCTAATGAGGTGTTCTTCAAATTGTGTTTCGTGGAATCCTGATGTTCCGCGCAACCACTCAGGGGTTCTATGAGTCAAAGTCAAAATTTGAAAGAATCTTCTAAGAAAAAAACCGAAAAGCTAAAAATTAAATATATTTAATTCATAATAATTTCTCTTATTTCTATAAATATCTATTATTATCTATTATTATGTAGCTAAACTGTATTTATGAGTACACATTACGACCCCGCATGATCAATGATTCTTAACAATTTTTTTTCTAGAGATGGTCAGGTTTCCGCAAAACAATTTAATCTTAAGAGTTCCATGAGTTGACAAAGTTTGAAGACCACTCCTCTAATGCGATACTTAAGCACGATAGTATTTTATTCATTTATCGTTATTCTAATTCAAATAAATCGTATGCTACATACGTTAACTTATTCAGAAAATCTTTCCCGGAATGAAAAAAAAAACTATAAATTTTCACCGTTTATTAATCAAATAGAACATTTTATTTTTAGTTTGAATGTTAAATGTTGAATAACGTATTAATCAAAATAATATTACAAATAAGAAAAGTAATAAATTTAAAAGTAAAATAAAATAACTCTTTTCCGACACAGTGCTGATATTTAAAATCATGTTTAATTAATAATAATATAAAATATAAAGAACTATGAGATCATATATATGACATTTAATAATTAATGAAATTTTATAGCTGACGAAAATAACTTTATTGTGATATATAAATATATATATATATATATATAACCATCTGTTCAGATATGTATAAAAGGTACTAAAACAATGAAATATTAAAAATAATAAAAATGTCAGTCATAAAGCATCTGCGTCCATTGTCATACATAAATATATGCATTAGATACGTTTCATAAAGGTATATTGCTTTAAAGCAGAGATGGATTGATTGGAAAGGTATTTTAATGCATAATAATAATGTTTATATAATATATACGTACATACTATTACTTTTATAAATATTGTTTATTAACTTATAAATAATTTCAAAAAAAAATTAATCTCATATTTTCAAAAAAGTATGGAAATAGTTATGCTTTTAATAAGATTAATTTATTAGGTCGTATCAAAACAAGTAAACTTTAATGTTATTATAATGACAATAATATTATTAATTTTAATAATTTCATATAAACATTCTAAATTTATTAATAATTTGTAATATAATAATTAAAACTTTTTCATTATAATTACAAGTAAAAAATACGTTAATTAATTCGAAGAGAGTAAAATTATCTTAACTGATTAATCAATATCTCATGATTTGCTATAATAACATCAAGGTAGTATTTAATTGTTGTTTTGTCGTATAAATTCAATATTTGATATTTTATAAAAATAAAAACAGAACATTAACATTTAAATATTTTTTCTTTATTTATATAACAAATTCAATATATATATATATATATATATATATATATACATATATATATATATATAAATATTTATATATATATGTGTGTGTGTGTGTACATAAACACTTTGGAATTTTTATTTAAACATTATTTAAAAAAAAGCAATGTAGCATTGTAAAAATTATATATTTAATTTGTGATATACTATTGTAAACTATACGTTTTTAAGATTGAATCAACGAGAAATCACTTACATGAATTTTCTTAATATACCAAATATCGACATATATACATACCAATAATTACAGAAATAAATAATAATTTTTTTTTTATTATTTGCTAAACATATTACTTATCGATTTTCACTGAATAAGACTGTCGAACTTACTAAATTGACTTTCATTAATACAAAAATATTTTCTGTTATTTTTTCTGTTGAGGATATTTTCAGTATATAAATCTGAGTATAAAAATTTACTAAATACATCTCTGAAAGAAATGACTGCTTGTGTAGAGTAATAACGTTTTCATACGGTCATTGATTCAAATCAAACGAGCAGTAAACGACATTCGACTCTATTCATAATAATACCTGCAACGTATTCTGCACGGGTTTCTGGTAGGCAGACAGAGATACCATATTACACATCAGTGCAAGTGACATAGTCGCCGAACACAACTCATTGGGATGCTAACAAAAGATTAATTTTATGTATTTCTTTGGTCCACTTTGTTTTGACGATAATAAAACTGATAATAGTGTAACGTATGATTGAAGACGAACATCCAATATAGAGTTATATGTATGAGGTGAGATTATTTGCTGTTTTCTTAAAAATGCATTATATTTACATATATATATATATATATATATATATATATATATATATATATATATATATTATATATATATATATATATATATATATATATATAGAAAGAAAGAAAGAGGAAAGAGGGACGCACAAAGAGATATTTTATAAATATAAAAAATAATATTTATCACCATAAATATAAGTATATATTATTCTGTTCTAAATATAGTTTTAATTTAAAAGTATAAATTAAAAAAATGGATTTAAATTAATTTCTTAGTGTGCAGATATTCATTCAGAGAAAAAGTATTTTTCCAGTAGGTAAACTTTTTTTTGCTACGTGTCTGTTTGATATTGAATTTTGTAGTGATTTTTTCTCACTTATTGACAAAAATGCAACTAAATCTGTTACAGTTTGTTTACATTTTTCCTTGATACATTTTTTTTATTATCAATGTATCAAATTTGTGAATATATCAGAATATTGAAAAAAAATATATAAGCTTTATGTAGAATATGTAAAATAATAATGAAAAAAGTATTTTTCAAATTTAAAGAGATTATAATTTAGAAAATTTATACTAAATCCATAAATGAAGAAGAATTTGTAGCCATTCAGTGTCAATGTATAATTTTTTTCAGAATTGATTTATCGCGCTTGTAAAAATAAATGATCTATGTTATTTTCATAAAAATCATATGATTTTCATCCTTTATATTTGTTCAGATATGATTGCTTATTGAAATGTTTTTTTAAGTATGTGTAAATGATTCTTACATTCTTTTTTATATGTACTTTCCTATAGAATATCTTTTTAAATCATTTCAAAATTTATCTTATATGAAAATAAACCCCAATTTATCATCTGAAAAAGTGTCTATATCATTTATAAAGTATTTGTAAACAAAGTACTATTACTAGTTATAATAACACAAATGAAATTGAATCCAAGACAAGTACACGTAATATTTCTGATTTTTAATACTATTTTTAAAATTTGCTTGCTTTCAATGATTTAATTAAACATTTAAATCGTAAGTTTAGCTTTTTCATGTTCAAAAATTTATATATTATTTATACAAATTATTAAGTTGAGACGTTTTGTTTTTGTTCAACGAAACTTGATGTCATAATATAAAAATTTATTTTAGAAGATTTTGAAAGACAGCTCTTTGATATTGTGTAGCATGAATACCTTCCAAGTTATTTTCCAAGAAAAGGTTCAAAAGGTTTAAAAACTACCAAATTAGTAACTCAGTTTTATACCCTAACTGATTTAACAAATATATGTTAATAAGTATATAATTTCAGAATATATATATAGGGTGATTCAACTTAGATTTCCACACGAAAGTATTAAAAAAACATGTTATCTCCCATTTAGTAGTTTAATTCAATTGTGTTTTAGTACTGAATTGAACTAAAATACTAAATAAAAAATAACATGACTTTCCTTAACACCTGCACCCTTTTTTAATACTTCCATGAGGAAACCTAAATTGAATCACCCTATAGTAATAACAAAAATAAAATCAGTCAATAAAGAAGTGCACATTTATTTCCTTAAAAATTTATTAATATTCTATAATGCATTGTAGAAGATTAAATCATAACTAAAAATATGTCAGTATTTTGATAAGAATAATAACTACTACCTATTAATTCTGAAGTAAAAATAAACAATATGTATATATATATATATATATATATATATATATATATATATATATATATGTATTAATTTAATAGTTGTACTAATTAAAAGTAAATAATGTTTAAATATTTTTTTCTTATATCATATCTCTTAAAGATATATTAAAACATTTTGTACAATCGATAAGTAATATACAAAACATTAATTGTTAAAACGAAATCATCGACGAAGAATCCTTACCCCGTCAAAATTCTTGACATTTATATTCCGAAAGCGTCTGCATTTCTATACGCTATGTGTGAAGGATATAGATTGTGAACGTTATTGTTCCAAGTATAAAAGTTATGTCAATAAAATTGAACAAAAATAATATGTAGATACGTTTGCTCTGAGTGCATATAAAAATTATTAAAGATTCTTAGAATGTCTCGTACATGCCTCAATGCAGTTCATGAGTTAGATTTATTATTAAGAATATAAACTAAGTTTTTTTTTCAAACAATAGGAATACCATTGAAGAATATATTTATGTATAGTATTGACATTGCTTTACAGTATTTACAATTGTCAACATTTTATTCAATTCATTATAATAATCAATTTTAATATTTGTTTAAAAAAAATATTTTTATTTTGAATACAAAAATTATAAGCACTACAACAATATTATCTTTTAAAAAAATGTTTCATTTTATGAGTTGTTTGATTTACTAACGTCGATTTTAATTGAAAAAAAATTGAAATTTTATAAATTTAATCAAATTTACACTACAAAATAACAATAAATTTTTAGTTATCGACTAAAATTTTATTATAAAGTTTCAGTAAATATTATATTACGTTATATACATATTTTTACACATTTAATTACATATTTTTCTTTCATTTCTTGTATTTCCATGAAAAAATATTTTTTTAATAATTGATAATTGATTCTTAAGAAATATTTATTTTATTAGTTATATAAAATATATAAAGTGCATATTAAATATAAATTATATGATAAGTTGACAAATTTTCTGCATACAGAAACCAGACTGAAAATATGTTTCAATAAAGATGCATTTAATTTACAATACTTTTATTGTAGAAATCTATAATTAACCATGTGTTATATACAAGAATTATAGCTTGTCAATTGACAGACTTACTTACCAGTTGTGTATATAAAATAAATTATTGATAGTAACAATCATTCACTATTATCGATATAGCGATATTCTTTGAAGAAAGATCGTAAGCCGAGATCTTAGAAAGGTAAATAATTACAATTATTTTGTACTCATTAAGTCTGCCCACGATACGTCTATCATTTCCTTGAGTACTACTCGAGGGGACACATCAATCCGTGGGCGACTGCCTACAGAAGTTGTGAACCATTCATTGCCGCCCTTATAAATATACACGTAAGTATTGTATATACATGCACATAACATAGGAATATAGTACTCTTGTCGTTTCATGAATTAGTGTACTTATGATCGTAGTAAAATGTTGTTCTACTCCTACTTCAAAAGCGGCTGTGAGAAACGTGATCTTACAATCGATAGAAAAATGAGTGAATAGTAAATTTAATCATGTGTTGATTGATTTATTTCTTATGACTCATATCAATCGATAAAATATAATGGAGTCCGTTTAGATAATTCACTCTTACTAGAACATTTGTTTTATTGAAACACTATGTTATTTCACTGTAACATTACTTATAACCTTACTATTCAAATTATTCTTGTTATTTGAATTTTGACGAAAAATTAAAATTATTTACTATATTTGGTTCCTGAATCCAAATATCATAGTAATATATATTTACACCTATTTTTCATTACTAGAAGCAAGTTTTTACATGGAATATTTTTTTAATTTTTAAATACAAAATTTTTGTATAAAGCATATTCTTAAATTTAAATTTATAAAATATTATTTGTGTAATTCGATAGAAATTAATCTTTCATTATAATTTAATCAACATTAAGATTGCTAATATTTCAGTTTTGATAAAGAAAATTAGCACGCACACACACACATACATACATATATATATATATATATATATATATATATATATATATATATATATAATATTAATTTAACATACTAATATTGAATTATTTTTATTTTTATTTGTGCAATACGAGTATATAAACAATATATTAATTTGTAAAATTGTGGATGCAATATTTACAATTTTAATATGAGAAATATTTCCACATTACTCATACATATATATATATATATATATATATATATATATATATATATTGGGTTTGCACAAAAGTTCGTAGCATTTTCCAATATATATCATTATTTGTAGTTTCGCGCGCAGCTCTGTTATATGACATGACTCCATATGTGTTATTTTGACAAGTGATATTTCAACGTTTCTTTCCCTGCTATTTTTGTACAGTTTTGTGAAGTTTAGATCTGTTAAATTTAATATTGACACTGGAGGAATATGAGGTGCATTTTCTTCAAATGACGCTGTTTTATTTCCGAAGAAGAAAAAGCACTGCAGAGACAACAAAAAAGATATCCACCGTTTATGTAGAAGGTGCCGTGGCTGTCAATACTATTTTAAAGTAGTTTATTCGATTCAGAAATGGAAAATTCGACTCGGACGATTAAGAGTGTTCAGGTAGACCTACATTTGTTGATAATGGCAAAATTGTAACACTTACTGAAAATAATCAACGTTACACCACACAGAACATCACAGAGTTACTGCAGGTGTCTCATACGGCTGTTGTGAGTCATTCAAGACACTTAGATATGTGAATCACTACGATGTTTCGGTGCCTCATAATTTAATTGAATGAAATTTAATAGAATGCATTTCCATCAATGATTCGTTCGTTAAAAGAACCCAAAACAGCCCGTTTCTGAAAAGATTAATCACGGGCGATAAATAATGAACCGTCTACAATAATTGGGGTCGAAAAAGGTCTTGAGGAAAACGAAATGAGCCTTCGTTATCCATTCCAAAAGCAGGTCTTCATCTGAAGAAGGTGATATTATGTATCTGGTGGGATTAGAAGGATATTGTGTTTTATCAGTTTCTCTCAAATAATCAAACGATAAATTTGGAGAAGTATTGATCTCTATTGGACCAATTAAACGCGATAATCGATCAAAAGCGTCCAGAATTGGCCAATTGTAAGGGTATCGTTTTCCATCAAGACAACTCTAGACCTCGAGTCTCTTTCCAGACTCGGCAAAAATTGTGGTAGTTTGTCTGGAACATCCTATCTCACCCGACATATTCACCTGATCTTGCACCTTCAGATTTGCATTGGTTGCTTGTAGAAACCTGATGGATCAATTAATCGTCCAAAAAGATGCCAAGTTCTTGGAGAACGGAATTATATAAACTACATGAAAAATGGTGAAAGGTGATGGATCGAAATAGCACATATGTATTAGAATAAATATATGTACAAATAAGTAAACACTGTCTTTGAATTTCATCTTAAAAACGTTACAAACTTTTGTTCTAATACATATATATATATATATATATATATATATATATATATATATATATATATATATATATATATATATCAGTCATATGTATTATTAAATTATCAAAATATTTATTTTGTAGAATTAGCTATTTAAATAGCTTGTTATTTGTATTGAGTGAGAATTCTTACATTTCTGAATACAATATTTTATTATAACTTTCAGGAACATATTGATGTTATATATATATATATATATACATGCACATATATATATATATATATATATATATATATATATATATATATATATATATATATATGTATGCATGTATCCATGTATGTATGCATGTATCCATGTGTGTATGTATGTATCAATATGAATGTATATGCGAAAATAAAAGGAACAATTTTATTTCGAACGCCGGTGTAACTTTTACAATACTATTACATACCAATTCGTAATGCCTACTTGACAGACACATACATTCATTCCAGCTCGTTGTAAGCAAATTACTTGGTAGGTGCTTGCTTACCAGACACACCGGTTATGATTCTTCATGCACAAATAGCTATTACAATTGCTAGAGAATTTATGCCACGGTTTTACTTGCGTTGGGTGTGATATGATGACTGCTCTGGTGATGTGAGATCTGTTCATATCGGCGTGCTTCGAACCAAAAAGGAACAGATAATAAGACGTGGCGATTGTTTGTCACGTAGTACAACAATTGGCGCGAAATAATCGTTTTCAAAATGCTATGCTTTGTAGTAATACGGCAATAAGAATTCTAATGTAACGAGATAAATATTATTTAGATTTCGATTTTTTTATACGGTAACTGTTTTTATCTAAGATATGCGGTAAAGTATTCATTTTTATTCTCATGCGATATTATACTATACTTAAGTATTATAGGTCAACCGTTGAAGAAATTATATATATATATATATATATATATATATATATTGTTATTACTTTACTTTCAAAATAAATACAAACAAATTAGATGTCTAAATATAAATAAAAAGAAAAGAATAAAAAATAATTATGAAAATATCTATATACAAAAGAAATAATAGAAAGTATAATAAAAATATTCAAAATGTTAAATCACATAGTGTTATATCTAAATTTAATTCAGAAGAAAAATATAAATAATATCAATAATATGATAAATGAACAATTATTGAATAGTTTTTATAAAAAAAAATGTATATGTGTGAAACTGAAAAAATCATAGTGACAAAAAAATCACAAAATCTTTAGTTTAAGTAAATCAATTAAACTGATTAATATTATAAATAAAAAGATTTATTATCTTTAATGTTTGAAAAAGAACTAAGTAGAATTGATTTTTGATTCTTGTTTATAATTTTAATTTATATCAGTTAACCCTTCATAGGACTGCGACAAATATTAATGCCACCACAAATAAAAGTCGTTTTCGTGAATTGGTAGATACATTTGCCCCCGTGAATACATGTTCATTTGTTTTCTTAAATGTTAGGTGGCATTATAATTTACCACCCATTGGGACTCATAATAAGTGATTACAATTTTTTTTAATAATTTATCCTAGCTCCATAGACTGATGTTAATTAAATTCAATAAAGATTTCATTAAAATGTAAAATAAAATTTGTTGCCCTATGAAAGTTTAAAAAAAATACCTAATAGATATAATATCTGATTAATAATTAATTGTGAAGAATGTAATTGCAAAATAAGAATTAAAAATATTTTATGAATAGATTTTAAACTTTGAAAAAATTATATTTGTTAGAAATTAGAATGACTTACTGGTTCTTAAATATAATATCTTTTTGTATTCGTATGCTGCAGAGAATTAAACTTTTTACCATTAGTGTGTAACACATTTATTATTATGTGGCGAAGGTATGAAACTTTACAAAAAAAGTATTTACTCTTGAGCAAAGAAAATCATCCCCGATATCGATATGACACTTTACCATTAATATATATATATATATATATATATATGTATATTATCCATTATTTAAATTTATGCCGTAAATATTTTTATTCGACAAAAACGTCTGATTAATACTAAAAATATGATTAAGTTTTATATTTTTTAATCTACAAATATATAATGATTCTTCAACTAGAAAGTAAAATTCTTGAGTGAAGATTTGAACCTGCAATATTCAATTTAAAAAGTGAAAGTATATTAAGAATCATTAAACCACAGCTGTCTGAAATGACTTGTGCCTCTCTCTCTCACTATATATATATATATATATATATATATATATATATATATATATATATATATATATATATATAGTGCGATTCAATTTAAGATTCTACATGGAAGTCTTAAAAAGTGAGCGCATTTATTTACACTTGAATAAATTTTTATCTCATAATATCTAATTTAAAGGATAATAAATTCAATTTGTATTAATTTTTTTAAAATCGAATACTAAAAATTTTTGAAGTATATTTTTAAATAAAATAATAAATTGTGAATTTAACTTAGCTTGCTGTCTATGCATTATATAAAAAGATGTCAAAAAGTTTAGAGTTAAAAAAAATTCGAGAACAGCTAAATTGTTATTTGAATATGCAGAATGATTTAAGTTAGGCTTCCACACCAAAGTATTAAAAAACGAAAAAATTAAAAAAAAAACATGTTCTTCGGAATTTAGTATTTAAGTTCAATTGTATTTTAGTAGTGAATCGAACTAAAATACTAAATAAAAAATAACCTAACTTTTCTTAAACTCTGGGCCCCTTCTTAATACTTCCATGTGGAAACCGAAATTGAATCGCTGTCTATATGCAGGAAATGTCACAAATAACTTTTACATTTTTGTTTTTTAACTTTATTCTCTCTAGAAATTAATATATTTTTAATAGCATAAAATAAAAAAAAATTGCCTATCGAAATATTCTTTCTAAATATAAAATTCCCCTCCATAAAGTCAATAAAAGGACGCCACTGAGTTTCTAAAAAGTATTCTCTAATATTCTAGAATTTTATAGAATAATACAATATTTTTCTAATTAGAAAATATTTATACAGTTTATACTTTACCATTTTAAAAATGTATTATTTTTTATATAAATATATTCAAAAGTAAAATTATTAAAATCAATTTTGGACGTTTTATTTTTACAAGGATCTCTATTCATATTCTTAGCTCGTTTCTCTAACTTGCATTTATATTATTAAGTTGAATGTGTAATGTTTCTAATCGACATATCATGCAAGCTTCATTTTTTTAATATAGTATATTAGTCATACATAATAGATCTTTTATTACATATCTGCAAATATATCCAAGAGTATCATTAAGTACAAAAAATGCGAACAATACAATATATAAACTCATCTCGAAATTCAACTAAAAAAATAAGCTACATTTCGAACGTGCCGAAAAAACAATAACCATGAAATTATTTAAAGCAGTCGTCTCGAATTGAAAATGACAAAATTATAGTCGAATAAAATAAAAACCGCTCTAGACACAACCAGGAAATAATTGATCAACGAGGTGCACGAATACAATACACACCTGTGTAATCTATAATAATAAATATGTATTATAGATACATACGGGTTTTTTAATATTGTTTAACGTATTTAGATTATAGAAAGTTTTTTTTCTATTACTGGCATAAGTGTTGATAATTGGTAAATTGTGCGTCTTGAATACCTGGACTGTAATCCTTAAGTGCTTCTCAATTATTCTTATTAAATAACATAAAGATGACAGCTGGTGTTTAAAAAGTAGTGGATACTATACTGACATGAAATATACTGGTAAATAAGCATTTAAAAGAATTCACAATTCAATATATAGGATACAAATATTTCTTCAATGTTTACATTTTTGAAGTTCTTACATGTAAAGTAAAAAGCAGGTTGAATTAATTAATTAATTTATTTCACTACTTTCATTTCATTTCTACGAATAATCTTTTTTTTTGATGAATGATAAACTGATATTCTAATTCATTAAATATATTTAATAATTATTTGAAGATGAAATATCAATCTCATCATTTTTTATATAAATACTGCTTAAGACTGACGTTTTAAAATGAAGTAGGAATAAAAAAACAATATTGTTTTATTCACATTTTTGAAAAAATAAAAATGGACTAAAGCATATTTTTATGTAAAAAATATGTAACAGATATATTTTTAGTTTTATATATTCCATAAATATAATTGTAATTAATAGAAAACATGTTACATTCAATGATAAATACATCTTAATTTGATATTATTTAACTTTCTATTATATTATGATACGTTTTCATTAAATAATCAAATATTTTGATGTTAAAAACACAATATTCAATAATTCAATTTTTACAGCATTGTAGTATTACTTAAAAAGTATAAGAAATTATCCTGTTATTAAATTTTTGTGATTTAGGCGGTGTTTAAGAAATTTTTGGAACCGCAATTGCATCCATACGTTCCTTAACAACACCCACACCAAAAGCATCGCTTAGTTTAGGAGTAGTTTCGGTTGTTTTATTACCCGTTTCGAGCTCTTATTTACTTCTTTTCCATTATTAATTCAATACCCCAATTTGAAGCAAAATTAATAATGAAACCAAAGAGATTTTACCAAATTATAAACCGAAAAATTTACTTTAAAATGATATTATAACATGAATACGATAAAATGACACTTTCATTGACAAAATTTAATAAAACCTCAGCCGATGTTACGAAAATGTAGACCGAAAAATGGACTTTAAAATGATATTAACATGAACACGATAAAACGATACTTTCATAAAAAAAATTAAGGTTAGAATTCATAAAACAAAAACCGCAATTATTTTCCTACCAACCTAACACTATGTTCAAAGATAACGTAACCAGATGTCTACAAATCTAAAGCAGTGCATCAGGCAACACCCAATATTTTTTAATAAAAACGGTTATAGAAGATCATAGAAGAAAAATATTTTTTTTGATTTAAATTAACCCATTTATTTTAAGAAATAAATTATAGAGTTTATTTTCGATTTGTCGAGGAAAAAATACATTTTTTAAAAACATGCATTAGTTCTACTCTATTTAAAAATTAATATATTTAGTTACTGAAAATAATACAGTGAAGTAGAATACTAGTAAAATATTATAAAAATAGTACATGTATTATTTAAAAACAGTATTGTACTACTAAAATGAATATGGATAATCCATTTACAAAAAAAATTAAACAGATATAAATTCAGTTTTTATTAAATTGCATGGGAGTAAATCATTCTTTTGTAAATTTATAACAACATTAAATTAACTTTACCTATAATTGTATTCACAAAAGTATTTATCTATCCATCTATATATATATATATATATATATATATATATATATATATATGTATGTATTGATATTTAATATCATTTTTAATTTTTTATATGTACCTTTACAATTATTATATATTAAAAGCATATAAATAACAAATGAATCATTTTTATACACTTGTAAGTTATGATTGTAGGTCAAAATGTATAGGATACAATTTCAATGGCATTCAAACAAACATAAATTTAAAATAGGGGGACAGCGTTGTTTCCCTCATCAAATCTGGGTCATATCACGTGTCACATTTGAACATAATACATCTACTGTATGACCTCTGTACCGTAAATGATATAGAAGTGTGGCTGCTCCCTTTTTGGGCAAAGGTGTTTTTTTTTTTCATAAGCACATTGTTCGTTAACTATGTTCGTGAACAAGTTCTGACAGAGAAAATACATACAAAACTTTTGTCAACTTTACGACGTGTTTGTTTTGTAAACAAAAAGCGTGCTCGTATTTGACTTGTTATAACTCAATACCGAACATATATTTTTTTTTAATATCAAGCACGTCTACTTCTACCTACCAACTGTCTGCTTTAAATTGTTTGGACTCTTTTTTGTGATTGAAAAGGTTGATTTCATTTAATTATATTATTTCATAAGAACATGCGGAGGTGATTTTGAAAGATGAGGAAATAAGTGTTTTTAATTAGTACCCATTTTTAGAGATTTGGTTTACAATAAAACCGTTTAAAATTTTCTTTGTAAACGTTGTAGTTTATATTCAAGGATTATTGTTGATTATTTAATTTGAATGTAGAAATATTTCTCATACTCTTTTTTTGAAACGTACGCATTAATACTCGTACAATTGTTATTTTAAATAATACTGCATATGTACATCATTGATGAAATGAATTTATATACATATATATATATATATATTTAAAAAAAATGTTTTAAAATTAAATTATATTTTTAAACATTATTATAAATTATTATAATGAAAAATATCTCTCTTTTATTTTTATTATCATTGGTTTTATTAAAAAAGTGGTTCATTCTTATATAAGATTTAGTTCGAAATTGTATGCTTATACACTTTAAATAAATCTTTAACAATGGTTCCTTCTGATATTAAAGCGCTAAAATTATTAAGGTATGTAAAATTGAATCTATTAGCGAAATCACACTGAAGTAATAACGATAATAATTTTGAAATTGGTAAAAAAATAACAATATATTAAATAAATATTTTTTTGGTTTATAATACATATATTTTATTTATATTAACTTTACTTCATTTCTCTTTAAATTAAATATAGATATATTCGATTTTTTTATTATTAACAACCAATTTCGATAATCAATTAAAAATATATTTAAATTAAAATCTGTTTATTGAAAAAACTCTAATATATTTAATTATCTATATTGTTTCACGAAAAGAAATATATAGATTCTGTATTAATATGTACATTCATATTGACTTTAACTATTCTCAATTATGACTCAGTTTAATGTGTTTTATTAATAACTGAATTTTTAGTCATTAATTATTGTTAGTTTTTTTAAAAAAAAATATTCCAAGTAGTCAATGAATTTCTATTGAATTAAAAATATTAGTAACAATTTAAATACATGAAACTTACCACATTACATGTACTTTTTTGAATACACATATTTTAAAAGTTAATCGCGATTCTATAAACATTTAATATGCTGTATGATGTATAATTTTTTTTCTCGGTCATTTAAAAAATGCGAAACGGTTAAAAAACAGACCATATATGAAATGAAAAGATGACATTTAAAAGTTCAGAAAAATTATAGAGAATGGCCACTGACAACGATATATGGAAGTTCATTAAGAGGTCTTTATTCATAAATGGACAGATAAAGGTTACTGCTGCTGACAATGATATATAATTTGAGAATAAAGTTGAAAGCTTGATAAATAAAATAATCTGCACTTAAATTGATGAATCTATTACTTTCGATATTATTTTCTTGACATAACATTTGTATAGACCGGTTTAACTTTCTTATGATTAGAGAAAAAAAATAATTTTATTTTTGTAAAACATTTCAAAATAAAATTCAAATTAATAAATAAAAATATCTAAACATTCTAAGGTTATATTGTAAAATGTAATAATTTAAATTGATACAAATATTTTTAATTTGTTTTACCATTGTCCACAACACAATATCAAATTAAAAATGTGGATGACGATCGATGAAACATGTTCTGTTACAATGGTATTTATTCATTTACTCATTAATATTTATACCTGCACTTATCATAAAATTTGAACTATTATTGCGGTAAATAATTCGTTTTGTTATGCAAAATAGAATACTTGAAAAAAGAACATCGAAAATACAAATCAGAATAAATAAGAAACTACACTTGTACAGACATACACCTTACTCTTATATCTGTTTCACAACTGTTCTCATGTACAATAAAACGAACAATTGGCTACATTTTATGCAAAATAGATAAATTCATTAGTTATTTTCAGTGAAAATTAATAACAAACGCCCATTCTATGTAAAATATACACTAACACACACATACATAAACATAAAATGGCGTTATATGCATTGTGGTCACGTGCTATATGAATCACCACTTCCAGAACTGAGGGAAGACAATAGTGTTTCTAGTCTAATTAAATATTCAAAAGTGTCATAATACTAATAATAAGCAAGTAGGCATTTCGGTATCGTGTAGGACACTTCCTTCCTAGCTGTTTTTTGTCTGCGTTCAGTTTTGTCTGCTGAAGAACAATAATCATATTTGCATGTGACAATGATTTATAATCGCTGTGGGAGATTCGTTAATATTTATAAGCGAGTTGTAAGATAAAGAAAATTACACTGATCTGTAGGCATAATCAAACGTATAAAAGTAGATTGTAAAACTGTCTCGAATTGTTTTTGATCAATATATTTATGTCGTTTTAACTAAGTCTTTAAAAATATTTTATTATGCATAAATAAAAATCAATGTTGAAGTTAACGTAAAGAAAACTGAATACAACCCGTCTTTATTTAGATTATTATTATTATTATTCAACATGTGCTTAAATTTAGAAAATAAACTATAATATAAGTAATGTAGAAATTTATTTTAGTATAATAGAAAATTAGACTTAAAATTCAAATATATAATCCTATCTAAACTTTTTCCATGAGTTTTTATGGGATTGTCTTGTAAAAAATTTCAAATATTTATAATTCAAAATATTTTTTGTTTCATATATTTATAGTTTTTGATATATTTATAGTTTTTTTGTTTCTTACAATTAAATAGGCCTATGATATTTTTCTGCATATAAAACTAAGACTTTTGTGAGGGTTCTTTGATTTATTTTTGATTTGTATCGCTTTTCGAACATTTCAAATTTCATCTAAAAATACAGACTATTTAAAATTACTTATAATTATTAACTAATAAATATTTAATATGGTTTCGACAAATATTTAAATGCTAGAATTTTAATTACTTTAATAAACTTGTTTAAGTGTAAAAAGATACAATTCAATCAGTGTCATATTAAAATTATTTTTTATTCAATATATTTATATGAGATATTTACGTTACCTTCTGTTTCATTATCTCATAGTTCACACAATGGGTGTGAATATGAAAAAAAAACTATGAAATCGTTAAAGGCTACATACAAATAGAATAATTGTAAGTTTATAAAAAACAACTCTCCACTACGTTTCGCCTGTTAAACAATGCATTGAATAATTCGATACGCTCGGACTATTTTTAATATTGCATATATCACGAGAGCTGGATCTGTCTCCCAGATCACGTTGCTAAATACCGCCCTACTTCTAAGCATCTGTTCTAATGTCAATGATACTTATCAATGTCTAATCGAAAAACATATTATTTCAATGTGTATATTTGTTAAAGTGATTTATATCTCTATTGTTTTTGTACATTTATAATCAGAGGAGAATAGTTTATTGACCCAATGACTCAACGGAGCAAATTCTTCGCGTTTATCACTCTTGTAATAATCGTAAGTGGAACCATCCTCCTAATATATTTTTTTTAATTTAAATATTCGTTTATTAAGTAATGTTATAATAAAAATCAATGCAATTCTATTATATCAATTATATATATATATATATATATATATATATATATATATATATATATATATATATATTATTTATAAATTTATTTTTCAAATGTATTAATCAAAAATTCTAAAATCCTTGATATGTTTGAAAATTAATTTGATTTCTTAAGTTGATTAGAATTCAATGTTACTTTCAAAGAATGTATTTATTTTTTTGTACCTCATCCTACTATTTTAAGTAAAATTAGAAGATAAATGAAAATTACATGTTACATAATCTACTTTTAGTGTATTAAAAAATATGCTTAATATTTTTTGTCTTTACAGTGAAAACAAAATATTGTATATTTAATTGTCATAACCAAAATTAATATTTTAATTAATAAACTGTTTTACTAAATCATTAAATAATGTTCAATACTTTTATATTGTTTTAGGTTTAGTAATTTTTAAACTAAACTCGTTTCTTATTAGATAACACTTATTTTATTTAACAAAAACACTTAATATTTAAATTTTGACAAATTTGAAACAGTTCACTTTTAAAAAGATGTTTATAACAAAAAATAAATAAATCCTTAAATAATAATGTCAAGATTAAAAAAGTTGATGTTTGTTTTTTTATTTTTAAAATTTATTTCTTTTAAAAAAGAAACAATTCAGAAAAGAAATGAAAAATTATTTTTTTTCTAATTTTAGAAATTTCAATATCATTGAACTAGCAGTTTATAAATGTTCTTTTTATGTTTCTGTTAGAATAATGGTTATATATGATTCAATTTCGGCTTCCATATGAAAGTATTGGAAAAACGCAAAAATTAAAAAAAATCATGTTATTTTTGCGTTTTTATATACTCTCATGTGGAAGCCTCAATTGGATAATTATTTATGTTACCTGTAATATAATTTATGTCCAATAATTTTAAAGTACACTTATTAGAAAGAACATTACATCATTAAAAAAATAATAATGAAAATTGCATCGTTAGGAAAGAAAACATTTTATTTTGAAACATATTTCTTTATTTTATTTATATGATTGCAGAAATCGAACGTATAAATAAATCAATTATTATTTACACCTCTTTTAAGAATTGTTTTAATTAATACTCTATTAGAATTATATTATTTAAATATTTTATTGGCTTATAATATATATTTAAATTTATTTCAAATGATTTTATTTAATAAATCGATATGAACATTAATTGGTGCTATCAAGAAAATATTTATTTATCTTACAATGTATTTACAAAACACGCAAAATTATAACTTTTTAATATATCGACGTATAATAATTCTTCTAATTTCGATTTAAAAATATTTAGAAGTGTTTAAGTCTTATCAACTAATAGTATTGTAGCATGGAAAAGAAGTGTTTCTTTAATAAATGCTCTTTTACTTTAAATATACTCTGTTTTTTTAGTGTTTTAATCATGTGATATAAATAGTGTACACTAGTTCTGAAATATAAAGTTTGCAAGTATTTCTTCTTATCTTTTGCGAACGCCGATACAAATGTAGTAAAATCATAAATTATTATATTACATAAGTGCAATTTATTAAGTAAATAAGTAATTTATGAACGCGTGGTATATGTGGTATGATATTCAAGTTATTTAGGTTACACAGGGCGGGACAAAATAAAAAAAATATATATAAAAAGACTATGTATAGAAACACAACACGAGTAAAATGACACACGAGTCGCTCGTTCGTATCACGAATGAGTCAGCGACGTTGCGTGTCATCTAGCGGGTCGCCTAGCTACGCTAACCCGCAGCGGGGATCCCTCTGTGTGGCGTTGGATTAAGGAACAATACAGAGTAATTTGTGTTAACAAAGCGTATATTAAAATGCATTTCTTCTATGTGGGTTTTGTGCAAGGACGACTTATGTAAATCGGTTCTCTCTTTGAAATGTTGTGGGAATATTGTTTCCTACATTTTGCATCACTGCGGAACAATGTGATTTTGTGCTCGTTAAGTGATTGCATCGCGATTAGTACACGTCGATTGTAATTTTCATGTTTTTTTTTCTTTAACTTGTAAACATCAATTCACATTTTCTTCCTATTCTATTTGTATTACCATGAGTCATGGATGAAATTAGAATCAGAAGATAATTACTTGTGTATTTTTTGTACGTGTTATTTTATAATACATAATTTGCTTCAAGATAATTTATATTTTATTAATTTTTTAACGTCAAGTTACACATAACATCTAATAAAAGTAGAATAATATATATATATATATATATTAGATTGGTAGAAAAATAATTACGGTTTATAGGTTTTGGTTCAGTTCGTGCGGTACTCGTTAGTCAAGCTTTTTTGATTTTCCTAGGTGTTTTAAGTGATGCAGAACAGTTAGATGACCGAAACATAATTTTTGTGCAAACTCTCGAATTATTGTGTGTAGTTCTGATTCAACTAACGCTTTCAGTTGATCGCCATGAACTAAAGAAAGATGTCCGCGACCTTCTCATCTTCAGAGCTATCTTCCCCAGCACGAAAATTTTGGAACCACCATTGCACCGTACGATCTTTAACAGTACCCACACCAAAAGCACTGTTTAATTTATGAGCAGTTTGTGTTGCTTTACCATCCGTTTTTAACACATAAATTAATTGTTCTTGTTTATTTCTTCTCCATCTTTAATTCAACAGCCCAATTTTAAATAAAGTTAATAAAAAAACCAAAGCCAATGTTACGAAAATACAGACCAAAAAATGGACTACAAAATGATATAAAAATACGATAAAATGATACTTTCATTAATAAAAATATGTTTAGAATTCAGAAAACACAAACCGTAATTATTTTTCTAGCAAAATAATATATATGTATATATATATATATATATATATATATATATATATATATATATATATATATAATATCAATTAGGTACATTCTACTCTGACTACATCATTATTTTTTTCTTAAAGTGATCTTAATTGTAAAGTTTATTTGATTTAGACAGTTGTCAATTCTGTGTATAACAACTCATTGTCAATTAAATATTATTTTATTATGAGTGAATTTTAAAACCAATCTAATTTTATAAAATTGATTTAAACATTTTTTTTGAAATCTAAAGTATTTGTTATAAAATATTTTCTAATTTCTAACTATTATTTAAAATTCTTTTATAAAATTGAAATTCTGCCAGTTCTTTAAAGTATATATAACCAAATAATTCATTTATGATATGATTCTGCCTGAGAATCAATAACTAATTAAAATTTAATTACATTTAATCTCTTATTACAATTAAACTAAATTTAATAAGATTAAAATAAATTTCGAATCTTCTTTTAATAAGATGACTTCTATTGAGCATACATATTTCAAATTAATGTATTAAACGAATTTAAACTATTTAATATCTCTCTGTTTCAAAACTATAACTACTATCAAAACTATGTCTATATAACTTCTTTATTTATGATTATACAATAAGTGATTCTACTAAAAGTGTCCTGTTTCATATTATTTGTTTTCGAAATTCATTACATAGTCATTTAACAACTAGTAAAAATATCTTAATAAAAATAAAACAGTAACATATCTTCCTATTTAATACGATTCATATTCTCAATTGCATATATATATATATATATATATATATATATATCACATATATTGTTTTGTTTAAACTTAAAGCCACAAACAACAATATACTGATATTTGTTTTCTTTAAAAAAAAGACAAAGAAAAATTTTCTTTAAATAATAAATAAAATTAATAATATATCATATAAAATTTATACTCTTACACTTTACTCTTGAAGGAACAATAATACTTTATTCGAACCAAAAAGTTGCTTACCGTTATTTACTGGTAGTTAATGATATTAACCATCACTAAATTTTAATTTGATTCTATTACATGTTCCGTCTAGCTTTAATCCGTCTCATTTATCAAGTACTATAATATGTAAGACTTTAAAAAAAATAATACTATTGTATTTTTGTATATATGTAGTTATTAAAATAGGGATTATACACAATACATATCTAACAAGGTGTCTAAACGCGCTTTTACAAATTAATTCTTTTTTCATCTCACAAACCACAAATATTTTTTTGGTCAAAGATGTTCAGTAAATCAGTATTAATCATTTTTTACTGTTATACTTTATTTTGATAACGATTGTATCATCTTCAGAATATCAAGATACAGCAAATCTAAGATCTGATATTTTTTGTATTTCTCTCTGTGAAGTTAATGTCATTGTCATTGAAATTTGTATAAATAATAAGTAAAAATGATTAATAATTATTTATTAAACATTTTTGATAAAAAAAAAATGTTTTATAATTTATGAAGAGAAAAAAAGTTATTTGTGACAGTGTTTTACAATATAATATTTTTTTTCTATTCTACTACTAACTGTAAATGAGGTATTAGTTTCCCTTAAAGTAGTTAAACTGTTTATAAAAAATAATAAAATGTTCTAATCTCAGTTGTCTATGCTTATCTTTTGAAATTTTGTACTGCGACATAAAATATATATTTATGCATACTAAAATAATTAAGAAATATTATTTATTAAAATAAATAAAACTTGCCTCTTATAGTTTCTAAAATATAAATATAGAACGATTTTTTCTTCCATCGAAATCATCTTTTATTCATGACAGATAATTTTCAATATGATGACTGTATATATTCAAGTTAGTCACATAGTAATTCAAATTGTCACAAAACCTCATCCGACCGCAATGTCAGAACAGTGAAAAAGTATCAGTAAAAAAAGAACAACAATCCATTTGCATTATCCCGTTTCGCGGCCATTAATCAATACCGTATGTAAAAAATTTATACGTCCACAGTTGATTATACAAGAAGTGTACGAAATGATATTTTTAGAGGTCGAGTAACACGTAATATTATAGCGTATACACAGCATCTTCGATTGTGTCGCCTCTCACTTGTTTCCCACGACACCTAGATCACAGACCGCTCCATAATTACGACGCTTACCATTGTGTTCGGTTATCTTTGACCTCACGTAGAGAGTAAAAGACTTGGGATTGCTCTTCTGAATACATATTTTTTTCATATGACACCTATTCATTGAATTTTATACTCGCATACTTTAATATAGTTATATAATTTCTCTGATTTCTTCTGTATCTGAATCTGCGCTACAATTAAAAAGATATAAAATGTAATTATATAATACTTTCTTAAATGTCATTAGAATCGTAAAAAATATACACATAAATGGTGTTTGTGCGAGAATTGGAAATATTTTTTATTGCTTTCATTAAAAAAATAATCATTTATTTATCGAAACACATTTTCAAATTATGGCCTTTATTTTGATCAGTATAATTTGAGTATATTAAGCCAAATTATAATAGAATACTTAAGGTCATATTATAATAATAACATATAACAAATACACGCAATATATATATATATATATATATATATATACATACATACATGTTTTAATACTTTTTATATACATGCTACTTTCAAAAATTCTTAGAAAGTAAAATAATTCATAAACTTTTGTTCATAGAATTTTTAATTTTGATTAAAATATTGTAAATTAATATTCAAAAAATGAAAATACACTTTTTCATTGCACATTCTTTTAAATTTGTATAATTTTAGTTCTCATTTTAAATATAAAAGATCAGTATTGCAACATAAATAGATTATAAATTGTATTCAAAAATTCGTACGATAAAATAATTTGAAAAAGATTTTGTCAATAATTCTTTCCTATTTTATCAACTGAATTGTTTTATTAATTGTCATTTGAAAAGTAAACAGAAATTATGAATATTCGTAAAACGTTTATATTTTCAAAATTATAATTATATGTTTGTATATCAACGACAACGTTTTTATGTTGTCCTGGTGATCTTTATACTTTTAGATTATCTAAGTATCTGTTCTCAATTACTCTTTAGGTATTAGAGATTAATAATCAGGAGAGTAGATAGTCAGATGATCTATAAAAACGAAGATCACTAAGAAAATTTTATATTTTGTTGTAGATAAGACCGAATGAATTATTATTAGAACTTTTAGGAATAAAATAGTAATTAAAAACCCATATATATATATATATATATATATATATATATATATATATATATATATATACAATATATATAGGCGCATTGTAGCTTCATAGGACTCAGGGAAATTTGAAAATTATGGAGCCCCATGTACAGTTTTGTAATACAGAAATGAGTTTATAAAAGATTGGATTGGTTTTTATAATTAAATATGTATTTCAAACAACAAAATTTAAAATGTAATATGTGTTTATGCATGTATTGTGATTTTTAATAAATATTTCTAATTTTTATATATAAACAACTATTTTGATATACACTCTAATATACTTATACTTTTACACTTTTTTAATTCGATAATTAAGTTCTTTCAGTTAATTGATTTTGTCTATAAAATATTTTTATTAAAATGCTATTTAAATATATTGGTTATTTGCAAATTTTTGGCGTATTTTATTAATATTTTTTTAATAAAAAAAATATTTATCTTTGTCTGTTTCATATAATAATATATTACTAATATATATGCCTTTCTTCATAAGTACTCTTAAAATCATAAATGTCTTTAATGTTTTCCATTCCAATCCATTTTAATTTGCTTTTCGATGTTCTTATTTTTTAATAGTATATATATATATATATATACATATATATATATATATATATATATATATATATATAACATTCAATTTTTAGATAATAATTATAACGTAAACATTACCAATAATTGCATACTTGTTTTCGTTTTTTCCACGAAAAAAATATTAACAAATTTCAATAATATCAGAAGAATAGAAACACTTTCTAAAATGAAGACCATTTATCTTAAATCAGAATAAATTATCATTAGATACCGGCCACCTGCTAAAGTTATCAATAGATCAACATAAAATATTAATTAATGTAAATTAAAAAATGTAGAATAAAAAGTAATGTGTCTAGATTATTCACAATTCAATTCTATTTAATTACTATACCACACCAGTTATTACAATATGTTATATACAAAAAACATTAAAAAATATACTTAAAAAAAGAACAACAAATTATTAAATATTAATCAGATTAATAGTTATTGTACCATAATAAAACTTTAATAGATACAAACATATATATGTATATATACATATATATGTATATATATATATATATACTTACACTTTTGTATGTGTTTATATTATACTGAAGTAATGACATTTACAAAAAACGTACATTCTGCAAATGCCAATTATAATCATCATATTTCAAATCAGTCATAACTTGTCATAAATTATCTTACTTTAATGCTCTCATATTCATAATTAATTGCAACAAATATAAGAAATAATTATTTGCAGAACATTACATCACGTACATTTGATCTCAATTTGCCAAATGTCAAACTTATTTACGAACATCACATTAAGAGCATCTTACATATAATTAAAGTTTATAAAGTGTATGAGATGAAAAAAATTTCATATTAAATGACACTTTATATTTCATAAAAGAAATTTAAATGAATCAATATATTAAATAATACCTCTGTATGTTCTAGATTCGGTTCACTTTTAATTATATATATATATATATATATATATATATATATATATATATATATATATAATTATTGTTTTTTACATAAAATCTATGGTCTAATACATTTTCTAAATAAGATATATGATTTATATTGTCTTAGAAATATATTTTGAGCTAAACAGAGAAATAAGTTTCTAAAAAAAGAAGTAATTCGGGATGATTACACGAAGAACACATTTTATTTCACATTTTTAATAAATATACATACGAAAAGAAACAAAAATTTGAATTAATCGAAATATATTTTGGAACAATGGCTAAATTTACTTTCAAAAATAAAAAAATCATCTCTCTACAAAACTACAATTTTCTAATCAATACGGTTCAATAATTAACTGTCAACCATTTCATATTGTAGCTTATGCGTACTTCTGTGGCAATGCATTCATCCTCAGAACACTAAAATATTGTGCACATTTTTTCTTAATTTTTTTTGCTCTGAATAGTAAAAATATTTATTAAAAGCAAAGATGTAATGTAACCATAGAGTTTTATATCTTAGTGAAGATAAATTATTGATTTGGAACATTTTCTTCTTGATATTTGTTTAAAAAATAGCTGGCAGCTAACATTTTCTAATTTTTTTTTTACTTTGGCATTCTTCATATATGGTTGGATAATATGAAGATACCTCTCTCTCTAATATCTCTGTCTCTATTTATATATAATATATATAGTTTTTATTAACAATAAAATTCCTTTAAATGTATAAATCATAAATAAATGAAATTGCAAAAATATACTTATCTAAATATAAACAAATAAATGAATACATATTTTTCTTTTACGGTTCTTAATTTTAATACTTTATAAAGTAGTTCTTACTAAATTATTAGCACTCATACTGCGAAAAATGATTAAATGGGTCTTATTTTCAATATAGTTTCATTTTCACATCTAATAAAATAATCGCACTAATGAAAAAGTATTAAAAATGGAACATATTGTCAATATGTAATTAAAAATATGCTATTTATAAATAAATCTAACATTGATAAAAAATTATATATTTATGAAGTTGATAGAAAATAATTGCGGTTTTTGTTTGTCTGAATTCCAGCCATAATTTTTTTCAATGAAAGTTTTATTTCATCGTGTTCATGTTAATATAATTTTAAAGTACATTTTTCGGTCTGTATTTTGGAAACATCGACATTGATTTTATTATTAACTTTACTTCAAATTAGACTATTGAATTAAAGCTGAAAAAGAAGCAAATAAAAACAATTTCTTATATGAGTTCAAAACGGGTGGTAAATCAGTAGAAACTGTTCGTAAATTAAACGATGCTTTTGGTATAGGTACTGCTAAGGAACGTATGGCGCAATGGTGATTCTAAAATTTTCGTGCTGGGGACGAAAGCCTTGAAGATGAAAAAGGGCTCGGGCGTCCTTCTTCAGTTCATAATGACCAATTGAAGACATTAGTTCAATCAGAACCACCTACATCAATTCAAGAGTTTGTACAAAAGTTAGTCGTTAGTCATCCAACTGCTCTGGATGACTTAAAATCACTTAAATTAGAAAAAAATATATGAATTTAAACCGCAATTATTTTTCTACCAACTTAACATAATGTGTTTTTTAAAAATAAATATTTTCAATTTTTGGTATATACATACATTCATATGTGTATATATATATATATATATATATATATATATATATATATATATATATATATATATATATAAGACGTTCACCAAATATAATAATAACTTATAAGGTTTTTAACCTGAACAATGTGGTTCTAGGTCAGATTCAAATTCATATTGCTAATAAGATCAATGTAGAAAATTATGTTCGTGAGACATAATTACATTTCAGTGGCAACTGATTCTCGTCTGTACGATTTTTAATTAATCCCTTGAGCGTTCTTTTTAACAAGATAATTACTATTTTATTTTAGTGTTGTTTATCTCGTTTTCACTGAACTATACCTTCTGAGTATATTAACAGTAAATCTCAAACATAATTTCATGTTTCATATTTTATTTGTATAAAAGTTTATATATATATATATATATATATATATATATATATATATATATATATATATAATATATATATATATATATATATATATATATATATATATATATATATATATATATATTAATACAGCAGTGCATACGCATGAATATATGAAATATCTTGCAAATTTATTCAAAAAGAAGTCTATAGATAGCCAGATAATTTCACGGAATAATTACGAAATGTCATTAGTAAATTAGTAAAACGATATTTTCGAAATTAATTATATTATAGTAATTATTGAATTTAAATCTATTTCTAAATGTGAATAATTAACATATATACATACACAAATATCGACAATTATATATATATATATATATATATATATATATATAATACATTATTATTAATTACTTATACTTTTATTATACATTTTATACATAAATAATAAGAAACAATTATGAGAATAATAGCTTTTAATATCAAGTTATTACTAGATATGTTTCTTTTTAGAATTTTTAAATTTTTATAGCAATTCCATATGTCAGACAGTAATATTCTAAAATTACTATTATTATTGAAATTAGATAACACAAAATAAATCATTTGCCTTCACTACACAACGGATTGATTTTTCCAGTGTACTATTATTTGTCAGCATTATTTCGTTTTTGTCTGATTGCATAATAATATGTTCACATTTGTACAATTTTTAAATTTATAAATAAAATACAAAAAATTAATTTGATCTACATTTTGAACGGTTTATATACCAAGAAAAATAACTGTTTATTAAAATACAGTTCTAGAACTACCGTAATATTTAATTATAAATTTAGGAAATATGTACATTTTAAGGTTTTAACATTAAAATTAGTCTCGTTTCATTCTTTTGACTGATTAGTACTTATTTTAAGTAATACTTTCAAAGAACAATTTTTGTTTTTTATATCAAATAAAATTATTGGATGTATCAAATTAACATTTCTACGTAATTATTATAATATGTTTACCTGTGTTTAACATCAAGAATTTAAATACATTTCTATAGTGGAAATTAAAAATAGCTGTGTTTCTGTATTAAAAACCATTTTTTTATTATAATTGCTAACTTGAAAAATATTTACCTTCTTATAAATATATACCAACCAAATTAGATATACTTTTTTATATTCATTATATTATAATTATCTACTTCTCTCTCTCTCTCAATATATATATATATATATATATATATATATATATATATATTAATTGAACGTTCATAATCTATTAGAACAGACAATAATTTTTGGTTTTAAAAATGTTTTCAAATCTTATTGTATTTAGAACATTATTAAACAATGTTCACTCTGAAAAGGTTATCAACTTATGTTTATTTTTTGTAGAAACTTTCAAAAGTACATAAATGAAGTTGGTTGCAATAATTTTTAAAAATTATTTTCATAAAATATTAAGCTATTGTAGAATAAAATTTGATTTGCGATTATGTAAAAATATTTTTTATGTAGAAGTGAAGTAACTTAATTATAAAGGAATATTTGTATATTCGTAACAATTTAAATTTATTCAACATTTTCACTCCTAGCGCCGGTTATATCCGGCATCCACAAAATGATTCATAGTGACTAGCACCGGTTATATCCAGCATCCACAAAATGATGTATAGTGGCTAATGATGCCTATATCCGTCATTAGGGAACTCAACACTAGCGCCACGCCACTAAGTACCACGTACTAAACCCATTATTTCATTAACCCATGAGTATTCCATGAACTCTTTTTATCAAGCATAATTAGTACATGAGTGTAGGTGAGCTCCGAAAATGCGAGAATGCATGACGACCCAATCATCGGTAGCGTAATGACGGTCAGTTCCACCATCGTGAAAGGATCAATCGAATAATAACCTTTTCTTTTCGCAAAAAGAATGATTATGTGTAAAAAAATAAAGTACATAATTATAAAAAGTGGGTGGATCAACTTTCAATTTTCGTTAGAAAATCTCATGTGTGGAACAAATTTTATTTCTGAATTTAAATCTACTATTTTCAATATAATAAGTCTACAAGCATAAATTAAACAAGTGAACAAGTAAATAAAGGCTTTTTTGCAAATAAAGAATTATAATCTATAGATAAAATTATTTTTTTGACTATTTCAAAACCAGATATTATACTCAAAAGTAACAAATACATTGTAAAAAAGTATATATTTTTTATAAGAAAATCATATACTTTTAAAAAGGAAGTAGCTTTAGAAAAATATAAAGTGTGTCAATAACGAAAATTAATAATTAATAGATTAAAATAATGACCTAAATGAAATGATTTTCATTAACTAGTATAACTGTAGTATATTGTATTTTTTAATCGAAACTTTATTTAATTTTGTGTTAATATCATCATGTGGTCTAGAAATTATTATAAAAAAATGATTAATATCTAGTTATGCTTTGATTAAAAGTTCTTCATCGTAGGTACATATATATATATATATATATATATATATATATATATATATATATATATATATATGTATATATATATATATATATATAATATGCTAATGTGTGCTGTAATAATAATTTTTTTCTATCAAGTATCGAGCAATGCCAATTTAATTTCAAACAGAGACCACTTTAAAATGTAATGTCTGTCTCTATGATGTCAATTCAAAAAGTAATCATTTATCTGTCAATAGAGTCAGATCTTCATTA